>BEHA01049724.1:12482-28872 GCA_002897215.1 Eschscholzia californica subsp. californica | reverse complement strand
AAAAGAAAAGAAAAGAGTGTGAAATATTAATAAAATAGTAATACTTTTCTCAATTATTGATCGTCGACATATTGCTTTTATTGTGGGAGATATTCCCTCCTATATTTTACTAATTTAGCCAAACACTTTATTAGTATGGTAGGAAACTCATGGTGAATTTCTAGCGTGTACCATAAGGTGGGCCATATAAGGCCCCAATCCTAGTAGAGTAGATTTGGCTAGATTTAAATGTGGATGGAGATATGGCAAATTCCCCATAGATGGGTATGGGCCATTGGAAATTTTGACGGAAAAATAAAGTTGGCAGAATTTCGGGACAATAAATTCTATAAGGAACTCATTTTTTTTTTTTTTTGTACGTTTTCGAGGATGTATTATATTTTAATTAAAAAATCAACTTGATTAAACGTTCCTCATAATCTTCTCTATCACCTTCACGACCACAACTTCCTGTTACTACCATTCCGACCACCATTGTCAAATGTTTTCTCTCATCCTCTCTCACCCACTATTATCCTTTCACTCAGTGTTACTCTCTCTCTTGATCAGTGAGAGCGAAAGAGATAGTGAGGGAAAGGGAGCGAGAGGGAGATAATGTAAAACAGTGAGAGAGAGAAACACATCGTGAGAGAGTGAGAGAGAATGAGAGAGAGTGAGAGTGAGAGAGAGGGGGAGGGAGAGAGAAGATTAAGAGCAAAGTTTGATTAAGTTAATTTTTGGATTAAAAGAAGAATATATCCTCTAAATCAATGTTTATTGACTAATTTTTCATACCTCAAAGATTTTTCTTTACTCCCCAAAATCGCTGCCAAAGTAAATGGATGAAATAAAATCGTCTGTCTAAATGTTAGGCTTAACAAACAAAAGAGTACGAATAAAATGACAATTTTTTATCTTCAAATTAATTAGTATTATGTCGATATGAGTTATTCCTTATATCACTCTTGGTTACTAGGTTACCTGTTTCTCATGTTACACTATTTTCATGTCTTTGAACTTAACATATTATTTTCTAGTGATGCGGAGTACGTGTGAGTTTTAAATCTATCACGTGTTGGTATAGCTCTAGTATTATGTTAAATTTGTTGTTGTTTAATTTAAAATCAACTGTCTGGCTAGGTGGTTCTGCATTTACTCTAAAAATTCGGAGATCACGAGTTCAAATTACAATGGAGTTAGAATTCATCTTTATTGACTTGTGGTAAGAAGTATAAATAAAGTAAAACTTTCATGTCCTAGGATAGTCATAAGAGTCTTTATATGACCTTTAAGACCAGAGACAGATTTAAGATTTCAAATTAGGGAGTGCAAAAATATATACAATATATATATATATATATATATATATATATTATATATATTTGCAAGCACACACTATAAAAACATTTCCGTTAAGGATGAACGAACATTGTCTCGAACAAAGTAAAAAACCGTCCCTGCCTTTTATTTGCAGGGGCGGCCCAAGCCCCCCAACTTATTTGAGGGCCCCTTCTTGGATTCGTACAGGATAAGTAAATAAAATTATACTTACTAAACATCCTAACAAGAATTGCATTATAGCTTATGATTAAGAACCTCGTTTATGACATGGAGATTGAAGGTTCGATCCCTCCCTCAAACAACAATATCTTCACTTTTCTTGCTTACACACAAAGGGCCCCAACTCTTGATTTTGCTTTGGGCCTCAAATATACTTGGGCCGTCCCTGTTCATTTGTAACGGTTTTGTATTTGTCGTCAATAATGGCATCTATAAAAATCCTATTACTACATTTTTTTTGGGGAGGATCAAGGGGGTGCGACCGTGCACCCTCACACCCCCTTGGATTCGTCCATGTTTAAGGCACAAATGTCTACGACAATGGTAGTACGTAGTTAGCTTGTTCATGCATTTATTCATGGTGTGTCCACAATGGTAGTACGTAGTTAGCTTGTTCATGCATTTATTCATGGTGTGTCCATGACATATTGATTTGATGATTATTGGAGTCTGTATAAAAAGAAAGAGACAAAATCAATTGACAATAAATTGAGTAAAACTCAAATATCATATTTTTCTTTTGAATAGAGTATAACATTTTTCTCATATAAGACTATTTTTACAACAGATTATTAGATATGCTTCTTAATTTCATAGTCTAGTTAGAAATATATATACAAAAGTATTACTACCACATGAGCATCACCATCATTACTGAAGATGGAAGCCAGGACCCAGGAGTGTCTTCAACAACCAAAAGAAAAAAAACAGGAGTGAAGAGAACCCAGTCTTCTCCTGTTATCTCCCACCCCGAAGTACCTTGTCTCTTTATGTCATTTCCATCTATATCTCTCCTCCAAGATTATTTATATTAATCCATTACAGTAATTAAATTTTAAATTTACTACCTCAATAAACTATCTTATAAGCAGTCCATCTTCTTTAAATTTTGGATTTTTGGCTTTCCCCTCGATACTAATCGGTAATTAAATTTACTACCTCAATAATTAATAATTAAGTTTATCCCATAATTTAATATATTTTCGTTCAAAACACTAAGACAATGTTTGATGTACGTAATATAATATAATTTATCAAAAATATAAATACAAACTTGTATTCTGGGAAGGGAATAAATTAGAAATTAGCCATGACCATTAGTCTTTGACTATTTTTTAATCAACCAAAGTTGGTCCTACATTTGGAATAGGTTAAGTTTGGCTTGGCCTAACTAGTTGTATTGGTTGGTCGGTTATCAATTGTAAAATTTAAAAAATTATAACACCAAAATCTAAAATTTACTTATATTTCGTGTGGAGTCCAGAAAAATTTATACTTCTGCATACTAATAAGAAATAATTCATGTAGCTTAATTATGAAAATTTAGTAATTAAGTCATTGATAAATCTAAGATTTACATATATAACGTCGGTACATTACCGTCCTAATGTTTTTCCAAGTAAAGCATTCAAATCTGTTGAAGTTCTTAATTTGACAAAATATTATTTTGAAATGAGAGAAAGTAAACTCTTCGGACAAAGTATGTTGACCAATGAAAAAAGATTAGGAGTTCAGAGGAAACGAAGAGAGGAGATTTGCGTGAGAATGAAAAATGGAAGTTGCAGACACTCAATGTCCTATTTTCTATACCAAATGAGTTGTTAGACGATTAAAATTACATTATTAGAGTATATACTATAAATAGGAGACTTAATGCATTGACCTAGAATACATTCAAGACTCTTGGACAAAAAGAAGAGAATAACTAGCCACCTATAGCAAACAAACCTGTGATGTCTTACACAAGATCCAAAGTGACAACTTCCTCAACTAATATCCTTTTGTTATTCATGGATTTGATCTCACCCATAAGAAGCCGTTGTGGTGAGGGGGCCCTGGGAGCTCTCGACCCCCACCACATGGTCATAGCCCATATGAAGATGATTAAATTGTTTGTTGTTCCTCTGGTTATGGTTTGAGTTCACTTTAACTCTGTCTGGTCTTGATTAAGCCAGAGTCTGGGTTGAAGTAGGGAACTTCCTTTCTCTAAGTTATAGAGAGGTAAACGATATGCGAATACCGACTTTATCAGTAATTTCCTCTTTCGGATTAACCGAGATAGACAAAAGATAATGGAGTCGAGACGAGACGAGAATAAATTCTCTTTCCTTAAGACATTTTACACCCCCGTAACAGTACCAATCGTTAGGGTGTATGCCTTCGGGATACAACGACTATCCTTTCAGAATTTTAAGTTGGTACTTCTATTTTCTGAAAGCGAGCGAACCTTCGTAAATAATATGAGCTCTTGAGGCGAATAGATCTTCTAGACACTCGGATACTTCTCTCTTCCTTTTCTAGATACTAGAATACTTCCCAATCAGAAACTGTTTGTTAGAAGCGTTTCTAGATATAATAGAATACTTCCCAATCAGAAACTGTTTGTTAGAAGCATTTCTAGATATACTAGAATACTTCCCAAATCAGAAACGTTTGTTAGAAGCGTTGCTAGATATACTAGAATACTTCCCAATCAGATATTGATCGTTAGAAGAGAAGAAGAGAATAACTCTAGCTTCTAGACGCTTTAAGATTATCACTTCACTCAAAACTTATTTTCTTCCTTTTTTCTAGATATTCTAGAATTACTTCCCAATCAGTATTCCAGACATACAGAATACTTAATTGTTAGAAGAGAAGAGAAGAAGAGAATGAATTGATGTGAAATTGAATGGTTTTGGGTTGTTTATATAGGAGTTGAATGGGTACATGTGTCTGTTGGGTTGAAGGGACATATCACTTCATTTTGTGGACTAAACTGAAAGACAACTGAATTTTGGAGTCGTTGTAATATGAACCATTGAATTTCCTCAAAATCTCGGGTGGAATGCCCACCGTTGGATGAAGATCGAGTTGTCCCGAGTTCTGCCCAACAGATGACACATACGGTCGTTAGATGAAGGAACAGACGAAATCCCACCAGGTGCCGACGTAGAAGTGACGCAGGTCGTTGAATCTATCCGACCCAACGCTGTTAGCCGTGTCCCAACGCTGTCCCGCTCACCATAACACGCTACCGTCAGATCTCGAAAATCTGCGCGGACTGAACGTCAGCCGTCTAGATTTGGACGCACGTGGTTCGCTCAAACAACCCTGATCTAACTTGTCCCGTTTGACGATTTAGCCCCTAACTTAACTGATCTTCGTCCAAACTTTAAACTTGAATTTCTCATTCATCCGAAATCATATTTGAGTGATTCTTAGCTCTAACTTGAAGAGCTCGACGAGACGAACGCAGTGGCGCATTCCTTTTCTGAGTTTGACGAGTCGGGTCAAGCCAAAATCGGCTCCGATTCCAACATTGTTATTGTTCTTTTCACATAAAAGTAACATACGAATATAAAATGCAAACTACTACTAATTTTGATGATTAAACTTGTAGTGTCATATAGCTACAAAGTCTCTCATAGTCTACTTTTCAACGTTTACGGTGGTGTCGATCTTAAAATAAATAATCATGTGGGGATAATTGGTCTCAAGATCTTGTCTAACAAGTTCGGGAATTGATTAGGTGGGTTATATAAACTATAAATATATATACATTTTGTTGTAATATTAAATAATTGATAATTCGATATATTTTTTTTTAAGATACTCAAGTCAAACTAGTGATGAGCAATGGATCTACCAACATGTTTGGCAGACCGACACGACCCAAAATTGAAAACAATCGGCACCACACATACCATACATGGGATTTGTGGTTCCTGACTCGGTCTGGCACAACACACCAAAAACTAAATAATGGAACTACGTGCCAGGGTCAATCAAACTATACTCATTACTATTTAACCTACCAAAAAGATAGGAGTTTTGAATTTGGGTAGAAATTAGATTCTTTAATGAAATTACCAATCTAATGGATCTATTGAGATGGAGCAACCCCTTATAAATTTTCTTGTTTCATAGTCAAACGATTTTCCTTAATGAACCCCTTCAGAGGTTCTCTGGTTTCAGAGAACCTCCACGAGAGTTCTTCTAATCTCAAAAGAACACTCATCTAGGGTTCCTTCGATTTGAAACAAACTTTTTCACGAGGGTTCTCTAATTTTCAATTTTAGGGTGGTGGTGGTCGGGTTTATGTGTGAATGGAGATGATGATGGTGGTGGATGGAGATGGTGATGAGAAATAAGAGAAATCAGAAAAGAGAGAAAATAAAAGAGCGGCCAAGGTGGAGGGAGAGAAGTAAAGTAAAATAATATGAAAAAAATAAATGATATTTACAGAAATGTTACAAGAGAAGAAGCAAGAAGTTTGACAAAAGTTGAGGACCAAAACGAATAGCCAGACACAATTGCCACTTAGCTACAAATAGGGACCAAAACACAATTAACCCTTCCTTGGAGGGTGGTATCAATAAACAAAACTTGGTAGGGTCGTGACTCATATTCATGGAACACTATTTGAGTCACTTTCCAACCATCCAAACCCTACTCGATTCATATGTTACAATTTAGGAGGACATTTAGTACCAGATAATTCTAAGTTTGTGATGAGTATATTTCTATGTACACATGAGTACTTATTCTCCGTTGCTTTCATTGAGATGCATTTGAGATGCTTTTAGCTTTTTCTATATTCATCACTCTTATGGTGCTTTAAGCCTTCATCATGGGGAAGTGACAACATTTTGCTGTTTTTCTTATATGGTATTTTATGGAACCATGGAAAATACAATGATCTAAAATATATTTCCAAGTTTTTCCATGAATTCTAATTTGTCACATAATGAGTCCCCTTACTTTATTAAGGCAAAATGGTCACGAATAAAATTGTCAATTCTTTTTACAAATGTTTATGAAGTTAAACTTCTTTCTGCCGCATCTACTTTTGTTCTGACATCTTGACCATCTAACTCCGATCACCGCCATATGATGAGTCTCCTTAATTTTTATAATTTTTGCACATTTTGTTCTTCAATTTGAATATGAAATTGTTTTCCTTTGTAAACTAATTTTTTGTTTATCTTTATAATGCGTTATGAACATAAATTATACGTTACGAACAAACACAACAAAATATAGTTGTTCATAATACGTTCTGAGCAGAGAATAAATTCATATTAGTATATCAAAATAAATTTGTCTTCTTTTGTATTCGTTTGATAAACTTTCAACGTTTGATAATCTATAGAAGTAAGATTTCGTCATTAATTCCCCAGTAATGTCATTTCCAACAAGAGAGTGATCGGATTGAGAAAGAAAATAAGCATACCATCACCTAATTAAGCTTCATTCATAATTTTTCTTTCGAAAACAATAACTATGACATGTATTAAAACCGAATATACTTCTCGTTGAATGATTTCGCTTGTCAATTTATAATATTGCATAGACAACCTTTGGAAGATTTTTTTGATACATAGTTTCGCAAAGTTTTGTTTCTTTTCTAATCAAATTTGCTTTGCCAAATATTACTCAGTTTTGACAAGTTAAAAAGTCAACTAATTGACTTGCGTGGCCACATGATGGATCTCTGAATACGAATACGCATTGCGAGATCTTGATGAAACAACAAAGAGGTGGAGCAGAAAGAACTTTGTCTTTAGAGGCCTGATATGCGAAGTTGACACGAGTCTCCTCGACACCTTGAACTAAAGACCTAAAAAAGCAGAAGAGTGGATCTGAGTCTAGCTCTGCAACCTGAGCTCTGACGTAGAAGGTCTGCAGAATTACAATCAGCACCTTGAGTTCTGCTCTCTGTCTGAGAGAAACATCAGTTACGGGGAAGACCAAATAACGTCGAATCCGTTGTCATATCCGAATGAACGATCATATCTACTACAATCTTTTCCCAAGTCAGGATCTCCCTCCCATTTTGTTGCTACGTTAATTTCAATTTGGCACCCTATTTGTGGTCAGCTAGAGATTTTGGCCCCCATAGTCAAACATTCTGAAACCCCCAAGACTATAATTCTGTTAATTAATTTTAACAATCAACATTTTATTTCTTATTTACTACTCTTTCTTTCAACAACATTTCTTCCTTTCTCGCGCTCTTCTTCGGTGAAACTAGTCGCTAGCTGGTAGCCGACGACCTTCATCCCAAAATAGGAAAATAAATATTTTCCCTTGTCTCTCCTTCCACCACAACCACCATCTACACCCATGATTTCTACCACAACCACCGTCTTCATATCTCTCTCTCAACTATCATATTTCTTCCATTATTTTTACTATCTTTGCTCCTTCTTTGACTTTCTGCCTCCTTGAAAATGGCACCAATATTCATGGACTCCTCTAAGAATTCTAATGGAAGAAGTACAATCCACCATTTTACTCGTTACATTAGTTCTACAATCTCGATTGCATTTCATCATCGAAGCCTTCCGATAAATCATTTAAAAAACATACACTTTTTTTGTTTTCGATATCGGAGGACTCAAGGCAAATACGTCTATCCCCTTAAATCCCAATATGGTTTGAAATCAACCCAGACAAGGATTCAGTTTAGGTTGAAATCAACCCAGATAAGGGTTTCATCTTAGTTGATTTTAACTAGGACTATGGTTTCGTCTCGAAAATCAATTTAAATTTCCACCGAGCATTTAAAATTTCTAGAAACTATTACACACAAAACCCTAGATTGGACGAGAGATTCGAGGGGATTTTGTTGATTGATTCAGGAAAATTTCGATCCCAAAGAGACTGAGAGAAGTCAGTAGATTGATACACCCTAGTTTGGGTTGTGAATTGCTTTACTGATTTGCCAGCCACCTACCTCATTTTGTAAAATGTAGTCAGTGTTGTTAAGTTTGTGGTCATCCAACTCAAAATCAATTGGCAATGAGTGGAGAGGACCTAGACCTTATATTTTTGGTTGCTAGATACCCATTCTCTCATGTGAGACTATTCTCACACGCCCCCTCACGTGTCGCGTTCTTAATTGGAGCCTAACACGTGTGTTTCTTTTTTGTTTCGGGTGACGTGGAACACGTGTGGCATTTTTTCAAGCCTATCACGAGTGGGCCTAGCTCTGATACCATGTTAAGTTTGTGGTCATCCAACTCAAAACCAATTGGCAATGACTGGAGAAGACCTCGACCTTATATTCTTGTTGCTAGAGAAATATTCTCCCATGTGGGACTATTCTCACAAGTGTTGCTTGTTAGGCCGAGACAACCTGAAAATGAGCAGGTCGGTCGAGGCTTCAACCCGGGCATACCATACTTGAGTTCGAAATAGTGTTGAGTCTACCACATCCGGGTTGAAATATTGTTTGATCGAGCTGGCCCATTTAAGCCTAAATCCCAGTCCGACCCTAGATTGGTGGGGCCACGGTTGGTACATCAAATAAAAGTTTTTCAATACAAACGCTAACGTGAAATACGATCAAGTAAGTTTGAAATTTGACTTAATGAAAACTGATACGATGAAAAGCTTTCCAAAGGAAGAAAAATATATTTTCCTAAAAACTTTTTTTATGGTTGTGACGGAGTTTTCGACGGTGGTGGTAGTAGCGATGGTGAAAGGAAGATCTTTTTCTAAAAATCCTTTTTATAAAATCGTCGGTATCAAGCCAGTCGATGATCGACCGTCTGCTAAGACCTAAAGGAAAGAAATACAAAATGAGAAGATGAAAATACTTTTTTTTTTCTAAATCAAAACGAAAAGAACAAATTGATGGTAAAAAATTGACGAATGAAATTACAGTTTTGAACCCATTTTAGAATGTTAGACAATTATAAAAGCCTAATAGCTTAGTTTTTTTTTTTGTTAAGCCTAATAGCTTAGTTGGTCACAAATTGAAGCCTTTTTAAAATAACAAAAATGGATAAAGTAATAAAGATAGAATAAAATAAGAACAAAGATGCCTCTTTCGGACGATAAAAAGAACACTATAAAAGTTCACAGTGCTTAATTTATTGCGGCTGAAATAGTTAATCTCAGAACCCGTACTAGCGAAGAAATTGAAGCGAAAGTAATATTAGAAAGGATAAAATGGGCATCAAAACAGAACTATAGGTTCATCTACATCAAAAGCGAAAACTGGAGACCATCATTTCGTGGCAAACCAAGCCCCACATCAAGCAAATCCAACAACTAAATACGCAAATCAACCGCATTTGATTCACATACATCTCTCGATGAAGGAAATGACAGGCAAATGCACTAGCTAAAAGGGAAAGATCACATACGCATAAAACTATATGAAATTATATTCGGTCTCGCATCTCTCCTATGTATTGTAGTCGCACACTTCCTTATTAATGAAAAAGAAGAAAGATAATATTGGACAAACACCCACTTCTTATCAACCTACACTCATATATTGCAATCCACTTTTAACCATATAGTGGTCCACCACTATGCACAAGTGGCCAATTGAGTCATATCACTATCAACCTCTATAGATGGTGCAACACTTCATGTAGGTCACTTCTTACACCAATTAGGGTACATGTCATAAAAGCCCTTTAAAAAGGGTAGGGACGAATGAGGAATTAAATTAAAACCAACATGATACATCATTCACCTTCATTGTGGATGACAATTTAAGGTCATTATAACCCATGTTAAGGATTTTTGCACCCTCATTCATGAATTTTCTAAAGATGTTACCCTATTAAGAATCTAAATGATCAAACCCCTAATCCATACTAAAGAGATTTATAGTTTTCCTCCAACTCTTTCCAACCACAACATCCCCTTAATGATTCTTTTATGATTTGCCAAGGAACAAATATCTGTACTAAAATAGGTCATGTGTCCTAAAGGTACCCTAAGAATTCCCTTGGGGACCGACCTCAATTTAAAGGTAGGGTTCCTACAAACTGCCTATAAGCTTTTGTCATCAAAAGGTAGGAAGAAAAGTCAGAAGTGTCAAATATGGTATATATTGTCATCAGAGAAAAATATGGTATATCTCCAAAAAAACAAGTTGGTTAATAGAATTTGTTCTTGATAGTTTAAGGTAAAAATATATTGATATTAAAAAAATGTTAGGTAGGACGGACTTCGTAGACCTACTCCAAACCTCATCCCACGTGGTTAGACACGTCTCTAATGAGAATTTGAGGTGACACCGAGGTGTTGGACTAGATAATAGTGTTTCGGTTTTGATCGGATGATCCCTTATTTCACAAAGTTTCCAACCTCCTGCAACTTTGTTTTGATCTAGGCGGTCTAACTTGACTATTAGATCAAAACTGGCTTTCATTTTCTCTAACCTGCAACCAAGTAAAGAAGAAGTTGATATTGTGAGGAACTTTTGGACTAATCAATCAATATCTTAACGCCCAAATTCTAGGGTTTGTTATATTTTCAACTATATTTTGTTCTTGATTCATAAACAAAGATGGACAGATGGGAATTATGAACTTTACCTTTTCTTATTATAGATTCACAAATCACAACCATAAAAAGTTTAAGACTTAATACTGAATGGTTAATTTTGTTTTGGTCCCTAATTTGTGACCAAGTCGTCGTTTTAGCCTCCTTAAGTGCCGGCAGTTCGATTTAGTTCTAACAATAAAAAAAAATTCAACTTTTTTCGAAAATACCCTTGCGGGCCAAAATAGAACTAGTTCTAAAACTTTTTAACAACATTAAAGCAACCCCATCCCTCCCTCTCTCCATTTCACCACCTCTCTCTTCCACTTCATTTCTCCCGCCACTTCGTCATCTTTTTCGACGAAAGTCGTCAGTCGGTCAAATTTTCTGACGACCTTCAAATTTAATTTTTTTTATTTATTTCTTCTTCCTTTCTCTTCTTCTTCTTCCTCTCTCTTCTTCTCTTTTATTCTTCTTCTTTCTTTCTTCTTCTTCTTCTTCTTCTTCTTCCCTTCCTTCTCTCTCTTCCGTGGTGGGGGTCTCCATCGGTGATCTGGTTCACCAGAGCTTCTAATGTCTAGTTCTTCACCGATTATTTTTAAAAGGAGATTTTGACTTACACCTTTATTTCCCAGAATGTGATCCATCAATTTAGGTTCACAATTGCGTTTTAAACCTAAATATTTGTTGGAGTTGATGGGTTTGTACTTCCTTTTTCTTAGTCTTCAAACAACTAAACAAAACTGAGCGCCTATAGAAAAACTAAAAGGAGCGCCTACAGAAATGTAGTGTCAGATTGGCCGCAGTCTAGGGCGCACACTGAGCCATTCTTTTACCCAAAGAAGCTGGTCGCTTAGTACATATGATTTAGTGAAAATCTATAGGCACCGCATTTTCTTCTTTTACCACTCTATTCAGAGCCTCTCAAATCCAAAAATTCTATTTTGAAAGATGAAATGATGAGAGAGAGAGAAGTTTAGAAAGATGAATGATGTAATTTTGAAATTTTGAGCTCTTACTGTATCTTTACTCTTGAGTAGTTCTAATAGAAACAATCATGTAGTTTTTTTTTTTTTGCTTTTTGGCCAGCAAAAGCCCATTCTGCATGAAGCCCACATACATCTTTTTCTCTCCTCAATTATTAATTCCAATTTTCTCAAAAAAAAAAAAAATCCTACTGTTGAAAAGAAATGTTTAGAGAAAGTTCAAAAAGAAAAAAAAGAAAATTTTCAAAATAAAAACAAATATTGTAAGCTATCTCATTTTAATAAATTCAAAAAATAGTGTATGAGTCAAAGCTTTGAAATGTCTGGTAAGGTGGACTAAATAGTCCCTTTATACCCAGAAATTTGTGTTTTTTTTTGCTTCAATTTATTTAAAACCCTTCAAATTTCCTTAAAATTTTCCCTCCAAATTTTTTGTTATTGTTCTTCTTCTTCATTATTGCTCCCATTGTTCCCTTCCAAGGGCGGACCAATGTTGAGGGCACGTGCCCCCACGGGTCTAAGGTTAACTACACGTTCTAAAACAGAGGAAACGATAGTATAGAAACATAAAACTCAATATGATTGACGTCGGAGAGAGGATGGTGTGGTGGTCTTCATGAATTCTTACCAATAGGAGGTCTCATGGTCAAGTCCGACCACCTTCTTTTTGTTATTTTATGGGTAAATTCGTATATGACCCCTAATTTGTTATTAGCTATCCTGTTAGACCTGTGTTACTCCATTTTGACCCCTTATTTACAGATTATTTCATCTTTTAATCTTTTTTCTTTGAAAATTCATTGACTCCCTATACGTTGTTAAAGTTATTTTTCTTCGTGACATCCTTATGCCTCATTTGTATTTCATTTTCTTTTATATATATATATATATATATATATATATATATATATATATGTATCAATGTATGTGTATGTGTGTGTGTGGTGTTGTTTTCTAACTATTTTTCTAAAATGAGTTTGTCCTCTCTATTTCCTTAATTTCTCTATATAATTCGGATATATACACTACTACTTATTTATATTAGTTACAATTAAGACAATTTGTAAGTCAATAGTAGATAGTTGGCTTAGAATGTAACAGTAATGTATAGAAGTCACCTGCTCGGACGTCAAATCTAGATTTTTAGAAGATCTACCACTTATTACAACTAAAAGTGGCTCCACAAAGAAATTTTTCTGAGTCCGCCACTGCTCTCCCCTCCTTACTTTAAAACATGGTGGGAAAATATTAGAGGTGTGCAAAAATAGACAAAACCAATCAAATCAAACTGGTCCAGTCGGTTTTCAAACTGAACCAAACAACAAGTAGTTTGGTACGGTTATAGATTTCTAAAAATCAACTGGTTTGGTTCGGTGAGTGGATGTAATTTTTAAGAACCATTAAAACCAAACCGAACCAGTCAAATTCACTTAATATTTTTTTCTAAAAAATATTTATCATGTCTCTATATTTTCATTCAAATACATATCTTTCATCAAGTTCCCGTTAGAAATAAGAATAACTACTACCCATACAAAATAACAACACTTCTACAATATAATGTTACTAGTTAGTATTAGATTAAACGATCCATGTATCATTATTGTTACTAGCTACAATATAATGTTTCGGCCGGTGGCTTGCATATGTCCTAAATCTTTAGAATGTTTTTCGACGTAGTATTTTAGTTTGATTGTTTCTTCAGGTTTTTAAGGAGTGCTGTCATGATTTTATGCGTCAATGTACGAAGAAAGTAACTCGATTTATTGATTTTCATGGTAACAAACTGTTTCTATGGATGGTTTGGTATCCAAATCCTCATTGAAGGTTTGGTTGGTAACCAGACCACGAGCGGTTTGGTAGCGGACGACTCCAAATTACAGGATAACGAACCAACAAACACCCGCAGTAAATATCTACATTGAAGTATGGTGAAGAGCAAAAGCAGGGGTCAACAACATAATTTCTCTTTGCTCCATAGGACCATAGTGCATAGGTGTCTGCCCAAAGCCAGCCCTGGCCCAAAGCGAGCAAAGCCTCGCCTGGGCCACCAAATTTTGGGGCCACAATATTGGTGAGATGCCTTCAAAATTTTGCTAAGTTTAAATCCAAATGAAAGCCCCAATACTTTCGTAACAAAGGAGAAGTAAAACCCTAACCACTGAGGAAAATATTGGAGGCATCTCACCTCTCTTCTCTCTCCTATCCAATGCAGGAAAATCTTAACAGAGTTTATATGAAAATATTTTCGATGATGATACACATAGGGCTAATAATGATTTAATTTCACAGTCATATATTTATGTTTGTTTTTAAGACAATCATATATTTATGTCATATTGAATAGAATAAATCCTAGAGTCCATGTCAAAGAAAGTTGGAACTTTGAAAAGGAAATAAATTTATATACATGTAAATATGCGCGCCACCCGCCCACACACATATTGACATATATATACATATAAATCATTTAAGATTAAATAAAAATATTTTTTAATTACAATGTAACGTTTATTTTTTTTTTAATCTGCCCAAAGTATCAAATACAACGACATAAAATTTTCTCGGATATATTCACCGGCAAGCGGTGTTTTCACCTGCTATATAGAACAAACGTTAAGTTAGGGATAACCTGTGATAAAAGATAAGTCAAAAAATCACATGATATATCTGAAAATTTATCAACTATTTTATATGCTCTTACTAATATTATTATTGTTATTATTAGTGTGACGCCCCAAACCCTAGCAGAGGTACGTGGTTTTGTTTTTGGAAAAAGCTCTACAAACTCTCCAAAAGACATTGGTACTTACTAAGTTTGAGTGTACACCTATAGCCTAGACTCTGGACACTCTCGTGAACATTGTGGGACTATCACGTTTAGAGTTATCTCTAATGAATTACTAAACAATCTTAAGCTACCAAAATTTATGAACACCAATCGGTTCTTGTAAAGTACACATTTTTACGCGGTAATTTTATATTTTTTGGAACATATCAGTTTGAGAAAAAAAATGAGTTAATTCCTATATGGCCCCTACTTTGTGACCAGCTTCCTTTATGGCCCCCTTTTTTTCGTAAATTCAAATATGGCCCCCTTTTCTTAACACCGTTAGTCAATTTTTATGGTTAATCTTTTTGTTTCCATATTTACCCTTCTTATAAGAATGATTTCAAAATTCAAAATTGACCCCCTTTTAGATTTGGGTCAATTCCAAAAAACTTATAGCTACTTTAGAAAAAACTAGGGGGCCAAAATAGAATACATATAAATTTTTTTTAAAAACACCTCATCTCTCCCTCTCTCTCCTCCATCTCATCACCTCTCTCCTCCACATTATGTGCTCGCCACCTCATCATCTTCTCCGATGAAGGTCGCCGGCCGGCCAAATTTTCCGGCGACCTTCAAATATTTTTTTTTATCTTTCCCTAACTAATCTCTCTCTCTCACTCCCATCTCTCTCTCATTTCTCTCTCTCTCTCTCATTTCTCTCTCTCTCTCTCTCCCATCTCTCTCTCTCATTTCTCTCTCTCATCTCTCTATAATTCCGGCGAAGGGGCTCCTCACCTTCGCCGGAATTACAGTGAGATGAGAGAGACAGATGGGGAGAGAGAGAGATGAGAGAGAGAGATGGGAGTGAGAGAGAGAGATTAGTTAGAGAAAGATAAAAAAAAAAAATTTGAAGGCCGCCGGAAAATTTGGCCGGTCGGCGATCTTCATCGGAGAAGATGATGAGGTGGCGAGATACATGATGTGGAGGAGAGAGAGGGAGAGATGAGGTGTTTTAAAAATATTTTTATTTTATATGTATTCTATTTTGGCCCCCTTGTTTTTTCTAAAGTAGCTATAAGTTTTTGGAAATTGACCCAAATTTGAAAGGGGGTCAATTTTGAATTTTGAAATCATTCTTATAAGAAGGGTAAATATGGAAACAAAAAAGATTAACCATAAAAATTGACTGACGGTGTTAAGAAAAGGGGGCCATATTTGAATTTACGAAAAAAGGGGGCCATAAAGGAAGCTGGTCACAAAGTAGGGGGCCATATAGGAATTAACTCAAAAAAATTGACAAATTTCGCACATTCTTAAAAATCGCTTCGGGCCACTAAATTATCAGAGCCGCCCCTGTATCTGCCCTCATGAATCTCAACTCTGCCAAGCTCATAGAGGGGACAAATAATTTGAACGGCGTTGGACCGAGATGGAAATCTATTTTCTGGCAAGAGTATAGCATGTAAGGGCGAACCACTAATGTTGTGTTTGTTTTTTTATTTGGAATGAAATCTAACTCAGAGCTCCTACTTGATTTAAATTAGATTTCAGAGTATTGTTTATTCTCAGGATATTTGACTTAGTAAATGATTTATATTGACAATAAGTTAGAAAAAAAAGATATTCAATTATCCATTATTATTTATTAAATAATATTTTATAGGCAATGTGCAAGCTGACGCTGTAATATAAAATGCAAAAGATATGATTTTTTTTTTGTTGAATAAAAAAGATAAGAACTTGGCATCATACATGAATAGGATCATCTTTGACAAGATTTGAAGATACCAACTATATAGTCAAATAGTTACAAGAATGT
>BEHA01049713.1:19700-37854 GCA_002897215.1 Eschscholzia californica subsp. californica | reverse complement strand
GATGTGTGCACTTCTTTGTCAGATCAGCAGAATATTGGCCACCATACTGCACAATAACCTTTTGCATCTCCTTCCGCAAATCTGAGTCATATTAACCCTTCAGACCCCTTTAGGAAACAGTTCAATTAAAGCAGCAACCGGAATGGCTAATATCTTTGAATACATATAGAAATTATTTGACTTAATATAATCAACCTGCTGGAATTCTTGTAGCGCAAATGGTTAGTCCTGAAAGAGGAAGAACCCTGTATGGCTCCTGGGGAACAAGCCTATGCTCACTCCAACACTGATATAACCAGCTAATGGTGACAATTGGTTTCTTTAGAGTGTTCAAAGCCCACTGTCACAAAAGAGTAAGTGGGTTAATTATGCATGTCATGAAACTGACCAATGCTTGACAACAAGGATTCTAACAGAATGAAGTATATAAAAGCTAAACAATAAATAAAGAGCAACAGCTTCTGACAACAAAGATTCTGCACAATGAAGAGAACAAGAATATGAAAACCAAACTGATAATTAAAAGTAGAGTACTAATTCAGTACACAGTATTTTAGACCAAAATTTGAAGAAAAACAGTATAAAAAAGTTGGATATCAGAAAGACTAAGTTAGTTTCCATTTTAATTAAACCTATCGGGAAATAACAAGACAGAAGATTAAATACTACTAAGTAGTCAGAAACTAAATCGATACAGGGAGGAAGACGAATAATAATCACAATCTAAAATAGATCTAGAGAGAGAAAAACACTCTTACCTTCCAATTTCATTCTTGAAATTTTAAACCAAGCAAACAAAACTAGGTCTTATCATCATCTTCTTCCTCGTCTTTAGTAGCGCAATGTTTCTAATGAAATCTACTACAAAACATATAACTTTAACTTCTTTTATTGAGAGCAGCACATCAACAATTAATTTATGTTAATCTTTTATAAATCAGCAGAGTTTTTAAGCATATAAATGATAACACTGTAGTTACAGTTCTGATTGCAACACCTTCTTAGCCTCTAGGTAATTTTCTCTCATGAGAAGAGATGTAGCATGATGAAGCGGAAAAACTAAAATTACTCGTACACCCCACAAGCTTCAAATAATTGTGCACCTTGTACTTTGGAGACAAAACATTCTTCGCAACGACAAAGTTGAGATCCATCGATGCCCTAGTTTGAAACACTCCTCCCATTGCAGTGACTAGCTTTTCAATCTTTACCTACAAAATGTTGGGCATAGACTGAATCATCTGTATAAAGAGGTATCAATAAACTCCCACCATATGATATGTTTTGTCCTGTGTGCTCTGCTTAACAACCACGACTTTAATAAAATCACTGGAATATTACAGATAAAATTAGTATTTCCAGTAGAACAGTTTCAAAAAATTAACCTACAAACATTGATCAAGAAGCAGCAGAAGTAATTAATTTAAAGGAAAACAAATGAAAAACTTATTGACTGTAAAAAAAATATTCATTTAACCATCTACTAGGTGAAACAAATAAATTTAATGTAAATCAAATAATCTGTAAGAAGGGAGGAAGTTGAGCACGATCCTTTTCTACATTGGACTTTTATACATTTTAAATAAATCTATGAACACGATAGATTGGTGTACACATTTGGAATGATGGAATCTTTCACTTAATCAAAAGGTAAATTCAGAGTGTCACGAGTTCTCCATCTACATAAAGAAATCACAGTCGTTAATACCTTTTCATCCTTCTCGAAACCTGATGCAAGTACTTTAACCCCATCCATTGCAAGGCAACAAGTGAAACCTCGTTGTTTAGGAAATTCTCGATTTTCTTTTGCACACAATAGAACACATTGAGGACCTGCAGATCATTTATTAAGAAAATGAAATGATTCATTTACAAAATATATCAATATTAGCATATTGAACTATTTCCATGAAGAGTTTACAGAGACGCAACGTCTTTTCTAATGTTAACAATACCCATCCATTGTATTGTGCATTGCACAACACTACAATGATTATTTTACTCACTATATCAATAGTTGTTTCTTGTGTAAGGGTTATTGCAGTTCTACGGTTGTTCCAACACAGTTGACATTGCCTTCGTACAGTAAATATTAGAATTACCCCACCATTATGACTAATGACAGTAACACAATCATTTTTGCTGAATAAAGATAATCAGAAGCTTGGAAACACTAACGGTAAAGTAGATCGGATAGAAGGCGCTCAATTGAATCTTCAAATGCAAAAGGTGAGATAATAAGAAATTACCTACCAAGCAAGTTGCAGCCCTTTTGCTTGAGATCCTCAAATTTTTCCTAACATTTGTAACCAGATTAGGAATAAGAAATGACAGTACTGAAAAAGAAAGGCAATTTCATCTAGCTAGAGAACTTACATGATCAGGGGAGGAGATGACATGGTAATCGTCAGTACCCGACCGAGAAGGATCACAACATAGAAAGACCTCGGCACCGTTCCTTTTCAAAGCATCATGAACAGCGTCATAGATTTCAGGCGGGATGAGGTTTCGAGACAAGAAAACATTTGCCCCCTTAAAAGACTTGGTTACCATTTTTCAGTCTGTAATAACAAATCGTAGTGAGTGACTGAGTGTGACTGTGAGAATGGAAATTGTTTGGACTACTTTTCTGAAACGGGACACTAATTGGTGTAGGAGTGATCTCAACAGTCTAATTCTATAAATATGGTATGTGGCTGAACAACCGATGTTCTTCTTCAAGAAACGACTTCTAGTCCATGAACGGACCTGATATCTTCTCCATAGCTCATATTCGGGACTTCCGTCACACAAAATAATACTTGCACTAGGGCAGAACCATAAATTCACATTCTGGGGATTGGAACTACTACAAGTAATGAACACTAAGCAGCTAAAGTAATCAAAAGAAGGTCAGACCAGAAGAGAAAGTACAGTTTTATTAAAGCTTTAAGTAATATGTCTTTCCCTAATTCCTCAATAGTTTGTCTTCAAACAGGTGTGTATGTGTGTGTATATGTAGGTTAGAACTTCAAGAAAACTTCTCATCATGTAATGAAGTAGATTTTACAAATAATGATCAGGATTCAATTGGTACCCAAACTCAGAAAAAAAACCTGAATAACTCTAAATCCCCAAATATTTTAAAAAAACCAATTCGTTTAGTGCTACTATTGAGTCATAGAATAGTTCACTAATCAAGTGAAAATCATTTATTTAAGCAAAAACAGAAAATGATGAAGAATTTGAAATAGTATATACACGGGATTGCCGAACCTTTCTATCTCGATCCCTCCCTCTTCATCCAGCAAGCTCCTGCGAATCTAACGAGGCTTGTGAAACCCTATTTGGATCCTTAACTCTTCCACTTTCAGAAAACTCAACCAAAAACTCCCAAACCAGGAAAACCCCCCTCGGCTCCGACTCTATCTCACTTGGAAATCAAGTGGGAAGTCGATTTTCAAAAGGAAATTGACTTTCGGCTGTTTCGTTAGACCACTTTCAAGGTGAAAGTGCTTTTAAAGGCACCTGGCCAAACAGCTGTTAGCATCCAGAAATATTGTTGACTCAAGTCGATGGTTTTTGACCCGAGGTCTCTATAAGCACCGGTTTTTAATGTGGGTGACGTTCATCTTCGATTACTTCTTCCATCTTCTTTTTCCAACAAAAAAGGAATCCTAATCAATTCTTCTTCCAAAACAAAACCCTAGAAAAGAGTGCAACATTCTCCGGCGACGGCAACGTCTCCTACACCTACCGGCGACTATTCTTTTATTCGAAACAATCAATCCGGGTGATTTGTTCATCATTAAAGTGTGTTATCTAATTTATAGCTTCTTTATATCATCTTTTGAAAAGAAATTAGGAAGTTAACCATTGAAGAAGAGAGTTCTGAAAATTTAACAACTACATCGATTCCAACTCTTTCACCTATTTCCGGGCAAGGAGAAGTTTCTCATGAGGTATACAACCATTCCCCGACTCTTTTTTATATGTTTCAATACGTGTTGTGTGAGTTTTTGAAAAAACAAAAGTGAAACTTCGGTGACGTGAACGGACTGAACCAGTCCGGTACTTTTTAGTCCTTAACGGACCAGACTATCCGTTTAGAAATGACATGTCACGGACTAGACAGTCCGTGCTCTTGTAGATTGGGACGGACAGACTGATCCGTCCTTATCTGATAAATCACGGACTCTTTCAGTCCGTTCCATCCTGAAGATATTTTTTCTTTAAGTGATTTTTATGTTTTTTTCACCTTTTGACAGATTCCAGACCTTAATATTGTTCCTATTGAAGAGGGGTACCATGCCGAAGAAGAAAATTGACCTTCAAATGATGGGTGTCAATTTATTAGTATTGATGTTGGTCAGTATTTTGTGACTGAAGATGTTTTTCAAACTAAAGAGGAGTTAATCGGTTGGGCTAAAGAAATTGGGAGAAAACATAAGTTTGTAGTATTGACCTCCAGGTCAGGTAATAGAAGAGGTGGACAGAAACCCCGGTTAGAATTATGTTGCGAAAGAAGTGGAGTATTTCGTTCACATGAGAAGAAGGATTTAGTTCCAAAATCCCATCAACCACCTATAAAGAAAAGGAAATCGAGCACCAAAAAACGTCAATGTCCGTTCAAGCTCAAAAGAATACCGGGGGTTAATGACACGCGGAAAGTGTCAGTTGTGTCTGGAATTCATAACCACGAGTTAGCTGAAAGTCTTCTAGGTCACGCATATGTGAATAGGTTGAAATCCGATGAAAAAGCTGTTGTGAAACATCTATTAAAAATTGGTTCGAAGCCAGCTCAAATTCTTTCTCAAATTCATGAACAATTCAAGGATGACACATCAACGTTAAAAACTATTTACAATGCACGTGTGAACATACGTATGGAAAAACAAGAAGGAAGGAGTTCGATGCAACAACTCATTAAGTTGTTGGTGGAACACCATTACGTCTACCATTTTTCAAAGAACGAAGACACTGATGAGGTAACAAATCTATTTTGGGCACATCCTGATTGTATTCGATTATTACAGAGTTTCCATACCGTGTTATTGCTCAATTGTACACATGGACCCTTAATCGTTTGCGGACGTTGTTTCCTCCCAACTCAATGCCAATAGTGTTTATTATCGATCGTGAACTTGCACTGATTAACGCCATTGGTGAAGTCTTTCCAAATGCTCAAAGGTTGCTATGTACTTTCCACATCGACAAGTGTGTGGTAGCCAAAGTCAAAGGTCATTTCAAACAAGAACAATTCAATGTGTTTATGACAATGTTTCGAGCTATCATGTATGCTGAGACTGAAAGTGGTTATAATGAGGCGGTGGAAACTTTTGTGAAGTTTTGGTCAAACACATATCATAAAGATGTTAGTTATGTTCAAGATACCTGGTTGGGATTGAAAGAGAGATTTGTGACTGCATGGAATAACGGGGTTATTCACATGGGAAATACTACAACAAATCGTGTGGAAGGTGCTCATTCCAAATTGAAGAGATATCTATGTAGCTCCGAAGGTAACTATGTTACGTGATGGGAATTTATGCATATCATGACGGAAACCGAGACATGTGAAATTATAACATCTTTTGAGCACAGTCGTATTAAGGTGAAGGAAGGGCATCAAACCAAGTTTTTTAAAGAGCTACGTGGTTATGTCTCGCACGCGGCATTAGAACTTGTGGTAGATGAGATCGACCGTGCAAATGGGATTGATATTAACGTTCAAAATTGCGGATGTGTTCTAAGGTATGTCTATGGTCTCCCTTGTGCTCATGAAATGGTATCTTTGATGAATCAAGATAAGTTATGTCCAAAGGACATCATTCACCCTCAGTGGAGCAAGCTATCCATTAACCCGACTCCGCCGATTCATAATGATCTTGACGCATCACATGAGATGGAGCACCTTTATTTAATGTGGGATAAATCCAGTGATGCTGAGAGGACCGCAATACTTGAGAAGTTGAGGGAAATTTCTTTTCCGTTCATCACAAACTTGTGTGAGCCATTGCAACAAACAAAGACAAAAGGGGCTCCGAAACAAAGAAGAATGAGCAAAAAAGAAAAAGAAGCTGCAAAATCTACTAAGAGGAACCCATCTGCTTTCGAATATGCAAAGTGTGTTGATGAATGTGTTCCCTCCACTCAGACAGTACGTAAAGTTAACAAAGTAACCAAAGCACCGAAAGCAACCATACCCAATTTTATAAGATACAAAGGACAGATTCCGTCAGTTATGGATCCATTCTTGGATGACATTATAAATGTGCCAGGCGATGGTCATTGTGGGTTTCATGCCGTTGGTAAAGGACTTGGGTTTTCACTAGAAGATGGTTGGAAACAAGTTCGCGAAAATGTCATAAAAGAACTTGAGGTACGTAACACACTCTACAAAGAGATGTCTGGAACAAGAGAATACACTCAAACATTAAGTGCCGCGAACAACTTCAATTTTACATGTCCGGAAGATTGGTTCTACATTCACCCGTACACTAGTATAATTGTGGCGAGTAACTTCAATTGCATATTAGTTCATTTGTCTTACGGTTGTTCGACAACATTCTTACCCTTACTTAGTGGTCCGCCTTCTGAGGGTTATAAAATTGCATGCATTACATATAGTGGTGGTCACTTTATGAACGTTAAACTCAAAAAAGATTTTATACTCCCTCCCATTGCACCGCAATGGTCTAGGTATGCATCGCTAGAGGCAACGGGTTGACTTGAACTTGTTAGAAATAGAATCGAGGATGGAAAGAAATTTTATTCTCATGATAATTCGAATGAGCCAAGTAGTAGTGTGATAAATTTAAGTGATGATTAAGGTGTACTGAAATACCGAGTTACAAACTTTTTGATTTAATATTTGAATAAATTTAGATGATTAATTGTCTTCGTTATTTAACTTTTTTTCTTTGGGTTTATGATCGAAGAGAAACAGAAAAACGGGAATTTCATACAGGTCACGGATCCTTGAATCCGTGTTTGTTCACAAAGTTACGGATCCAGAGATCCGTCAATTTCTAACAGGAACCCCTGTTAGAAAGATAACAATGTCACGGATCCAGAGATCCGTTACTTTCTAACAGGGGTTACTGTTTTCCAAAGATCCGTCACTTTGTTGCAGAGAACAGATCCATGGATCCGGGACCTGAGAAGGGAAGGCACGGATCCAGAGATCCGGGACCTGAGAAGGAAAGGCACGGATCCGATCCGTACGGTTTTTTTTTTTCCAAACCGTGGTACTTAAGGTGGCATTTTCTAAACCTTCCGTTCGGTAGATCTTAGAGTCATTATAGTTTGATAGATATTAAAACTTGTTAAAACAAGAGTAACGATGTTCAAACATCGATCATAATGTACGGTAGATATTAAAACTTGTTAAAACAAGAGTAACGATGTTCAAACATCGATCAAAATGTACGATACACATCGTTCACAAAAGAAGTTAAAAAAAAAGTAACCGTTGTTCATAAAAGCAATTCAAAATAGCGAGACTACCCTTGAGATTCTAAACCATACTATATTACTTCATTCCCTTTGTGATTTCCTCGATTTCTTCACCGTAGTTTTTCTAGACGATCTTCTTGGTTCGGGTTCTGGTTGAGGTTGATGAGGACATTCGGGAAGCGGCATTTCAGCCCTCGCATTAGTTAGGATTTCAAGCCCTGTCAGACGCTTGAATCGCTATAATGGCACGATCAATTTCATCTCTCTAAAAAAAAACAACAATGGATTAATAACAAATTAGGTAACAAAGTATAGCTACAAATTCAAAAGTAAAAAAAACAAAAGAATGATAAATCGAATACTCACGTAGTACGATACCGAGCCTAAGTACTGTTCTGGTCTATTGGATCTGTACAAAGCTGGGTTTTGTACAAACGGGTGAGATACTCTCTTGAACCAATTGTTATACTGAGCGCTTGCCTCCCACGGAGCAAAAGATACCTCCTTCGGTCTATCACTCATGTGTTTAGTAGGTGATCTTCCCAACGCCCCCAATAAGAAGCCACATTACTAAAGTTTTTAGAATCTCCATCCTTCGACACCTTTTTTGGTCGAATCGATTATTTAGGGATGACTTGAACCAACCCAAGTTGCCTTAACACCCTATCAGGGTGATAGGGCTCGACAATATCGTTAACCGCGATGCAACCAGTGTAAAAAGAGTATTCAGGAAGTGGTATTGCAACACCAGACAATAAGGGACGATATGGGTCCCAAATGACCTACATGATACAGACGTTTAACGAGTGATTCCTATAGCATACGTCAGATATTATAGAACACAAGAAAAAATTAATAAATAAAATACATACATCTCTCTCGGTCAGACCGTCCAATTGCTCACGAGTGCTTCCTAGAGCACATGCCTTGTTGCCTTTCAAAACGTGTTCCTCCCATCTATACATCCGGGGCACGTTAGATGTAGGATCATATTTTGGGTTGGGAACAGACACCCCAAGGTTGAAGTGTTCATCGATCCACGCCTACAAATGTAATGTTAAATACACATTTATTATTCGCTACTCTAACATAATAAAGAAATAATTGAGAGACAAAAATAAATATGAAATTACCTGAAATAAAGTAAGATAACCAGCCAATTGATTTCCTCCCCTCGAAGGAAAACCAATCTGCCGATAAAGATAGGCAAGCACCGCTGTTCCCCACGAGTAACTCGAAATATCATCTAAGTTCTTCAGATAACGTAGATAGACAATATGAACCTTAGTTGCACTCTTATCAGCAAAAAGAGTACAACCAAAAAGATGCAAAAAGTATGCCCGTGCAACAACATCTTTGACAAGGTCGGCGTCATCCTCTTTCGACCCACTGCATTGCTTCCTCAACCACTTAAGCTCCACAGACTTAGATTTACCTAAGTGCAGTTTTACACCTTCGTAATCTAATTGTAAATAACGAGAGACTAGTAATGCATCTGGATCTTTTGTATCATCGTCATCGTTCACATCTTCATCATCCGTCTTGGACAGAACAACGGATTTACCTTCAATTGGAAGACCACATATGTGATGCACATCCTCTAACGTGATCGTCATCTCCCCGAACGGCATGTGGAAAGTATTTGTGTCCTCGTACCACCGCTCTGTAAATGCCGAGAGTAGAACACGATCTAGCTTGATGTATGAATATTTGGCGATGTGGGCCAATCCCGTGTTCCGGACTCTCTCTCGAACACTTTGACACTCAGTTTCCAGGTCCCACCCATTCGTCTTCTTCAAAACAGTACCCACAACTACGGCAGACGCATGGTTGTGTAACTTCAGCACCGGCCTCTCCTGAAAATAAAAAAGATATTGTTTTAGATTGATGATTAACAAAATTTTATCATAACTACTAAAATTAGAAAACAATATTTGCTTACCGGTTTGTTCCAAATCGTATAAGCAACATGATTCTTGAAACAAGGTAGAAGCGCACGATCTATCCGACCTCCAGAGTACGGGTCTGAAAATGAAGATGACTCCCCTACTTCTGTTTCTGCTGTCGAAATAGGAGGCTCTGTTTCGTTCTCATCTCCTTGCGTTCGTCGTTGCTTACGTGATGCCATAATAACTTTTAAATAATACGCGGATACGTGATGTACAAACAATAAATAATCAAAATATGTTTTCCTACTCTAAATTAATGAAGGAAAAATTAGACATATCGCTACAAAAAAGGTCATTCAAATAATAACTTTTTATAGGCACGTATCGCTACAAAAAAGGTCATTCAAATAATGAAGGAAAAATGATGAGAAAAATAAAGAAAGAAAAATATGAAAGATTAAAAAAAAAATAACCCCAGGTCCTGGATCAGGTAATTCGGGCCCTTTCAGTCTGAAACGGATTACCCAGTCCGTCATGGACTAGAAGCTGAGTCCGTTTCTTTGTACTAACCCACAGATTAGCTGATCCATGACTAGGAAGACACGGACGGACTGGACCAGTCCGTCCGAGTCGTTCCAGCAGCTTAGGTATAGATCTAGGGCAGTTTGTTTGGACATCAAACACTCACACAAATGGCTCTAAATATGTTCGAAATGATATAATACAACAATTTAAACATGTTACAACACACTATTAACATCCCCAATCAATCAAACAACAAATTTATTCAAAAAAATTAAAAAAGTTAGGGTTTTTGAACCAACCTTGAAGGAGCAATTGTAGCTTGATTTCAACTTCGTCTCCACCAAATGATGCTTGATTCTAAGACTTAGAGAGTCGAATGACTTATTCTCAGCAAAATTTGAGGGAGATTCGTGAGATTATGAGCGATTTGATGAGGGTAAAATTCTGTTTTTTAAGAGCTTAGAGAGAGAAAGTTTCAAATTCCCAATTTTGGATGGATTTTGTGAGAGATGGATGGAGGGCTTAGGGTCAATAGATAAAGGACCGGTGCCTACATAGTTGATTGGTGCTAACAGAGAATAAAGCGGTTGGGCCTGGTGCTAACAGAGATGGATGCTAACAGCTGTTTGGCCAGGTGCCTTTAGAAGCACCCAAATCGATTTCTTACGGAAGAAAGGGGGTCAAAATTGACTCAAACATTTTACCATCTTTTAACAAAACTCATTTCTCACTCACCATTCCAACACACGCTCTTTCTCCTCTCTTATCCCATAACTTTCTCTCTTTAGACTCTCGCATACTCTTTTATCAAACTGGCTCACCCCCTTGATTTATCTCCATCTCTAAATCGGCTATCTCTCTCTCTAAAATTCAAGAAATTCATTTTTTTTTCAAAAAGAGAAATTATCTTTTTGTCCTTTTAGGCCCCATATGTAGTTTGAAAATGGTCTTGAAGGACAATTCTAAAAGCACTCCCATTTCCAATGTCGAAATTGCCTTTAGAATCTTAACTTGCGAAGCTTTGCAAACTGGTTTGCACTGCTTTGCAATCTGGTTTATAAAGCTTTACAATCTGGTTTGCAGAGCTTTGCATTTCCGTTCACATTGCTTTGCAATTTGGTTTGCCTTGCAATGATTTTGCACACACTTTGTAGAGCTTTGCAAACTGGTTTGCATTACTTTGCAATTTGATTTGTCTTGCAAAGCTTTGCAATCTGGTTTGCAGAGCTTTGCAATCTGGTTTGCACTAGTTTGCAATTTGGTTTGTCTTGCAAAGCTTTGCAATAAGGTCAGTTTCGTCTTTTCCTAATATTAGATAATTTACAAAAATGCCTTAGGGAGTTAAAGCCTATGAAAAGTTGATAAATTCTTCTTAACCAAAACTCAAATTTTTTAGAGAGTTTTGGCCAAATTTCCCAACTTTTTTTTTTGTTGAAAACCTTTTTCTTCACAACAAACAGAACGCGAGAGAGAAAGAGATTATAGAGAGATATCATGAGAGAAATGAGTGAGAGAAAGTGAGAAAGAGATAGCAGCATGAGGGAGAGAGATGGAGTGAGAAATAGGTGAAGATTAAAGGTAAGAAATAACGAAGTCAATTTTTGAACCCAGATAAAGGTGCTCCTAAGATAATCGTTGGCGTTCCCTTCATGTGTAAGAAAATGTCAAAAACAATAATTTTCTCATGGCGTGTTAAAAAAAAAAAACTTTTGATAAGAGATTTTTGGGTTTCTCCCCTAACAAAATAAAATGATTTTCACAACCAAATGTTTTCACACGTGTCAAACGGTCCCTAGCCACTTCTTAGTGTGGGGCCGCAAGTTTTTGCATGTCTATATTTGGTCACGGCCAGGGCCGTGCCTGAGAATTTGAGGGCCCAGTGCCAAATTTCTTTCAGGGCCATTGTATAAGTAAATGTAAGAAGATACACGACAAAAAAATAATTACCAATACCAAATGATCTTGATGTAGCTGTTTTTAAACTAGATAAGTTTTCTTTTGTTTTTCTTCTCCTTGTAAAAAAAAGCTACGAATTGTAATAAATTAAATTAAGTAAACAACATTCTTTTATTAATGTCTGTTAATTAATTTATAAATAAAAACTCAAAATAGTTGATAATAGGCATTGATTAATATATTGTGAATTGACTAACTAATTAAATATAAAACTTATCTAAAATTTGATGCTTTTTTTCTTTGGGAGATTTGTTGTTTGGACCCCCTTCCGTATAATTGACTTGCTGTTTGGACTCCCTTTTTCCAGAGTTGCATTTTGGACTCCCTTTTGACGGAATCAACTGAGAATATTCCGTGTCTAAAGTTATTCTTTAAAAAATTCCCTCTTTACCCTTATGTAATCAATATTTCACTTTGGACTCTCTAATTTACTTCACTCATCCCATCTTCTATCTTTAACTTATCATTTTCCTCACAAACCCTAGACTGTTTGGAACATGAAGGAACCCATTTCCCTACTTAAAATAGCAAACGAAAACGAAGGAACTCCAAATCTCGCATTCATAGTTCATAAGTTTCTCCAGTAGAGTAGACAAGACATTAGACGGTTTAAATTGGAAATCAGTGTACTATTTTTGTTATTAATCTAAGTATCTAACTGAGTTAAAAATGGTAGAGGAACATTTAACCTACCCAGTGTACAACTTTTTATAACTAAGCAACTAAATAAATCAAATAACCTAAACATGAAATTCACCATTTTATATAGACATGAAATTCACCATTTAGGTTCATCTTTGTTAAGATAATAAATTTCTAATTTGGGAGTTTTGCTGATGTGATGATGATGATGATGATGTGATGATGAAAGAGCATAGGAGTACTCCCAACGAAGAAGAAAGAAGAGGAAGATGAAGCTCTCTCTTTCATTCTACAGATAAGGAAGAGGATGCTCTGTTTGTTTTTCCAAAATTGATGATGAAGACCCTGGTTCTTATTCTTCCCTATTTCTCAATGAAAAATCACTACCACCACTCTCTTAAACTCTCTGTTTTCCCTCTCAATCTCCTAGAATTATTCTCTGGAAACTAATAATGAAAAGTAAGAATAAGATAGGATGAAGACCTCCCTGTTCTTTATTCTTCTAACTCTTTCTCTAAGACTTTGTTCTATTTCTATTGAGAAGATGAAGAACAAAAGGATGATCATCTGTTTCAGCCCCAAAGAAAAGACGTTTCCAGTGCAGTTGAGCCCCCCTTCTTCTCCTTGTGCTTATCCTCTGTTTTTTTATAAAGATTGGGAGATGAGAAAAAGTCAGTAGGTGAGAGCTCCTTTCTCTCTCTAAAATTCTTCCTTCAATCTCTCCATTCAATCCTGGTAATCACTTTGTTTTCTTAGACATCTTATCCCCTCTCCCTCTCTCTTCAACGCCCCTTTTAATTTCTCTGTAAACATCTCCAGCTAAAGCCCTTTTCTCTCTCTACTGTTCACCGCCATTAACGCACCCTTTGTGTTCACCTTCTTAAAATGTCTGTTTTCTTTTTGAAAGTAGGGACAGGTGACGGAAATGAAAATAAACAATGGGGCGAATGCTTCTATATATATCATATGTTGATGCACAATCTTGAGTTTCTGTTTCATCATCTTGATGCACAATTGATGAAGAAGATGAGCTCGGTAGAAGAAGAAGAAGATGGGGCGAGTTAAATAAATTATGGAGTCGAAAGTCAAATATTGATTATGTAAGGATAAAGAGGGAATTTTTTTAAGAATAACTTTAGACACGGAATATTCTTAGTTGATTCTGTCAAAAGGGAGTCCAAAATCCAACTCTGGAAAAAGGGAGTCCAAACAGCAAGTCAATTATACGAAAGGGGGTCCAAACGGCAAATCTCCCTTTTTCTTTTTTACACTAATCTTGTAGTGAAGATTAGAGAAGACTATCGGAAATTGACTGGAAGAAAATCCCTTTTATGGAGTATAACCCTTTTGTACCTTTTCTAATCTAGAGTAAATTCAAAAAAGGGTCCTAAAGACCAACAAAACAGACTCTAAAGATCAACAAAGAAGCATAACCTTTATTGTATAAAGTATATAGAAAAACTAAAAACACTCTCTCCTGGCATGACATTGTTCATCATAGATAACATCTCTTGCATGAACTCAGCAAGTCCCTCTTCTTCTTCTTCAAACGGATAGTATAATCCAACATTCTCCTTTGTGCGTGAAAAATATAAGATTGATCCAAGTATTTAATATAAGATTAAGCGAAAAATATAAAAAGTGTTTACTACAAGTTTCAATATCTCCTCCCATGAAATATGTCTCTCCATATATGATTGGTCAAAAATGAAAACATTCTCCTTTGTCCGTTGGATTATAATGGCAATTGCTGTAATAAAATAAGTAGAGAATGACTTGTTGTGTTAAGATGGCAGTTATGTAAATAAATTGATTATAAAGGTTAAATGGACATCGAGTTTAACTGCCCATAATTTAAGGAGAATTTATAGGAAATCTTCTCATACGTTGGAGGAGATCTTGAGATCTAACGGTCTCAAGAGTTCAACCTCATACCCGTGGATGTGAGGTCGAGCTTATTGAATCGGCACTCAATTCCAAATTAGGAAGAACAAATAATTTTAAAGATTTAGAATAAGTGGGAGGTGAATAGAGAACTAAGCTAAAAAAGATGCGGAAATATTGAAAAACACCATACAGAGAGGGAGAAAAGTTTTAGATCTTTATAGAGAGAAATTACTCAATTAGAATAGTATTTTTATAGAAAGTTGAGAGAGAATGGAAAGTTACTCTACGCATACGTGGTGAGCGGAAAATGGAGAGTAAATTTTGACAATTGTCTAATTGGTTATTTGACTTTTCAAAGCCTACAGCCTACTAAACTTCTCCAGTAATCTGCTCTTGGCAGAAAAGAAAGCAATTACTCTATTAATTAATAGAGAATTATGGGCCCGTGTACTTGGGGGCCCAGTGCGGGCGCCCTGCCCGCACTGGCCCATGCACGGGCCTGGTCACGGCTGGTCGTAGGCATAGACTTTGGTCAACAAGATTTGACCTAGGAGAATCTTCATTTTAGGTCTAAAAATTATTATATTTTGGTTTTTGTCCCTAGTTTTCATCTCCTCATGTTAATCTCTCTCCTTTCTCTTTCTTTGTCCTGCTGATATGTATCTCTTTCTCACTGTCTTTATCTCTCTCTTTCTCGTATTGTTTTCCTCTCTCTCACTCTCTAGCTATCTCTTTCTCACTATTTATTTTATCAATCCTCTCTCACCGTCTCTCTCTGTATCTCTCTGTATCTCTCTCTCAATTTCGGCGAGGGAAATGTTTCTTTCACCGGAATCACACCTCTATGAGGATTTCGTTGTCGACCAACCACAGATATTTCATGGTCGACCAACCACGAAGTCTGAGATAACTAGAGAGAAAGATTTACTAGAGAGAGAGTTAGAGTGACTGAAAGAGATAGAAACAGAGACACAGAGAGGGGTCAACTAAGAGAGTGGCAAAAAGAGGAGGAAATAATGAGAGAAATAGACACAATGAGAGAGAGATGAAGATAGAGAGAGAGGGGGGAGAGTGTGTGTGTGTGTGTGTGTGTGTGTGTGTGTGTGTGTGTGTGGTGGTTGAAAGTTGGGGTGGTGGAAGAGAGGTGAAGATGAAGATTAAGGGGTAAAACACAATCAAGCGAACTTTTGCACTAAAATAAGCTAAAAGTGATTTTTAGCTTATTTTAAGTGCTTTTTGAAAATTGTATGGGCTTGGATGTTGTTTGGCAACACAAAAATAAGTAATTTTTTACTGTTAAGTAGACAAGTTAGAAAGTTAATTTGCACAAAAATTTCTAACTTCATGCAAGTAAAAAATTTGACTTTCTTTTAAAGTTTAAAATATTTTGCTTTTGACTTCAAAGTTAAGTCACTTAAGTTCTTCGTATAACAGGAGTATTCTTTGACTAATTTTTTCTCGTCTTCCTTTGTTGCACCACCATACGTCCACCTGTGTTGCACCTCCGCCAACATTGTCGTCGCACCTCCGCCAACATTGTCGTCGCACCTCCCTCAACAACATCGTGACTCCACCACACATCCACTATTACCACTACTGCACCTCCACTGCTCCTCTACCACCACCACCGCACCTATACCACCACACCTCAACCACCACTACTTCGCCTCCTCAACTACCACAATCACCAAACCTCTACCACCACCGTCACCAAGCCTCCACCACTACAACCATCGTCATGTCTCCACCACCATTACCACTATCACCACGTCTACACCACCACCACTACCGTACCTCCACCACCACACCTTCACCACCATAACCACCGCAATTCCACTAACACAACACCTCGACCACTACCACTGTACCTCTGCCACCACCATACTTTCATCTTTACCACCACACCTCAACCATCACCACCATACTTCCATCTCCATCACCATCATCACACTTCCACCAGCATCACACTTCCACAATCATATCTCTGTATTTCCACCAACATCACCATCAAACATCCACCATAGGTCACCACCATTACTGGTGATGCATAAATTGTCCAGATGTTGACTGACGTCAGGGAGTCGAGAATAGACCAGAAGTCCAACGGGTCAACCTAGCTTAAGCCAACAGGACAACTGAACCCGCAACACTCTGCTCCTACGCCTTAAACCGGGAGGTCGACCAGAATCAGCTAACGGGAATCAACCCTGTTTTGCCTACAACACGATCAGATCAGCCCTGGAATCTCTAAAGGAATGAGGAGGGTCCACGTAAGTTAGGCCGATGCCTCGCGCCCTAAACTGGGGAGGCAGAAGTGCACCACAAGCTCACCGACTCAATCCCGAAATCTCCCTAAAAGATCCCAGTCGGTTAAAGATCTTAAGTGTTTAAAGCAAGTTTAGACTTCAAGAGTCTCAAGGAGGAAACATATCCTAGAAGATCTATCACCTCGGCAGAATATCTACGAAAGATCCTTGAACTTGGGAACTTCTATTTATCCTAGATAAGAGATAACTACAAGGGAAACCCTACCCACAAATAGTGGGAAACTTCCCCAAACGGTGGATCACAACCGCCTCATCTATACCGTCTAATCACAGTCATTCTAGGTTAGCTTATAAAAGGACCCCCCCATCGTCTTCCACATGACAAGCTTTTCACATCTTTGAATACACTGAGTTCTCATAACTCGCTCCCAAAAGGTTCGGTCAATATTCAATCTTTTACTGCAAAGAGCAACCTGACTATCTTGAGCGTCAGAGCGATTTTCGAACCCTTTGCAGGTTTTCCCCCAGGTTTATAAGGAGTTAGGAGCAAGAGCTAGGAGCAAGGAACAGAAGTTAGGAGCAGGAGCAAGGAACAAGAGCGAGGAGCAGGAGCAAGACGAAGGCATCTATCAACTAAACAAAATATTTGATCATAACGGACGATGTCACGCATCAAGTCCCGGTTTCATGTTGATTTAACAGAAAGTCATTTTCTGGCATCAACAATTACCACCTTGCTATAACCACCACCACCACCATATCTCCATCAATACCACCATATCAACACCACCACCGCTAACACCACAATTGTATCTCCATCCCCACCACAAACACTACCCAACCATATCTCAACCACCACCGCCATCACCTCCATCACAATTTCTCCAAAGGTCCAACACCATTATGAAGGAATTGAAGGAGATGTCCTTCGACCAAGGTGACAATGCGAACAATTTGTCGGATAGGACAATTGATGTGAAAGATCATCAAGTCCGATTGATTTAGGGATCGTAGAGTTGTAGCTAGAGACCAACTACGATCGTCGAATTACGAAGTAATTCGCGGCTAACTTCGATCGGATCCTACAACGGGTTACACATAAGAGTGTCAAATTGATCTAGGATATGACTAGTGGGAGTGAGATAAAACAATGGGAATGTCCCATAAACATATCTCATAGTCCTAAAAAGGAATTAGGCAAAGATAGTACGAAAAGGCCAAAAACAGGGTATTTAGGCCTTAGCCGATTCGGGCACTTCTAGGGCTCGGATTGGGCTGAAATTTTGAGGAGAGATTTCTGACATATCCAGTAGTATGAATGAAAATTTTCGTGGTGTTTGGACATCTCCTCATTAGGGAATTGAGAAAATATCAATAGTTGCTATTTTCGACTATTTCCCTAAATCTTATTCTAAAGGGTATTTTAGGAAACCTTTGAGGAGGTGTATTCTCATTAGGGTTCTATATAAACACTTTTAGGGCAGAGAATAAGGTGTGGAATTTCTCTCTAAGCTTTCTTACTCTACCATATCAAGTAGAGAGGAGAAAGTG
>BEHA01049713.1:0-18142 GCA_002897215.1 Eschscholzia californica subsp. californica | reverse complement strand
CCTTTGGTATTCACCTAAGGTCATATCAGGTCGGTTAGTGCGGGGAATCCTCGAAATAAGCTCATCATCATCAACATCAAATGGCCAACCGTTATAAGAACGGGCCATGATCTCACAATGCTCAAGGAACGAACAAACAAGCTATCAATGCAAATCAAAACTTATCCAACCAATCACACACAAGTAAGAAAGAAAGAGATAGAATACGATACTAGCGGATGCTCCTCTCGTTTCGTTCTTCCTTCCGATTCCTTTCTGATTCTTTTGTTCCCCTTCGCTCCTATGTTCCTGTTTTTTTTGGCTTTTCTCTTAAAGTGGTACCTGCAAAAAAGAAAAGATAAGAAACTACGAAAATAAAGAAAGAAAAACGTATAAGTTAACAAATAACACTAAACTAATGAACAAAACAAGCAAACAATGTCCGAACTACTAAACAATGTCCTGGCAACGGAACCATGGTAGAGAAGAAGTAGTAGTAATAGTAGTAGTAGTAGTAGTAGAGAAAGATAGAAAAAGAATGGAAAAGATGGATTAGGTTGGGAAAATAGATAATAGGTTAGAGGAAGAAAAGTAGAGAAGAGAAGGTAAGGGAATAGAGAAGAAGGATATTTAAGAAGAGGTATTGAGAGGGTTTGCAAGTCTAGGTTTTAATGGAGGAGAAAGGGATTTATTTATAGGTGGGTTTTGGTTTTGGTTGGGTTAAATGGTAAAAAGTGGGAAAATGAGGGTCAAAATTGGAATTCTAGGGAAAAAAGCACAATCTGGTCGGCGGCTAGGGTTTATAATGGGTTTCGGATGATTTGGTGTAGCCGGGTATTAGTTAACAAGGTGAATCGGCCACAGAAACCGTCGGATTTGGAAGCGCGCGGATCTGGGCTGTTAAGAGAGTGACACGCGTCGGTAGCAAGTAAGCTAAACAGCTTCGGTTCGCACGGGATTAGAGCAAAAGAGAAAGATCATCCGAAGCCGTCGGATCTTGAAAACGCGGAAGCGAGAGGCTGAGATTAAAACGTGGAGATGGGGCTACCGAAGCTAGTTAAAACGCGCTACATTGGATCGGTGGCCGGCAGAGAAACCTCGTGCGTTGATCTGAAGGACGCGGAAGCCAACGGATGAGATTAAAACGTGGAACCGGGACCACCGTACTAACTTGCAGCGCGCTACACCAGATCAGGCCTATAGGGGCCATTTCAATGTTAAGCGGAAACACGGGAATTAGATATACCGTCCTCCATTGCGCGCCACGTGTTCCGCAAGCATACCGCGGCCAGAAACTTGCCCGAAGGTGTACCGAAAGCTGACCAAATGTTGACCTGACTTTGACTTTGCATTTTTCACTCATCCGGACTCCAAATTGACTTCCGTTTTCTCCTACGGACTCGTCTCGACCCCTACTTTTCAACCACGCACTGACCTTGGCCAAATTACCAGATTTTCCTTGACTCCAAATGACCAAAATACCCTTCATGCGTCTTTTCCTCGTTTTTAACTGTTTTTCACATCTAACTCCGCAAAAGACACCTAATCAAGAAAACCAACCATTTTATTATAATAAAGACTCGAAACCGACTAACTTGGCTAAATTAAACGACTTAGATGGGACATTTTCATGACCCATCACCCTCCGAAAATTACTTTTATACCCCTCTTTTTTGTCTCACTTTATGTTCAACCAATAGGAAATCATTTCTTGAGTAGAAAGCAACCCTAACTTCCTATTTTAACCCTCTTTCTCCCATTTTCTCCCAATTAACTCCTAAAACCCTAGCCATCAACCCATCTATAAATAAATCTCTACCTCTTTCATTTCTTTTTAGACTTCAACAACCCTCTCAAAAGGCTTCCTTCTCTAATTTCTAAGCCACTTCTCCTTCCCCCTTCTAACCCTAAATCCATTTCTTCTGCTACTTTCTCTACCACCTTCATCTCTTCTTTCTAATTTCTTTCTACTTCTAATCTCTACATCTAACCTTCTAATTTCTTCATCCAAACTTCTAATTTCTTCATAAATCTCTTCTTCTTCTATCTCTCTTCTAAATTTCTCTTCTTTCATCTTCTAAAAAGCTATTATTTGGAGTTTTGGGTAATATTCTTGGAACATTTGGACCTAACATTGGACATCAACATGGAGGCACAAGGAGCTATGGATCTAAATCTCATTTGGTGATTTCTTTTCATTATCTTTTGTAATTCCATTTACTTTAGAATTTCAATGAATATTACTTTAGATTTCATGAGTAGCTAATCTTGTATCTTGGGTGTAGAGGAAACCCATACTTGGGCTTATTTTGAAATATGTTATTGATTAATGAATCCTTGTATTGAGCTTCAATGTCTATTAATTGTTATTTCATATAGATCTTATAATCTTGTCTTTATTCATGCTTCATAGTGAGATATTTCATGCTTTTGTTAAGTTATTGGATGGGATATGCTTATTAGATGATGAATGATTATTAAGGAATATAACTTTTATGTGATAATCAATTAAAATATAAATGATTTTCAAATGTGTTATTAAAGAATATCTTCCGGAATCTGAATAGTTTATTATGTTAGATTTTGAGTTATATATGAAAAAAAGAATTTGTTAATTGAATGCATGTTTTAGATAGTCTATTTATGTGGTGGAATCAAGAACCCTAGATTTCTTTCCCATCTTGATTTCATTATTCTTTAGTCTTTTCTTGTTTTCTTTTTAAAAAATAGTTTTCACAAAATCAAACCAAAATTAATGAATGGAGGGTTAATTTATGATTTAGATAAAATTACTTGTCCCTTGGAACGATTTCCCGATTTACTAATTTTACTATAACTTGATCCCGTGCACTTGCGGGAATAGACCTTTTTTTGGCCTATCAAACATGCTACATTTAGATCACGTAACCTCGATGAGTTAGTACGTTTCGGTTTTTATCTCGAGTCATATTTTATGTGTTTTTCTTGTTAGGTAGCTTATTTGAAGTAAGGAGCTTGAATCGAAATAAAACAAAACATTTATCACATTTTCATCTCACGCGGAGAGAACGGAAGGATAACCAGCGGTATTTTGTTCATTTTAGTAAAAATCAGATGTCAAATGATAAGTGGAGTCTATCGTGAGTTTGAGGGCGAAGACGAAAGTCGAATCGAAGTTCAGACGGAAATATTATGATAGAAAGAAATCGAGGGGCATTTTGGTCTTTTCAAAGAATTAGAGGAAGTAGATACAATGATGAATGCCTCCTTTGATTTCTAAATGGAACTCAAAGTCTAGCCCAAAAGCCCAAAAGAGAAGGAGAAGTAGTGATTTTATGAGCACCCTTTAAGAGTCCAAGTCAAAGATGGTCTAAAATCACATACCAAGTTAGGGGTTTGTTTTTGGGACTATTAAGAAAGAGGGAAGTCTGATTTTGTGGGAGTTATCTTTTTCATTAGAGAACTAGGGTTCTTGAGCCAAGGTTTGGAGTTTAGAGAGAGAGAAGAGAGAAGTAGCCGGCCAAGCTTGGCCGACCATCACTTATGGTCGGCCAAGGCTTTAGTCGACCATTGCCTTGATTTCCCTCTTGTCTGATTGTTATTTGGTTGCCAATTTCTAGAGAGAAAAAGCTTGAAGCTAGCTTCCATGGTGGTTCTTAGTTGAGAGGAAGAAGATTACTCTGTTGTTATGGGGAACTTAGTTTCTTCTTGAATGAGATGTCCTTCGATCAAAGATGAAATGCGAGCAATTTGTTAGACAAGACAGTTGATGAAGAATATCATCAAGTCAGGACGATTTAGGGATCGTTGTATTTAACTAGAAACCAACTATGATTGTCGGATTACGGGTAATTCGCGGCTAACTTTGTTTGGATCCTACATCAGGTTCCACGAAGAGTGTCTACTTTATCGGAAGATATGACTAGAGGGATGAGACATATATACACGGATTAGATCCGAAAATATGTCCTAAAGGCCTAGAGAAAGTCAAGGCAAAGATAGTACGAAGGCTCGATAAAGGGGTATTTGGGTCGGGGACTTAAAAGGGTTTTAATGGCCCATTAGTAGGTCGGCCATGCCATGGCCGGCCACACTAATAGGGCCGGCCAGATCTGCCCTTTTAGGACATGTCTTGGCCAGCCACAATAGGTGTATAAGAAAATAGAAACGTAGTTAGGGTTGGACTCTAACTTTGGTGTATAAGAAAATATAAACCTAATAGGACCGACCACATCTGCCTTGTTAGGACATGTCTTGGCCGGCCACACTAGTTTCTATTTTCTGATAGATCCTAAACCTCTTTCTATTTTGGTCTTTTAGGAAACCTAATTAGGGTTGGACTCTAACTTTGGGATTCTATATAAGACCCTTATTAGAAGAGATTTAGGTGTGGAAAATTGTCAAAGAGATTTCTTACTGTACAACATCAAAGTAGAGACAGAAAAAGAGAATAGTTCCCAACTATCTACTAGTCTAAAGAAGAAGGTGTTCTTCGTCTAACCACCATTAAAGTTCTCGCTAACTAAAAGGTGGGAGATCAAGGTGATTACCTGGGTGTCTCAAGTAGAGGAGCTACAATTGGAGCTCTTGGTCTTCTTATTCAACATGAAAGGTTCTAGGGAAAAATAGCGATTAAAGTAACAATCTCTATTTACTTAGTTTATATTATGCTTATGCATGAGATCCTGGGGATACTAGTGTTAGACATTAGATGTCTGAGATTCCACTTAGAACACTAGGAGACATCATAACCAAACACTGCTATGGGGAGTCAATATTTACACTGTTAAGGGGACTCCTACATTCTACTACGGGAAGATCGGTTCTACCTTACCACATCGATAAAGGGGGATTTCAACCTTAACTTGTGTCTTTCTTTATCTTCTTCCCGTGTATTAATTATTTCACCATGTTTAGCTAATTCTTGTTTTCGGATACTTGTGAAGCATGATTTGATGTGGTGAAGGACTTATGATTTTTTTAAATGTTAGTATCATTAACTTTGTCTAATTTTATGAATTAGAAACCTTGATCTTAATCGTCTATGGACATATAGTTTGATAGTGCGTGCTTAGTTTGATAATCGATGCGTAGTAACTTTTGTCGATTATACTTTGTTTGACGTATTATACTTATTAGTGCCATACTTGATCATTGTAAACTCATTTGATGGTGTGTTATTAGTTTGATAGTCGATGCTTAGTAACTTTTGATCGATTATGCTTAGTTTGACATATTATGCTTAAGGTTGTCAATGTGGGTGAAGTTAACTATCTTTTCATGCTGATAGATGCTTAATATTTGTCACTATCGATCTTGTGGATCGAAGTATCTCTCTCTTGAAACTTGTCTCCTGAATCTCTCTCACCTTTACTTTATGATAGGCCCAAAATGGGTCTATTCCCGCAAGGGCACGGGATCAAGTTACAGTAAAGTTTGTAAATCGGAAAATCGTTCCAAGGGACAAGTAATTTTATCTAAATCTTAAATTAACACTCCATTCATTAATTTTGGTTTGATTTTGTGGAAACTATTTTTAAAAGAAAACAAGAAAAAACTAAAGAATAATGAAATCAAGATGGGAAAGAAATCTAGGGTTCTTGATTCCACCACATAGACTATCTAAAACATGCATTCAATTAACAAATTTTTTTTTTTCATATAGAACTCAAAATCTAACATAATAAACTATTTAGATTCCGGAAGATATTCTTTAACAACACATTTCAAAATCATTTATATTTTAATTGATTATCACATAAAAATTATATTCCTTAATAATCATTCATCATCTAATAAGCATATCCCATCTAATAACTTAACAAAAGCATGAAATATCTCACTATGAAGCATGAACAAAGACAAGATTATAAGATCTATATGAAATAACAATTAATAGACATTGAAGCTCAATACAAGGATTCATTAATCAATAACATATTTCAAAATAAGCCCAAGTATGGGTTTCCTCTAAAACTCTAGATACAAGATTAGCTACTCATGAAATCTAAAGTAATATTCATTGAAATTCTAAAGTAAATGGAATTACAAAAGATAATGAAAAGAAATCACCAAATGAGATTTAGATCCATAGCTCCTTGTGCCTCCATGTTGATGTCTAATAATAGCTCCAAATATTTCCAAGAATATTACCCAAAACTCCAAATAATAGCTTTTTAGAAGATGAAAGAAGAGACATTTAGAAGAGAGATAGAAGAAGAAGAGATTTTAAAGAAGAAGTTATGGAGAAATTAGAAGTTTAGAAGAAGAAATTAGGAGTAGAAAGAAATTGTAGAGAATAGATGAAGGTGGTAGAGAAAGTAAAAAAGATGAGTTTTTAGAGTTAGAATAGAGAGAAAGAAAATAGGTTAGAGAAGGGTAGAGAAAGAGAATGTATGAGATTAGAAATTAGAGAAGAGGGAATAGGTTGGAGAAAGAAATAGGGAAGAGGGGATTGAGAGGGGTTTCAAGTCTCGTTGTTAATGAGGGAGCGAGAGGTATTAAATAGGACACAAACCCTAGTATGAATGAAAGTTGGCTAAGGTTTCTCAAATCAAGGGCTAATTTATAAATAGGAAATCTTTGAACCATTAGATTAAAGCATCTCGGGTCTGGACGGTCATAAGTGGAATAGTTGGGGCCAAAAGTAGAAATTCAATAAACCCTAATAAATGTCCTAAATCACTCGCTGGCGGCTGAGAAAAGAAGGGGAAGGCAGCAGCTAGAGTGTAACAGGAGACAAAATAGCTATGTTGTAGAAGAGACAATAACCGTTGGATGATAAAGGCACGGATCTAAACAGTTATAGGTGCGGGACTATGGAAACTTCGATGCACCGCGATACGTCGAATCACACCAATATCAAGCCTGCTTTGCTGAAATCGTTTGTAACATAACTAAGTTACACCCACCTCCGTTTTGCGCCACGTGTCCCATTATAAGAAATGCGTACCCGAGAGTGTACTGAATGCTAACCCCAACTTTGACTTCACATAATTCCCTCGTCCGGACTCCGAATTGACTTCCGTTTTCTCCTACGAGCTCGTCTTGGATTCTATTTTTCACCCATGCAATGATCTTGGTCCAATTTCTCAGAATACCCTTGATTCCAAATGACCAAAATACCCTTCATGTATATTTTCTCATTTTTAACCGTTTTCACTCCTAACTCTTCAAAAGACACCTAATCAAGAAAACCAACCATTTTATTATAATAAAGATTCGAAACGGACTAACTTGGCTAAATTAAACGACTCAGATGGGACATTTTCATGACCCATCACTTTAGTTAGTTTTATTTATTTTTTTACTTCAAATCAATCAAAAACTCAATTATCATCGTTTTGTTTTAGTTTGAGTTAGTCAGTGACACCTAGACGGTGGGCTAGACTCTCTCGATATTCGAATTACCTTCCTATACATGAGGATCGACCCTGATCTACTGGGTTTTATTACTTAACGTCGTATACTTGCGGGTGTACCCTTTTTGGGCGCATCAAGTTTTTGGCGCCGTCGCTGGGGATAGGTTTAGTAGTTTGGATATTGTTTGCTTTTTTGTTCATTAGTTTCAGTGTTATTTGTTAACTTAGACGTTTTTATTTCCTTATTTTTGTAGTTTCTTATCTTTTCTTGTTTTAAGGTACCACTTAAACAAAAAAGCCAAAAAAAAGAACATGGAAGCAAAGGAAAAGAAAGGAATCAAAGAGATAATCGAAAGGAGAAACGAAGCAAGATGAGCATTCACTAGTATCGTATTCTATCTCTTTCTTTCTTACTTGTGTGTGATAGGTTGGATAAGTGTCAGTTTGCATTTATAGCTTGTGGGTTAGTTCCTTAAACCTTGTGAGATCATGACACGTTATTCTAACTGTTGGCCATACCTTGTTGATGATGATGACCTTGATCTGAAGGGACCCATCACTACCCGACCTGACATGACCTTAAGAGACTACCAACAGTTACGTATAGTTGAATTTAACCGACTTGGTATGACCCAAAGAGAATACCCACGGATTAATGAGGGGAATAGGCTAGTTAAGCCTAACCGACCTAATATCACGCTAAGAGAATCCCAACAGATGTATAGAGACGGTCTGATTAGTGAGGGGAATAGACCATAGCCTGATCGATCTCGAATGACTTTAGGAAAATACAGACAGATGTAGAAAGATGATCAGATTAGTGATGGATATGGTCCGACACCAAATATGTACGAGAGACCTTATAGTCCACACTTATCTAAGACCAATGCCTTTAGAGGTGGGTATAATCCTAACATGTGGGATGAAAATTATCATCAAGAGTCTTTATCTAGTTACACTTTTGGACCTTATTATGAAGAGATTCTTGAGGATAAATCCCAATCAGAGTCCGAGGATTATCTTAGAGAGATGACGAAGTTACGTCAGAGGATTAAGTCCTTAACTCAAAAGGTAAAGACGGTTGAGCCACAATTATTCGATGATGAGGAAGGGGTTTCACCAACCTAAACTCAAAAAGGTACTAGGTACGATGACGAGGTTAATACGTCTAACCCTAGTCCTAAGTTAAATGTCGACGAACCTATTGAGAGGGTCCCTTGAGCCTGAACAGTCTGATGACCTTGTTGTCTTGTTTTCTCAACCTGTGTCTTCTCACCATAATAGGACTACATTAGACGTTGATGTTCAGGATTATGACTCTATGAGAAAGTTTGAGGATGACACGATTCCGAACTATCCGATTTTTGACACTTGTAAGGAGCCAGTCTTAGATGCAATGTTAAGAAGGCCTGATAATATAACTAACTGTGTCTCCAGATGCATTTGAAGATATTGATGACGTAGTAGTTAAAGACATGTTGGATAGTTTGTTGGTCCATTTACCTAAGGAAACCATGGACCTTGACTTGGTCCCTGAGCCTACTGCATTACCCTTAGAGTCTACCTTCCACATGATCTCAAACTCGGCTGTTGATATCTTTTGGGACATTTCAAACGTCTTCCCGAAGACATCTACGGACATAGTAGATGTTCAATCCACTAAGCTTGCAGATGACTCTTTTGGGATATTTCAGACGTCTTCCCGAATAAGTATAATACGTCAAACTAAGTATAATCGATCAAAAGTTACTAAGCATTGATTATCAAACTAAGCACGCACTATCAAACTGTATGTCAATAGACAATTACGATCAAGGCTTCTAACTCATAAAATTAGACGAAGTCAACTAAATTAACATTTAAACAAATCATAAGTCATTCGTAACATCAAATCATGCTTTATAAGTATCCCAATACATGAATTAAACATGGTGAAACAATTAATACACGGGAACAAGATAAAGAAAGACACAAGTTAAGGTTGAAATCCCCCTTTTTCGACGAAGCGCGAGGCTAGGATCGTTGGAAAATATATGTTGTTAGGTGCAGTCAATCTCCCCGTAGTAGAATGTAGGAGTCCCCTTAACAGTATAAATATTGACTCCCCATAGCAGAAACTAAGTCCTCCATAACAACAGTCATCTTCTTCCTCTCAACTAAGAACCACCAAGGAATCTAGCTTCAAGCTTCCTCTCTCTTGAAATTGGCAACCAAATCACAATTGTGAGGGTTAGAAATCGCGGGTCAAGAAGTCAGCTGGACCGGGCCGTTGACTTGAAGTCGAACCTCCACCTGTTAATATTTTTGCGGGCACCGACGAAGTCTTTGGGCTGAACTTGTGACAAAAGAGACAAGAACACACGTGACCGTGAGATCGTAGGGGACACCGGGTTGGTGTCGGTCTATGGGGGCTCCGACGATCAAGTCAGTAAACTTGGCAAAGAGTAAATAAGAACTGTAGACCAGAGTTTGAGCTATGTAGTTAAATATGTTATTTAAGCGAGACGGTCGTTGGGAGAAAAGGTGATACAGCTGATTGTATTCCTGCCTAGATCTCTGGTCGTCGAGTGAAATAAAACGCTTGCACCCCTCAGTCGTGTGGAGAAAGAAATGGTCAGTCGCGTTCCTTGAGCAGGTGATCGTCAGGAGGGAGAATGATCCCCCGTCTTCCTTGAGCAGTTGTTGTTAGGAGAGAGAATGATCACTCGTCTTCCTTGAGTAGGTGATCGTCGGGAGAGAGATTAATCACTCCTCTTCCTTGAGCAGGTGATCGTCAGGAAAGAGAATGATCACTCGTCTTCCTTGAGCAGGTGATCGTCAGGAGAGAGAATGATCACCCGTCTTCCTTGAGCAGGTGGTTGTTAGGAGAGAGAATGATCACCCATCTTCCTTAAGAAGGTGGTTATTAGGAGAGAGAATGATCACTCGTCTTCCTTGAGCAGGTGTTAGTTGACTGCCAATGGTTTGGATGATCGATGTGAGAGAGAAAAATAGGTGGTTAGCTGATTGTAAGTGAATTTGGATGTGGGGTGTTGTTATCCGTCGTTAGATGCCTTAGCCAGTTACCAGTTGATCCTTAGATAGAGTTTTGTGGTCAACTGTCTGGTTTGGTCAACCGTCACCTGGTGGTGAGCTGTTGCCAATGTGGTAACGCTTGAGCTATTACCATTTATATGGATATTGTAACCCCTTAATGGATATATACGGGACATCGTCATCTTAAATGAAGGTAACGCCTCCCCAACGGATATACGAACGGAGGTTAGCTGAGGAGGAGAGGACGAACCTCTTCTGTCCAGAGATGGATTTACTTCCGTATTTTGGTTTTCCGAGGGGGTGAGGACTGACGTCTTTATCCAGAGCTGGATGTACTTCCGTACTTTGGTCTGCTGGTGAGGACAAACCTCTTTATCAAGAGCTGGACGTACTTCCTTATTTTAACGTTTCTTCGGGATGTATGAAGGTAAATGGGTCGGGCCCATTGGCCATTAGTTCATGGGCTTAGTCACCGCGTAAGCTCATCAATCGTGGATTTCTGGGGGCGCCCCTGGTGGCGTATTTTGGCCCATACAACAATCAAACAAGAGGGAAATCAAGGTAATTGGATCCCCACTAAAACCCCTAAATTTTCCGGCCAAGATAATTGTCGGAATAACCTAGCAAAACCTGGCCAAAGAAGAGGAAGCTTCGGCCAAGAAAAGTCCGACCAAGATCTTCAAGTCCCGAGTTGTTACTTTTTGTCCCTAGTCGCGTCCCGAGCTTGCTTGAGAACAACCCGAGCTGCTCTAATGGAAGTCCGGAGCATAACCCTCTCTGTCTGTCTTTCTCTTTGTTGCAGTCATGCCTCCTTGTACCGGCCAAAGCCTTGGCCGACTACTTCCCTCTTCTCTCTTTCTAGACTTCAAACTCCAAACTCCAAACTCCAAACTCCAAATTCTAGCTCAAGAACCCTAGTTCTCTAATGACAAATAACTTGATGTGTAGACGATTCAGAAAGATGGTGAGACTTTTCTATCTGTTAGTTGCAAAGGCATTGGTTTGATGAACATTAAAAAAAATGTCTTAGTACAAAGGGCGGGTGTTTGATCTGGCTGTTTAGACTCAAACACCAATTTTTTTGATGAACCTAAGGTCCCTGACAAATGCACGAGTTTATTTGTTGTGAACACATTACAATATGTTGAAGCTCTACCCATGTTTCTCTGTCTGCAACATCTTTTAAGCATTTCGAAAATTTGGTGGAAGTTTTCTATCTGTTAGGTGCAAAGGCATTGGTTTGATGAACAGTTTCAAAATATTTTAGTACAAAGGTGAATGTGAATAATGTGATTGTTTACAACACAGATAATTATAGTTCGTTCAAAATATAAGTGTCCTCTGATGTTTGATAATGTCGTGAACATTTTCTGAAAATGTTTCAATAATACTTGTACGTGTTTATGCTGAGATGTGTTTTCAGCATTTAATATTATTTGTTTACATATTTGTGATTGCTCTAACTTGGTTTTTAGTTGTTTTCAACATTTTGTAAATGTTTTAGACTAACGTGGTTGAATGCATCTTTTTGGTTGGTGTAAGTCCTTTTACATTTGTTCTGAACATATTTAAAAATGTTTTAGTATTTCAAGATGGGTGGCCCTTAATGTTAATAATTTTTCACAGCATTAAGGCATATTCGGTTGCATATTTACATTGGTTTCAGTAAATTATGTTTTATTGTGAACATTTTAAGAAATGTTATAGTCTAGTTTTGCATGGTGAGTTGTTTCAAGGAAAACATTTTTCAACACTTACCATTATTTGCTTACATATTTGTGATTGCTCTAAGTTGGTTTTTAGTTGTTGTGGACATTTTTTACGATGTTTTATGCTAACCTGGTTGGATGCATTTCTTGGGCTGATATTAGTCCTTTTACATTTGTTGTGAACATATTTAAAAATGTTTTAGTATTTGCATGGTGGGTCTTGATGTTGATGACTTTTCACAGCATTGAGGCATATTCAATTGCATATCTCGCACTGATTTCAGTAAATAATGTTTTATTGTAAACATGTTATAGAATGTTATAGTCTAGTTTTGCATGGTGCGTTGTTTCGTGGAAAATATTTTTCAGCATTTAACATTATTTGTTTACATATTTGTGATTGCTTTAAGTTGGTTTATAGTTGTTGTGAACATTTTTGTAAATGTTTTAGACTAACCTGGTTGAATGCGTTTTTGTGGTTGGTATTAGTCTTTTAACATTTGTTGTGAACATATTTAAAAATATTTTAGTATTTCATTGTGATTCTTAATGTTGATAACTTTTCACAGCATTGATGCATATTTAGTTGCATATTTTGCATTGTTTTTAGTAAATTATGTTTTATTGTGAACATTTTAAGAAAAGTTATAGTCTAGTTTTGCATGGTGAATTGAGTAAACATTTAATTTTCTGTACAACTTCGATGTTTTTCTCGCATCATCTCATTTAATGATTTTCTACTCTTTCGACAGTGTTGAAAACATGGATGAGTTGAGTAAACAACAGAAACTCAAGTATTAACTTCAAAAACTTTATGCCAGTTACAAAAGATAAAATATCTCCAAACAAAAAATAATTTTCGATAATACAAGATAATTCAAGTATTAACTTCGATAATGTTTTTCTTTGTAGCTATTGTATATCGCCCCCCAAGAGCCTCTCAAAACCTTCCTCTTTTCTTGAAAATATTTTACCTATATGAGTAAATACGGGGCACCATGTAGCGCTCCAAATCCCAAATCTCAAGCTAATCGCTTGAAATTGAAGATTTGAGACCTTCAAACTAGATCCACGAGCAATGTCTACCATGAGTGCACTATCCATACTTGAAAAACAAAATAGCTGGGTAAAAACTCAACTACAATATATTTCCACAAACCTAAGTTTTGTTCTGGGTAGGCAAGCTCAATCCTCAATCAATTCAGCATTGCATTCATATTCATTATTGGCATTATCTGAAATTCAACGGTTACAACTAACATAATACATCGAGATTCACCTCGCACTTGTAGAAACTAGTAATTTATGTTCTTGATTATTATTAGGTTTTCAAGGTTCTTGTATTTTAGTCCTATACTAACCCTCATATTACAACGATGTTTTCTCTTTTTCCAATAGATATAAAATATCATGCCTTAAACTAAGGTAAACCTTTATAGCATCCAAAATTGATATGTAAGTCAACAAAAATTTATGTTAAAAGACAAAATCATCAAATACTCACTTGGTGTCTCAGACTTATACACATTAGACATTGACAGTCATAATAAGTTACAAACAAGTTCAGTAAACATACCAAATCGACGAAACATGACAAGTCAAAAAGAGATGATGCTCATAGTAGATCTTCACGTAGATCGCAACCTCAAACAAGCAATACCAATAATAATTAACAAATATAAAGCCACAACGAGAAGGTATCTACCTAGAAGATACATTGACTAAAGAACATAAATCATGTGAATTATCTAAACTGTCGTAACTCCTCACTTGAAACTTCGATTAATACACCGTTTGAAAAATAGACGAATAAACCTTTCCAACGATATAAGAAACACAACCAAATTCATTACCTATTAATACTAGATTCAATTTTAAACTATGACCGAAATATAGTGGAGACTATTCTGACACCTTGTACGAAAACTATCATAACCCCTCACTCGAAACTCCGATTAATGCACCGTTTGAAGCATTAGAAAGTAGACAAACATAATTTTCCAAAATTAGAAGAAACACACCCAAATTCATCATCTATCAATACAAGATTCAATTTAAACAAGACAACGGAGACTGTTCTGACACTTTGTACGAAAACTATCGTAACTCTTCACTCGGAACTCCGATTAATGCACCGTTTGAAGCATTATAAATAATAAACATAAATTTCCAAAAATATAATAAACACACCCAAATTCATCACTTACCAATATCAGATTCGATTTGTACTAGACCGAAATATTGTCCTCTATAAATGTTTTATAAAATTCTAGATAAAACTAATATCTAAACCACTTAATTGTTCTTGTTCAGAATCATTTGATTAAATTTACTAAACCTATATCATGGAATAAATTGAAAGAGCCTACAAAGAAATTAGGAGACAAGAAATCTACCTCTTTTCGCCTTAGACGACTTCAAGACCACAATCATGCCTCGTTCTCTCTCTACAGAACTCTATCTCTATCTTTTTTCTTCTTTATTTATCCTTACTTCACTAAGGAGCGGCTGAACCATCTCTCTTTTCTATATTCTTTGTTCAAAAGTGAAGAAGATTAGGGTTTTAAAACCCCCCAGTATTTCATCCAAACCAAACTGACCTAGACTTTTGTTACTTCCACCCAATTTGCTATGTAAAAAAATTAGGAGTGCTACATGTTGGGTTTTGGTGTCACCTAGTGTTGTAAGCAGAATCTCAAACATCTATCTATTTAACACTAGCTACCAGGATCACATGCAAGAACCAAAGTTGAACTAGAAATAGAAACATGATTACCTTAATCGCTTTGTTGTCGAATTAAATTTGATGTCTTTATCCCAAAGATGAGAGCTTCAGTCGCAGCTCCTCTGCTTGAGACTCCCGAGAAAATTGACGTGATTTCCCCTTTTTAATGTCAGCTATGACCTTATTGAAGGTTGAGAAGAAGAACTATTCTTCTTTTGACTAGATAGATAGGTTGGGAGTCTTTTCTCTAAAACCCCTCTCTCTCCATTAGATGTCTGAGAGACTGATTTTCTCTAGAGAAAATTTCATACCTTTTCTGTTCTATAATGGTCCGTATATATAGAAACCCTAAATAGAATCAAATTCAAACTAGGATTCAATATGGACCATATAAAAAATAAAGTCATAAACTCTTTCTGACTAGGACTCCTAGATGGGAGGGATTCCCATCTAGGGTTTCCCTTTGTGTATGGCCGGTCAGATCAGCCCCTTAGTAGGCTTGGCTTGACCGACCCCATTACACTAGCCGACCATCACATGGCCGACCCCTTTAGCCTTTTCCGGGCCTCCTTTTGGGTTTGATTCTTCGTATCTTTGTCTGAATCTCATTCGAACCTTTTGGGCCTGTTTAGTTGGATCTAATCCACCTATTTTCCAAATTTCCACTAGTCAACTCTCTTCAATAAAGTCACTACTCTTTGGTGTAACCCGTTGTAGGATCCAGTCTATGTTAGCCGCAAATCACCGAAGTGACCTGACGATCGTAAGCGGCTTCTAGCTAAGCATTAAGATCCCTAATTCGATCGGACTAGATGATCTTCCGGATAAGGTCACCGTTATCCTAACTGACAAATTAAGCGCATTGTTACCTTGGTCGAAGGACATCTCCTTCAGACCGAAAGGATATATCCTTCAGTCTCCCACTTGTCCTTAGAACAAATGCAATGCTCGATTCCCATGTCACTTCGTATCTCATCTAATACGTCAGATTTTTTCAAACTTTCTTGATCTGGAGAACAACTGTCAAAGCAAATGATTAATTTCATTAATTCATTTGAGTGTGGCCACACATTTTCTAGTTGCTTCTCCTCAAGTGGCTCAAAGATACTTACCCTAACCTAGTTAGGAGGACATAATTCAGTCTTGCACTCCCACTTCACTTCATGTCTATCATGTTGTTGGGTCATGATGTCACCTAGTGTTACTAACAGAATCTCAGACATTCGTTCCGCTCTAATGTATAACATTAGTATTTTCCTGGATCTCATGCGTAAGCTAATAATTAAGTAAGAATCAGAGATTACCTTAATCGCTAAATTTTCCCTCAAACCTTTCCAATCGAATGTGAAGACCAAGAGCTCCAATTGTTGCTCCTCTATATGTATTTGCTCTTAAAGTCCCAAGTCATGTCCCCTAGTTCCGAACCTAATTCTTTTTTGACTATGTTTTTTGTGCTAAAGTCAAGTTTTACCCCCTTTTATAGTTGTCATCTAAGTTATGTTTTGGTTATTTCTTTGTCCCCAAATTACCTATGATCACATACAATAAATTTTTCAGATGAATTCTTCTTAAGTTCATTATGTTTGAACTATTAACGAAATTTTACATATTGGCAAAAAATTACTTTTTAAATACTACTTCTAAGTGCATATACGTTAGAAATGAAATATTTGCTCTATAAGTACTTTTAGGCTAGTCCGGAGTAACTTTATATCATGCCTCCACTCTTGTCAACATGCTTCGCTAGGTATGTAGTATAGCGTGCTCTTTCTCATTTGTGACGGATTTGTTATGTAAAAGTCGTTATAAATATGTTATACGTTGACAGCTTCAAGGGAACCGCTGTAATTAAACCGTCTCCGTATTTTTGTAGTGGGTATGGCCCTTTGTTGTTTATGGTTTTTGCTCAGATTGCAATTGAGTGTCCAAGGACAGTACCTGATGTCACTTTCTTTCAACAAGCAGAAGTGGAGAAATCCTTGGAGCGTGCCTCTATACATGGTTAAGTATCTCTGCATTCTTCAATCGAAGTGTAAATCAAAAGTATATCCATAAATCTGGTCTCTGACTAATTAAAAATATGAGGTTGGCCTTGGAATAGAAATCAAATCCGGAACCTGCATTAGTTGAGCAAATTATAGTGGCCCGCTTTTGCACTTCTTGGATCTATTGTCTTCTATTATGGGATTCCAAGAATATAGTCTTACTGTGTCTGAATTATGATGATGTTCAACTCCAGGGCCGGCCCAAGTGTGTAGGGGGCCTAAAGCAAACTGAAAAATGGGGCCCTTGGTGTACTAATAAAAAACTATTTTTGAACATTGTTTAGCAAGGTATTTTTTTTTGCGACTTTGTTAATTTATCTACTTTCATTTCATTTTTCTTTTAGATGTTATGGTCGGTTAATGATGCACGTATGTTTTACTCGGACACCAACTTTCAAAATTAAACGTACGATAAGAAATTCAAATTTCAAAATTGTGTAATGTATAATTATATAAAGTTACGACTACGTCAATATAAAAAAAATAATACGTAATTAATAAAATCTAGTGTAACAATGATATTAATTAGAATATTACTCATTTGTGGCACAAAAGAAAATAATGTTTATAGACAAAATTTAAAATTATAAGGAGTCAGTTAGATTGTGAAAATCTAATTTTAAATTATACAAAGAAACAATCAAGTCAAGAGAAACAAAAATATTAAAAGAAAGAGAAATGAGATGGAAACACAAAGATTTCTTTTTAAAGGAATAGAAATTAAAAAAGAAGATAATAAGAGAGAGGGAGAGAGAGAGTTAGAGAAGGGATACATAATAAAAGAGAAGGGATACATAATAAAAGAGAAGGGAACTGGAGACAGAAAGGGAATACGAGATAGAGAGGGGGAATACCGAATACGGGATAGATTACCATGGGCTTGATGCCTTTTATATAATGGAGTGCCTAGAAACAATTTTTATTTGGGGGCCCTTGTTAACTTGGGGCCCAAAGCAGCTGCTTTGGCTGCTTTGGGCCTGGGCCGCCCCTGTTCAACTCGCTAATATGGTTTTATGCATCGTTCACGTTCCAAACATGGTCAGGATTTATCAACATCAAATTTGCTTGGAAGCAATTGGTAATCGCAGGGCCGTGTGGTGGGGGGTGCGGGCCGTGCGCCCGCACAGGGCCCCCCACCACTCGGGGCCCATTTGTTGTTCTTTTAAGGGTACAGGAGATTAATTACAGATAGAAAATTCAGAAAGTTAACATATAGCTGAACCAGCTCGATTGGTTTCATGTGTGCTTGCATACCCGGAGGTCATGAGTTCGAGAACAATTAGGGACATTTGCATTATTTTATCAACA
>BEHA01049473.1:0-12962 GCA_002897215.1 Eschscholzia californica subsp. californica | reverse complement strand
TAAAACTTGGTTATGCATGTAATAACTCTACAATTTAATAACACTTTCAAGTTTCAACCTTCCACCGTTTCCCCCTTTTTTACAAGTATTTCCATTACAAACGAAACGACAGATTTTACAATTTCCTTTCTTTATAGTATTCATCGCTCAAGAAATCCTTTTATTCCAATAGATGTTTCTAATAATGAGGACCCCTAAATATTATATGATCTTATTAACTATTATACAATTATTTAGATATTGTGGGTCTCAGAGTGACCAAACTACCCTGACTTGTGAGTTCAGAATCCTTCCAAATGACAATTACAGTGTCCATGCCATTATAGATAGAAAGGATATAGTTGCTTCGCGGGTTGCGTAAAATTAGCAATATCTGTGGATAAGAGTGAATCGGTATCAAATGAAAAAGTATTTCTTGACTAATCCTTTTATAGATGTATTTCATTCCTTATGGAGGTGCATGAGATGTTATCTACATCTTTCCATGAGGTAATCCAATCAGTAATTGAGACAATATTCATAGATATAATATTAAAATAGAACCAAACATTTTTAGCAAATTGACAATGAAGTAGAGCATGCTCAAGAGTTTCGATATTAGAACAGTATGGACACTCTGTTTTATTGCCTGTGTATTTACCTATACGCTGAAGAACCGCGAGAGCTCCAGTGCAACATTTCCATAAGAATAGTGTAATACGAGGGTAGTTTTAATATTCCAAATAAAACTCAGTTAATGTCATTCGGTAGATGGTAATTTCCGGATTTTCATGTTTCGCAGTAGAGTAGATAGGCCATTGTCTTTTAATGGACAGGCCGACAGGGATCATCAAATCAGATTCCTGATCTTCTTCATTGGCCTCTTCATGCTGGAGGCTGAAACAGCATTTTGAAATACTCGTCTGATGATGATCTCCAGTTACCCAAACTGACCAAACTAAGTAAGGTGCTTCTCTAATCCAACATAAATGTAAAGAGTATAATTATCTATACCCATACTTTTATGCTTGCCTCGGGTTTCTTTCGTTTTTTACATTTCCTATTATCTACAGTTCTACACAATAATCAGGGAAGATTCTTTGTTATTTTTGAATAATTCAGGGAAGACTCTTTGCTGCAATAATATATACTGTTACAATTATTTATTGCTTCTAAATTGCACCAGCCTTGGAACTTCACTTGGGAAAAGAAGAGAGATTATAAAAAAAAATTGCAAAATTTCCTATACAAGTAATTAAATTTTGGAGTATACCTTCTTATTAACGAGAAGTGTTCCCTTGACCGCAGAGCCATTGTAGAATAAACGGATCTGGATGAGCAAAGGCTGAACATATAGAAAAGGATATACGTGTTATATAAATATAAGGTATGACAGGATAAGACATGTCAGATGTGTGAAAAAGAAATAAGATTTCTGTACCGGATCGCCAAAATAAGATCTTGAAGGCTTGTCTTGTGAAGATTCTTTGTCAGATGCAATGCGATCTAAGAGTCTCTAGACACATAAAAGTTCAAGTACAAGATTATTTTGTACATCTGACATCCTTAAGTAGCAGGTTCCATACTTCCATTTACTAGCTTTAACACGAAACTTTATTTATGTTGAGATTTTTTTAATTTCAAATCTCTAACTAACCTGAAAGTCACCCTGACTGATGTACTTTCCTTTAGCAATATGTCTTGGACATTTCAAAGCCAAGTCTTCTGAGATAAAACCGGTTCCATCAGTGTGTATTCGAGCTTCCCCATCTTCATTATTAACAATCTTACCATTTTGATCCTGCAATTTGTGAAAGATTTGCATATTCATCTTTCTCAAGTGGACTTCAAAAAATTGGACGGGAAAATAAGCACATTAACCAAGGTAAGCAGAAACAATATACCCGGCAAGGTTGATCTTCAATTCTTTCAATATGTACAGATGCCAGGTCTATTTCTAACTTTATGGTTTTAGACAAAATAAGTGAAAACCTGCAACACCAAACTTTTGGCAATTTTTCAAACCCAACTGAATAAGATACAAATTCAAATCGTAAGGGTCATCCCCGACATACCTAGCCATATATTTTGCAACGGTGGAAATTTTGTGTATATGCATGAATACTGATCGCGCTTCAAAAATACATTTATTGAATAAAAGAGAAGGTGGGTTTCTTTCATCCAAAGAAGAACTAGATCCCATGCACACAAAGTAACACTTGACAGCTGAGGAAGTGGAATTTTTCTTCTTCTCCTCTTTGCCTCCATCTTTATAAACTGATCCAAGTAAGACAATGTAAATTATGAGAAATAATCTTACATTCCTAAAATCATATCCAGAATGCGAAAAAAATGCAAATAGAGTAGAGAACACAGAAATTAGTAAGCATGAAACTAACATAAGTTACAGTTCACTTTTGACAAGGCATTTTGAATGTACGTGTACCATAACACCCTGTAGTTATAGTATTTATATTTATCTAGCAATTAAGAATTAGAACATTTAAAATATTTTATACCTTTTTCTACCTTAATGGTCTCTTGCAAGATAAGTTCTATCCCAAGAATACAACTAAAAGTTTTATCCCAAGAATTTCACTATTTCAATTCTGCTCGTCCTTGGAAACGTATCGACGGCTAATTCAGAATCAGATAGGACCAGTCCAGGGACCAGGGTAACTAGTTGTTTAATAATGTACAAATTCTGGCTGCACTTTTATCTTCCTCTTTAATTTCTTGCCTCTTTAAATTCTTCTTTTACTCTGCTTGTACTCTTTATTTTGAAGCTCTCACGTGTTGCTACATTAAGTGGAATCGTAAGCCACAAGATTTTTGGGACAATAAAGGTTACCTATACATCATTGACAGTTTGACGCTACTAACTTCGGTCGCTAACAAGACTCCAACTTTCTTATCAGAATTGAGGAACGCTCGGAAGGGTCTTGACAGAGTCTAAGGTTGAAGCTTATGATTCTAAGGTAGAACATTTATGGAAGGAGATGATGGCATCTTCAAACAAGTTGACATCGACACCGAAAGTGATCAAACTTCATAAACAGAAACCGTGAGACGTAGAAGTACAAAATTTTCATCCCACTTCTTCTCCCTCTACCCTCTCGACCAACCATCACTCCCATTCAACCATCCCATTTGAAAACCGTAATAATCTCCCACATCATCCCATCCAGCTGTCAATGGAACTCCTCATGAGCGATACGGGCCACTCGACTACTGCCCCTTTCCACAACAACCTCTCGGCTGACCAGTTACCTCATCCAAACATATCTACCTCTACCTCTATACACCAATACATCACAATGTGCTGTAGCCAAAGCGAGAAGAAAAAATATTCATAGAATAAATAAGATAACATTAACAAATCAGTGCAGATCGCAACATGGCCGATGTCAATAACTGCTCTAAAAGGAAACACACACGCATACACATTTAAGGGTTTATGGGAACAAGGAAATGATTCATATATACCAATCTCCTCACATTCTCTATAGATCTTCAGTTCTAATGTCATCGAAACTACCACTTGATTTTTAAACTCAAGCCGTCAAAGGGAGTATTAAATTATCAATATATAATACGATTTGCAGGTCTAACAAGTAGTAGATAAAAATCAATTTATCAATATGTAACCAGAATAATGTTCTACCTCCCTCTCCCTATATGCACTCCCCGACAACTTAAAGCACATGTTGAAGACCTTCTGACCCTTTTAAGACACTTGAACATCTTTATGAGAAGCCTTTTTAAGTTCTTAACCACCTACCCATTTACTACAAATTTTGCTCTTCACATAACAAAAGTTAAACCAAGACAAGTGTGTTGCTTAGGATGCAGGTCACTTTGGTTCGTGTTACGAATATCTGATACCAGGCACGCTGCCATTTCATTATTTGATAAGTTAGGGTAGCATAATTGTGCACTACTTTAGAGTGGCGTACAACTGTACACTTTAGATTATTTCCCTGCACAGTATAAATTAAAATCTCAACTGCTTCAACTAACAACCAAAAACATCTTAAACTTCATTACTCAAATCTATATACTCATACAGAGAATTTGGGTAAATAACGGATCAACGATCCACAAGGAGGGTAGAGGTTCTGGTAACATTATTCTACTCAACCGGAAAATAATGTAAATTCATACTGATACCGGAAAAAGTAAAGCCATGAAAAAAAGATAAAGTAATATTGAAATGTCAAATATTCTTAAATGTCACCCAACAAAATGAATTAACTTGTCACTCACCGAAAAAACGATAATGACGCAAACCAACAAGAATTCCTTCTTTTCCAACCCTCTGGTACACATTATTTGAACTATTAGATATAATCGATGAACTATTAGCACCCACTCTTCTTTCTTCAAACTTGACAAGTAATACATTGTCATCCCCTAAAACCCTATGAAGGTGAGTTTTTCCTGGTTGCAGATATGGTCCCTGTACATGAAGAATACAGACTATGTAAAGAACAATTTAAAAGAGAAGAAAAGTAACAGTAAATGTGAGTCTTTAAAATTAATATCTCCTTAGGTAACATGACCGCCCAAGTGATGTGGATATTAATTAGTAGAGAAAATGAAATAATTACACTTTTACACCTTCAAATGCTAGTCATTTACTTCGACTGGAAATAATCCAGCGAACCCTATTTTCTCTTGGTCTTCGTAAAAAAAGACTGGTCAATACTTTTTTTAACTTGGTCGAACATGTGCAAGCGATGCAAACTATGCAAGCCTGTACTACTGTACAAACTCGTGTAACACTGCCTGCAAATTGTACATAATGTGTGCAAACCAATAGGCAGCTGAAACCATATTTGACGTGATTGTTCTATTTGCGTTTAAACTTTGAACCAATATTTGGGTAACAGGAGAAGCGATGTCTATTGTTGTGATTCTTATCACAGGAAAAAACTGTCTTTATAAAAATTTCCTCATCAAAATGATTACTATTGCGAAATAGAAAATTGAGAAAAAAATCAAAGCCGACCAGAAGACGATCATAATGGAAAAACTTGGTCATTACTCATCATTACAGTACATCATTTTCTATTCTTTGTGTTTAAAAAATAGTTATTAAGCCCGAAAAATTGTTATAACAAGAAAACAAATATAACATTTATAAGGGCATGGAAGTCAAATAGCAGAAAGTGAAAGTGATAGTGTAGGACAGTTGCACGAGTTAAAAAAAATTGTTATCTTTGTCATAATATCCACGTTTCAGAATTTGCCATTTTGGCTTCAATGCTGTTGCATTATTATGAAGATATGAGTTTCGAAATCTATATTTGAACTCCAGCATACTATTTATACTAATTTTACGGGCGATGTATCGGTCGTTTCTACTTTTTCTACTGATTTTGACCAATGTGATCAGGCACTCATATTTAATGAAATGCATGCATTAAACTGAGGCAACATTGAAAGAGGTTTGAGCATCCAACTTGGGAGATTTATTGGGTATTTGGCACTCTATTGTTGGAGACGTGGAGCATAAGTCAAGTTGCTCGGAGTCTTCAATATTTAGCTGAAAATTAACTGGATGTAGTATCACTCAGGGAGGTCTTTCAGAAAATTTGAGAACAGGGAGACGTTTCTTATTAGACTCGTAGGAGAGTAGATACAAGAAGTTCCTAAATGCTAGAACTAGACTTTTTTGCATTATTACAACTTTTACTTATCGTTGCATTTCAAGTGACCATAATGGCACCATGATATAAAAAGTTTCTGCATTTCCGAAAAAACCTTGTAATTTTGTTGAGCTCAAAAGTAACCAGTACCCAACTAAAGCATAATGTTAATCATAAGCATGAGGATAGTGATGGCCCTCCGGCATCTTTTAAAACTTTATTAAACAATTGCAAAGAGATTCAAATAATCAACATCTTTTATGCGTTTTTGAAACGCTTGAGAGGCAAACATGTACTTCGGAAACATTATGCAACCATATAGATGAGTTTCCAAATTATTTTCTTGTGAGTTTAAAAATTTTGACCCAGGGGAGGACGAAAGATATGGCGTGGAGAGAAAAACTGAAAAAGATCCAAAAGTTCACAAAGAAAATGAAGTATATATGGATATAGTGTAGAGAAGAAATGCATACCTTAAATATGTGATTCCCAGCTGGATCCACGTGGCAGTGGTACATAAATGTGTTTTCTGAGTTCCAATCAAGATTCTACAGGAAAAAAAGGATACATTTTTAAAGCCTTCTATTTATTAGATTGCACGGGAGAGAAACACAATGATTTTCCTGCTTGATCCTAGTGAGGAAGAGACCGAGGTCCTAGCCGAACTACTTAGGTTAAAAGCCTAGCATTTAGTCTTCTCTTCCTATTTTATCAAATTATTATTCTCACTCAACGATGTGAAAATTCGAAGATTTGTTTATTTCATAAATTAGTCCCCTTTATGCCTATAAACAATGGCTAATTAGCCATTAGAAAACATTAAAATGTTAATACGCAATTCCAGTTAAACTGCTTTGAGATAACAAAGAGAAGTTGTTCTTCACTGTATGCTATGCTCATGAATTTGTAGTCTGTTTCTCTAGCTGATAATAAATTCGTTGTTTCGCTATAAAAGTTTTACTTGGCAATCACAAGTTCAAAATCACATAAATGAGAAATACTGATGGGGCTCTCGATTCTTCTTCAGTTGGCTTTGGTGCAATATTAAGGGGCTCTTCAGGAGACCCAATACTTGCTGCCGCGACTAAAATAGGGAAAGAGTCGGCACTAGCACATGAACGAACTGCTGGGAGTACATGTGGGTTTGCATTTTGCAATTGGCATTGAAGTATGGAAGGAGGCAGGTAAGATTGCAACTGATTCTTCATTCACCGTTTTCGTTCTGACCAAAAATGTGAACGAAATTCCTTCGAAAACTACCCGTCTCTACCGTGAGATTCGAGCACTTTGGTTGCAATTTGACGAATGCTTGATAATACATGTGTACCATGAGGTGAATCAGCCATCAGGCGGCATATTATCTTTCTAAATGCAAACAATAATGGGGACTATTGAAATGTTACCGGCTGTGTTTCTAGAAGACCTAAAGAGAATATTATGTGATGTTAAGAGGGGTGTAATTAGAGTTCGGTCCTCTTGAGTGGATTGTAACTTTTTTCATTCGTTTATTTTTTTTAGTCCTTTTTGAATTATTTCTAATTTCCCATTGTTAGTTTTTCAATAACTTTGTAAGGGTCGGGCCCATCAACCCTTTGACAATTTCAAATAACAAAAAAGAAGTAGTAAGAGAGCGATAAATAGAGTAACGCTTATCAAATAAGAACTGAGGAATCTCGAAAAGGTAGTTTCTACGACAAGATAAAAAAAAATTTACACTGCACAGTATGCTTCAACAATATACAAATGTATGCTTTATACCACACAAGATGAATACTCTGTGAATAACACTTATGCTAAATCATATTAAATGTAATTAGAAATACAAGCAAATTAGTTAGTGATAATCACCTCTCTTCTATCTGTTTTCTCCACACATCTACAACCCAATACTTTCCAAAGTTCGGACTCAAACACAGTCATCGGCAAGTTTTTCATTCTTTGAATTGCCTCCAAAGATAAGTAATCCTCCAACTTCTTCCTGCATTAAAGAATCGCAAATATTAACCACGTTAACTTATTCAACCACAATGAGGAAACCAGACAACAAAAATAACTACGGAAACTATTGGAGAAGGTCAAAATGAATCAACCACCAACTTACTTCCCACAATAGCTTAATATCAAAAAGGACTTCCTAAATTCAAGTTCACTCAAAGCTACTAAGTGTGGACTACATTCTGGTCTCCTTAGCTTCTCCAAGCTATGTGAGTTGAAGCCATTCTGCATCCTTTGCCGTTCCCCATTCAAAATATGTGATTTCCTTCCTTCCTCTGAACTCGAGCCACGTGCGTCAGCATCAGCTAACAGAATGAAGCATATAAGCAGATAAAATTCAACTATCAGGCAACACAAACTAGTACAAACACTTCAGAGATACCATATAAATCTTAAAACATCTAACAGACTATGGCACAGAAAAGCTAGTATGTATTGTGTAAACCACCAAAACTTCAGGACACATGCTCCTTTAAAGTTGAAAATCTAAATGGTATTTGTTTTTCTCATTGTATGAATCTGACTCGACTCAAATGACCCAAATAGCCAGTCAGACTAGAACAAACATTCTGAAATATGAGAGTCAATTCAGACCTTTGGTGTTGTTTGTTTTTCTTTGAAGGTCTAAATCTGACTCTGGGTTTTATTTATGTGTAAATTACATTTATAATTTGAGTTCTTGCATGCATTTACTTCTTTCGCAAATCAGACCTTAAAACAAGCCTACTAGTCAAATTCAGACTTGTTTTTACAGCTGAAAACACATGCATTGAGCATAAACACTTTGTTTATGATCTAACTCCATTAGAATGATAACAACAAGCAAATAAACACAAGTTTGACACTGGGTTATCTCCAGATTTAGACCACTATCTAAGTAGGGCGTGAAATGGTCCGTAACTCCCAACTGCAAAAAACTTAGAACCATATTAAGCCCTAGCTCAAAGAACCATGATAATATACTCCGTTAAAAAAGTAACAATAACTTTACCCTAGCGCAGAGCCGTAGAGGGATTCAAGAAATACCAAAATTTCAAAAAATAAGTAATCTTTCCTGACACAGAAAAAACGTAATCGAACCGCAAAAAAAACTCAAAAGTACAAAAAAACCGAACAGATTACATTGAAAGAAGATTACCTTTCGGAGGTGGAAAGATTGAACAATCGGATTTCTGCATTTCACTGTAGAAGAAGCTTTCTCGACTTGGATCACTAGGATTTGATGTTGACGAAGCGTTTTTAACACAATTAGTGAGGTTTCGAGCTCGTTGAAGTGGTTTCAGAACAGAATCGCCTTTTTCTTCTTCTTCTCCGATCAAAGCAAGTCCGGTCTTTCCTTGATTATCCGGTTCCGATCCTACAAATAAATCTTCTCTGTATATTTTTTTGAACATTTCTTCTACATGTAGAGATTCTTCATCTGTAGAAGGGTAATCTGATGTTATAGAAACTAGGGTTTTGAATCTTCAAATTATCTGATGCTTTAACTCTTATAAAGTGTTTTGAATAGTAAGAAACTATTTTTGTGAAAGGGGAAAAACTTTTCTTTTCCCGCTTTCCAATTAAAAGGACGGACTGAGAGGGGTGCGCACTGCGCTTCCAACGTCCCATCTGAAGGTTTTCAAATCTGTCGAAGGCATGGCTTCAACTGACAAATTATGGGCTGTACACTTGGCATGATTTAGGGGTCAAAGATATAGATACTTGTGTACATATGAAGTGTGCCCCCCTAAAGGCCCCATTCGTTTTGCTCTTAGTCCCGTACCATCCCTCTCTCTTAGCACTTCTGTGGGCATGTCTCGGATTGAACAGTTGGAGGGTCACGGATGATGTAGTCCGAGGGCACTCGGGTTGTGCCTAATATGTGTCGTGCAAACTCCTGCACGGATGCCATCATTAGGTTCAATACGGATGCCTTGATATTACCCCAATCTATAGAGGCGCTAAGAAAGAGGTAGGTCCAAGAGTAAAAAGGAAGGGACACCAATATACGAACCCACATTTGAAATTCTCTGAAAATTCAGTATTTTAGTATGGTATATTTAAAATATCAACTCATGTTTTGATTTGAAACTTATGTTCTTGAATATCTATATTATTAGTTCGAGACATTCTAGACGTTCGCTTATGTATGCATCATTAGTTAGGAATATAAAATCATAGACATTTTATTCATTTTAAATCCACTGATGTTAGATTAGTGATCACTCTCCTTAACAACACCTTGTGGTTCGACATGGGTGGAACAATGTTGACCTTGGAGCAAAGAAATGTGAACAGAGAGGTGAAAAGTGGCCTAGTCAGTATGCCAGCAAGCTGATCTTGAGTCGAAATATGTTGAACCTCTAACTTCTTCTTTACCATGTCACGGACAAAGTGATAAGTGATTTCAATATGTTTCATTCGTGAATGAAAGATGGGATTTGTAGTGAGGTAAGTGGCACTAAAGTTGTCACACAATATAGTGAGAGGTTTTATTCCAGAGATATGTAGCTCCTCAAATATAGATTCAATCTAAATTAGTTCAGTCGTAGCATCAATAAGAGCCCTGTATTCTGCTTCTGTACTGAGACGAGCCACAGTGTTATGTTTCTTCCAACACCAAGATATCATATTAAAGCCCATCATAACCAATAAACCTCCAGTTAATTTATGATATCAGGACACCTGCCCAGTTTGCATCAGAAAAGGCTTCATGATGAGGATGTGTTTTATCAGAAAAGGCTTCATGATGAGGATGTGTTTTATCAGATGTGATCGCGTGATGGAGAAAGCATGACCAGTAATATGATTTGAATATCTCAAGATTCTTTTAACAACTTCCCAGTGATATTGGGGGTTGTTGAAGAAATCGACACACTTGGTTAACATAAAAAGATATATCATGTCTGGTAATAGTTTCACATTGGAGGGCACCAACTGAGTTAGGATATAGTTGAATGTCTGATGAAGATAATGGTTCTCCTTCATTTTTTCTAAGTGTTGTATTAGGTGCCATGGGGATGGATACAGACTTGCCCTATGCCATCTTTATTTTAACTAGGAGATTGGAGATATATTGGCGTTGAAAAAGGGTCAAACATGTAACTGTTTTGTTGGCTTGAACGTTAAAAAAAAGAAATTAAGCTCACCAAAGTTTGTAATGTCAAATTCAGTTTATAATGAGGAGATAGTTTGGTGGATGGGAGTAGGGGTACCCCCTTTGATAATTACATCATCAACATATATAAAAAAATAGATGATCGGGGAACCTACATATTTGAAGAATAGAGGAAGTATCTTTTGGATGCAGAGAAGCCTTGGCTAAGTAATAAGAAGTTCAATCTGTTGAACCAAGTTCTCGGTGCTTGCTTTGAACCATATAGTGATCTTTGTAATATACACACATTATGTGGCTTAACCAAATCAACAAATTCCGGTGGTTGACTAACATAAACCTCCTTTTTTAAGTAGCCATTACGAATGACATTCTTAATATTAAGTTGCCTTATATCTCAATTTTGTGAAACAACTAACGAGAGAATTATTCTAATTAATATTGGCTTGATTCTAATTAATATTGGCTTGATGATTGGACTAAAGGTGTCTCCATAATCAATACCATCTATTTGATTAAAGCTTTTAAACTAATTTATCCTTGTAAAGAGAGATGGATCAATCTGCATTTTTCTTTATTCGAAATGACCATTTGTAGCCAACAATGTTCATATTTGGAGAATGAGGTGTGAGAACCCAAGTACCATTGTGAATAAGAGCATTAATCTCTTCAGATATAGCTTGTCTCCACTCAGGGTATTTAGAGGATTCAGAGAAAGTTGAGGTAGAAGCTCTTCACATTCAAATCGTTGAAGATTGATAGAGTAAACCTTTGATTTTCTTATACCATCCCTTATTCGAGTAACCACAGGGTGAAGATGGGTGGTTGGATGAATGAAACGAGTGAGGAGCTATATGTAATGCAGTAGTTGGAACCGGCACCTAGCTCAAAAGTAGTTGAACCTGTATTTCCTGAATTTGAAGGAATTAAAGTTATCAAAATCTTGATCATGACATCTCGTCGCGCTCTCGAGTCTAAACCTAAAGTTTGTCCAAGTCTGATTCCACATGATGAGTTACTAATAAATTAGTTTGGTACGAGAACAACTAACTCTAAATCAAGATTTTGAGTTAGTACCACATCTAAGACTTATGATAAACATTAATTCTTTATATATATTATTCCATATATTTACGTATATTCGTTGAAATAAAAAATGTGCTTTGCGTGATATATTTATGATCTTCTTCATCAATTGTTCTATCCGACAAATTGCTCGTATTGCATATTTGGTCGAATGACATCTCCTTCAACAAAGTGTATCCTTCTTTTCATCAAGACATGAAGATCAAATTCTTGGTTTTTCATAATACCAGAGAAACAACAACAACAACATGAGAATTAGAAGGGGAAGGTGGGGTTGAAAGCTGGCCCTGAGGAGGGTAATTTAGGAGATAGGAAGAAAATGGAGAAGGTAGAGGAGTGAGAGGAAAAGTAACAGATGGAGTTATAGACGAAGAGGATAAAGGAGATGAATACGGGAAGCAATTTGCATCAAACACTATATTTGATCAGGTGATAATAATCTGGGTGTTAGTTGGGTTGAAAACTTATAATCTTCATGTTTAGGACTATAGCCAAGAAAGATGTGACAAGATGATATGAATTCAAATTTATGATGTCTATAGGATCTAAGACATGGATAATTAACAAGCACAATAAAAAATCTTCAAGGAAATGTAATCTAGTTTTGTATAAAGGAGCTTCAAGAGGAGATTGGTTCATAAGCACTGGTGTGGGAAATCTATCGATAAAATATACTGCAGGTTCGAAAGTATCTCAAAAGAGAAGTGGAAGTTTAGCATCACGTTACCTAAAACGCGGTACGTTCCGGTACAAGTACAGAGTATGCTAGTTAGACGTTTTCGATCCGTTAAGGTATAATTATTTCAAAATTTATGCAAAATATATATGACGTAAAACTAAGATTTTTAATCATAAATTATTTAGAGTTAATCCCTATATGGCCCCCTACTTTGTGACCAGCTTCCTTTATGACCCCCTTTTTTCGTAAATTCAAATATGACCCCCTATTTTCAGGTAAATGTCATTACTACTCTTCCTAATTCTAAATTTAAAACATTAAAACAAAATTATTTCCACCTCACCCCTCTCTCCCTCCACCCTACACCTCACCCTTCTCTCTCTCTCCAATTCACCTCTCTCTCTCCAACTCACCTCTCTCTCTCTCTCCAACTCACCCCTTTCTTCTCCGGTAAGGTGGCCGACCGGAAAATTCC
>BEHA01049432.1:159849-174375 GCA_002897215.1 Eschscholzia californica subsp. californica | reverse complement strand
TGGGGTTGTTTAGAAAACTCTTCATATGCCATTTTATTTAGTTGGTGACTTTGAGTAGGTCAAAATTGAGTTATCTCAATTAATAAGAAGCAATTTTAAGCCAAGCATACTCTTCGTAATATATTTTTAGCGAACAATTTCAACTAACTTAAGTAGTAGACATTCTAGAGAAAAATATGTTAGTAGAAATTTTAGGAAAAAAAAGTGATTTGCATGGTTCTCGATCCCTTGACCTTTGTGATGTAACTCCACTGTTTCACCACCTAAGCTAAGAAAGGATTGTAGTTTGAAATTGAAATAAAGTTATATATAATATTGTAGCACATGAAGTATAACATAAGCGAGTCACATTAGGGTCGTGGGGGCCTGCGCCCCCACGGGCCCCTATGTGGACTCGCCCCTGAGTAAAATGATGCGAAAATCCCATTACTTCTCTAAGCCGTTACCGAAACATTTTAGCTCTCCATCTTTACTGAAGAGGTTGGTCTCTTCCTCCACAACCGTCGTATTTCTTTCTTCTCCAGCGAACTAAAACATATTTGTAAGTCTTCTTGTCACTAGGTTTCCTAAGGATTAACACAACTAACTGGTCCCAGAGAAAGTTGTAACTGATTAGGAAACGTGGAAAAGAAGATAGAGGTTGTGGAGTTATATCTGGAGAAGATTGTGGGTTTTATTTTATTTTAAAATCTCGAGACCCAATTTGATATTTGGGTCTCCAAATATATAAAAACCTAATTTGCCATATGGCCCTTTATTTGTACATTCTCTTATTCTCTCTCCCAATTGATCTATCCTTTTCTTAGATGTTATTTGATCTAGTTTAAAACAAAATAAATAAGAGACAAAGAAGACGAGAGAGAAGCTCTGACTCCGATTAGAGTTCCGGCGAGAAGATTCGGGTACTAAAACAGAGATTGGGATTCGATCTACTCTGCTTCGGCGAGGGTTTAGAGATGGAGATCAGGGAGTAAACCCAGGTTGGGGATATCACAGGATGTCGAACTCATCGGGGAAATGTGGGCGGTGGGTCAGACGACTTTTTCTGGCAGGTAAGAAATTTGGGGTTTCGGTGCGGGCGAACCGAAGAATCAGCATCCTGGAGTTCGGGAAGGAAAAGTCATGGGAAATATCCCTTCACTAGGAAGGGGTGGTGAGTCTTTGCCGGTTTTTGGTTGATGTATCATCTGCCCGCCGACGATCATAGAGAGCAAAGAAGATGGGTTTTCTTAGGGAAGGGTCTAACCTTTGGATATGGGAGAGCATGATGAATGTGCGAGGGGAATACATTTGGGTGCACAGGACGGGAGTCGAATTCAATGGAGCCCGCTCAATCAGGTTTCCGGCAGCCGGGACAAAGGAGGGTTGGTCCGGCTTGGCAACCATGCTAGATGACGTCATGTCTACAAAGATCAGGTAGACGGGGAAAGGGGCAGGCGCAGAGGCGAGAAGTGACGGCTTCACGAAATCCGAAGAGCATCGCATGCAGGCAAGAGAGGGAGGCATGGATGTCATGTCGCCGCCTGCCCGTTTGGTTTGCATTCCCGAGATAGGATATAAACTATTCTTCCGGTCTCAGTCTCCCATCCTCTTTCCTACTATACAGTACGCTCTATCTTTCAACTCTACTTTCTGTAAAAAAATCAACCACAACCATGGTCGTCGTAGGAAATGGAGGGATCTCATGGGCAGATACGCTGATTTTGGAGTTGAACCCGCCGGTCGACGACTGGACGGGAGTAAGGAGGGTGATAAATAGCGTCTTGGGGTCGACTGAGTTCGACATTCTGCCGTTCGTATGGGGGGAGCTGTTTTGCGTACCACTCTCAATACGGAACACCTACGAGAACTTGAAGCCATAATGATCGACGAAGCAGATGCCACTCTCTCCGTCCGGAGTTGGGAGCCCACATGCAATCCGCTTCGTCAAAGAGTACTATTCTTTTTTTACATTTTTTCTAGGTTTATCGGAACCTCCTTGCCTTGGTTCAAAGAGCAAACGTTTATGCAGTCAAGTTGTTTGGATTGTCGTTCCATCTCTGGTCAGAACAAATCTTTGCAGTTCTGGTGGAAGGGGTAGGGACTATCTTGGCCATTCACGAAGATACTTCAAAGTTGAATAACCTGTGGTATGCTTCGATTACAGTTCTCTGTGAGAAGGAAAAATCGATACCAGTGAACCAGGAATTAGTCATTCATGGAGTTTCTTTCATTATATATGCGGAGGTGGAGTCACTCTCGGATAATGACTCAAAGATATGGTAGGAGATGTTTCCTCCTACAACAGTCCCAGTAAGAATTCCCAGGAACTCGTTCCCGATCCTGCGTAGGATTTCTCGTCCTGTCATTGACAGTAGCTTCAACTCCAACCCTAGTGGAGCTCTTTTGGTGGGATCAGTAAGCAGAAAGAAAAACATCATCAATAGACTAAGAGAACCGGAGGGAAGAATAAAGATACACGAGAAGGAGTTACAATTAGACAGTAGTAAGTCAGATAGAGGGATGGGGAAAGAGGTACAATCAGAAAAAGGGAAGGAGACTGTGGGGAACAAGGCGAAAAAGGTTGAAACGGGCAAAGATAACCTTTATTCAGTCAAAGAAACTCCGCAGCCGGAGGAGGTCTTGTCGGCGGTGAGGGTCCTCATGGACATGTCAGTGAAGTGGGCTAAAACTAACGTTGGGCCGGAGCGCCTGAAGAATGCAATTCACAAAGCTAAAGGATTCAAACGGGCGGTAGACGAGAGATGCCTGAGCCTGGCTGTTAGAGGCACTCCTCATTCGCAGGTCTCAAGTGAGCTATCGTTGGAAACCCCAACTCGGGTTCAGAACAAACAGGAAGAGGCATCGGGTTCTGGAGAGGTAAAGGTGGGAGAAAAGATGAAGGAGTTGGGGTGGTCAGTTGGGCCATTTCAGAGCACGACAACTATAGGAAAAGAGGTAATGCATACGGTACCTGGTGAGTCCATCCTTGCAAAGCCTCTTCAATTTCTGGCATCTCTACCACCCCATCGGAATCGAGTTACGGAGTATGTATCGTCTTCGGATGCCATGAGAGAGAATTAAAAAGAAGAGGTTTGCAGGACAAACCAGAGAACTGAGGCTCCTAGAATGGAACTTATCTACTCCCACCAAGCATAATCTGATTAGAAAAACTCATAAGGAGAAGGAAAGGAAGGAAGGGAAGAGTGAGGAGGACGATGAAGAGCAGACAGATTGGGTGTAAAGGTTTCAATAGTCGGGGAGGGCACAAGGAGGGGGGCATAGGGAATCAGGTCTTTCTGTTTTTTAGGGGTCAGTTGAGTTCGTTGATGTTTGGGGTGGGGAGGGTGGTGTAGTCTTAGTGTTAGGTATATAGTTTGGAGGTCGTGGGGAGAGGCGGGTCTTTGTAAGAGTAACAGTTAGGTTCTAGTTGGCGGGGTGGGTTGTACTCCCTCTCATTTCATTGACAGAGTGAATTTATTATCTTTCGTTTTCTTTAACGATGTTATATCATACACGTACTCTTCTCTGTATATTTGTTTACCTTTATCAACACATCATGTTTTGGGTCTCTAAATATATAATTTTTCTAATCATTAGTTTGATCTCATGTGATGAGTTAACACACATGCCCGTGCCCCACGGGCACGGGTTATACCTAGTATCATAATAAATTATACATCAGTACAAATATACAAGTAATCAGTATAACCTTGCCCTGCCAAATGAGCACCAAGAAATCTTTTTTGGTATATTGATTTTTTTTTTCTATGGTTCAAGTACCGAGCAATTATTTATATGACTAGGTTTCCGCCGCGTCCTACGGACGCGACAGATTCCTCTTGGCTACGCCGGTAAACCACATTTTAACTGAAGAAGAAAGAAGATAAAGATAAGGGAGAGTGGGAAGTTATTTAGAAGTTACGGAAGGAAGAGAGGGTAAGAAAGAGAAATCGTGGGGTGTTGGGAGATATTGTAGGGATATTTTAACTGATTTAATTGTTTACATTACTATCTCTCTATTTTGACTGGATTTACACGAAAAGGATTTTATATCATTCGTTGGATGTAATCTTTATCAAACTCCCAACAAAAACGGACGGCCAGACTTATACATCGTATAACCGACTGAGCTGTTTTAATATATAGGATTATGAAACTAAACCCACAACATGCACATTTACTAAATAAATTATTTATTTCGTCCAAGAAATCACTTCAAGAGAGATAACTATCATATGGTTATGGATTTTTTTATAGTTTTCATCGCAGTTTATTTTCTTACGTTCTTTGATTTTTGATTTACAATATCAAGTAAAAAAGACGTATCTTTTGTTGTGACGAATTTTCAAGAATATAGAAACAAACAATACCACCACAGTTCTAACCAAACTGATTAATTTATTTTGGATTATAAGTAATTTGATAGAAGCAGTACGACGGAAAATCAACTAACCGATACAAATGAAACCCTAATATTCTTCAAAATCAAAGAACATTATTAATTCGATATTTAGGACTACTTGATCTAAGGAATGGAACGCCCAGTATTGGCAGCTCCATTCATTAGGAGTTCATTAGATCGCATTGCGATTTGATTCTTCAGACTTCCCATGTAGTTCTTCAACAATTCCAATTGCTCCAGACCTATTTGATCAATAGGTGATTCCCACCAGAACTGGTTCACAGTGGCTTGCCTAGCTTGATCAAGCTCCTGACCCCTTCTTTTCTCTGCTTCAATCTGGGCCATAGTGTCATTGCATTGGTTGCTCAAGTCTCTGACAACATCCCTTCTATTGGCTTCAAGGACTGATGCCATAGGATTGTTGTCCCGATTGGCGTTTCCAGTGAGGAAACGGTCGATGACAGAAATGACCGAAGGATGGCCGAATGAAAATGCTTTCCCAGCTGGTGAGAAGACTACTATAGCAACCTCCGCACCACATAAAATAGAAAGCTCACTAGCTTTCTTGAAAACACCAGCACGACGTTTGGAAAACGTTACCTGTCGGGTTTCCTCATTTTGGATCCTCCTGATCTCAATCCTCTGCCGACCGATACTGAGTCTTCTTGGCATTGTAGCTATAGAGGAATTTTGAAAGAAAATGAATTTTGATGAACTTGGAAGGTTGAGGTGAAGGTGTATATATATAGGGGAAGGTCCTTATTTGTGTACTCATTTTTCTCTCTCAATTGAGCTGTCAAATAATCATTACTTGGCTCATAAATTGTGATTCTTCTACATACTATATAAATGACTTAATATTTACTAAAAATCAATTATAAAGATTTAGTTTTACTGAACTTCCATGTTTAAACCACTACAAGACAGAGATTTATAATGGGAGGTAAATCTGACAATTGTTTAATAAGCTTTCCTAGTATGTGCTCTAAGAATATTTTTTTAAAGTATACATTTTTTTCTTTTTTAATTAAAAATCTTAGAAGTCTGTACAGGGAGTAGAGTTGATTTTTGACTTAGTAAAAATAGAAATAATTTATGACTTACTATGTGTCTTTAGAACACATGATAAAGAGACCATTATTTATTTTGAAAGCTCATTTCTATCCTAGTGACTCATGAATGCATCTAGAATCATTTGATAGAATTTGCAATCAACAGTCTAATTTAATTGTTGACTTTTTTTTACATATTTTCATAGGAGATGGTAAGTAATACAAAGTCATGACTGGTTAGTCACTATAATGTTGCATTTAAAATTGCTCTCTTCTATCTGACTACGGATTTCGAAAAATAATACGGTCGGAGTTCCACAGACGTGAGGAGCGGCTGACTGCCCCTCTTCTCTGTAATCATTAGTAAAATGATGCAAAAATCCCATTACTTCTCTAAGCCGTTACCGAAGCATTTTAGCTCTCCATCTTTACTGAAGAGGTTTGTCTCTTCCTCCACAACCGTCGTATTTCTTTCTTCTCCAGCGAACTAAAACAAATTTGTAAGTCTTCTTGTCACTAGGTTTCCTAAGGATTTAACAATTAACTGGTCCCAGAGAAAGTTGTAACTGACTAGGAAACGTGGAAGAGAAGATAGAGGTTGTGGAGTTATATCTGGAGAAGATCGTGGGTTTTATTTTATTTTAAATTATGCGAGACCCAATTTGATATTTGGGTCTCTAAATATATAAAAACCCAATTTGCCATATTGCCTTTATTTGTACGTTCTCTTATTCTCTCTCCCAATTGATCTATCCTTTTCTTTGATGTTATTTGGTCTAGTTTAAAACAAAATAAAACCCACGATCTTCTCCAGATATAATAAAACACAACTAAGGATTTTATTTTAAATTCCGCGAGACCCAATTTGCCATCTTGCCCTTTATTTGTACGTTCTCTTATTCTCTCTCCCGAGTGATCTATCATTTTCTTAGATGTTATTTGATCTAGTTTTGGTTTTCAATTATTGGGTTGTTCTTAATTTGTTAATAGAATTGTTATTTTGATTGCTTTGATGAATTAGATCTAGTTTTCTGCTGAGGGATTGGGAGCATTGAGGTTTTTTACAATGATTTCAGCATATGGATTGATAATTATATAGATTATAAAATAATTATGAAGAGGATTAAGATTAATAGCGAATTGGGGTTTCCTCTTATTTTAAGATGATCATATGGATTGATTTATTATGTGCTTGATGATGGATTGCTTTCTGCCTGTATTGGATTCTCTTTATAGTTGTTTTATCTGGTTATGCTACTGTTTTATCTGGTTATGCTACTGAGTCACAGAAGAAGGACTGAAAATAGCAGTGTTGTGTCGTGGTGAAAACCACTGACTTGGAAGTGATTTCGGCACAAATTGTGAACTTCCGGTCGCTCCCTAAGAATTTAACACAACTAACTGGTCCCAGAGAAAGCTGTAACTGACTAGGAAACGTGGAGGAGAAGATAGAGGTGGTGGAGTCGTATCCAGAGAAGATCGCGGGTTTTAATTTATTTTAAATTCCCTAAGCCCCTTGTCCAAAGCCCCAATCCTCGCCTGGGTCGGCAGTCGCATGTGTGTTTGTGCGCACATGTGGGTACCATTCTCTACTCCTCTGAATTGTTTACAAGAGGTTGGTTGACAACTTATTATAAACATCCACAAGTTTCCTTGGTTACCCAATGTCTGAAGGCAAAAAGGCTTTGAAAGCCATTTCTCCAACATTTTATGCCTAATATTTCGCTTTAGCTTAATTTAAGTGAGAAATTTATTATGCATTGAGTGGCTTACTGTTGCTAATCCAGTTATCTGCAAATCAATCCAAGTGGGGCATGCATATGCTCTATCTTGGGTTTGTCGGGATTTTAATTTTGGTATAAATTGTTATTAGATATGTTTTTGTATTACTTCTTTAATTTAGTGGCACATTGGCGTCTTCTCATTGGTTAAGCTTATTTTAGTATTCTTGGAAAGTTGTGTATGTCAATTACTATCTTGAACTATATTGCGTATTTGTGTGAATCTCAAGTCTTAATGAAAAACTACCTTTGTATGCTTGTTCTTTTTTCTTTCTGCTGTTTGTCTAAACTTGCAGAAAGATTATTGTCAAGGACTCATTTAACACTGGTAGTGTTGTATTGTTATTAACCTATGTACCATAAACATGGTATCTGACACCGGTACTCTATTTGGTCTATAAACGTATACTCTATAGTCTTAGTTACGTGGTTTTTCATTTTGACTTGCATTTTCTCTTTTGCCATTTGTCAGCTATCATTTCATTATGCACAAAGTCATTGCCTAAAGTGGTATCCTATGGTCTAACACGATTTATTACATTTCAAACAAAAACCCACCTTATACTCATTGTAGTTAGAGTATCCGAGTATCGTACGCATCAAGATATTCTGAAAAGAGTATCCAAGATACATATTTGTTTAATGACAAACGTATAATTCCATGCAGTGCTAGTTCCATTGCACCATTATCAGCAAAAACATCCACTTAACTTTGTATTCCTTGGGCTCTTCACTGCGTGCCTGAGTGTCACAGTAGCCGTTGCTTGTGCGAATACAGAAGGTTGGTACTCACTATTCATTTCCTGCTTATTCCATTTCTTATGATCCATTTTTCTGGAAATAGGCGAGGTCAAAGAAATCTACTACTGTGACATAAGATGTAGTTTTGGTACACTTCTGTGGAATACCCTTCTCTCTTCTTCCCAGGACCCAGGGTAATAACTTCTGTGGAAGTGGTGGAATTGTATGGACTTCCGTGAATACTTCAAACACAACCTTAAGTCTTATGATTTTAATTGAATTGGTGTATGTGCAGGAAGAATTGTTCTTGAAGCCCTGATTTTAACAGCAGCTGTGCTTTCTGCCCTGACGGGATATACTTTCTGGGCTGCAAAGAAGGGCAAAGATTTCAGCTATCTTGGACCTATACTATTTACCAGTCTCTCTGTCCTCGTCCTTACTGGTTTTATTCAGGTAAGTTTATCATCCTCTGTAGTTCGAATTTTGCAGATATACATGCTAATCAGTTGAGGGCGGAATTGGACAGGGGTCCATCACCCGATCCGAGTAACTCTTCCGAGTTTAGCCAAAAAGTTTCACTAACTCGCACACACACACGCACACACCAACATATGCTCTTATATACCCATTTGTATCAACATACATCCTACATAACTTTTAGCATATAAATATTATTTTCTACATAGTCTCTATTCTCTAATGATTCAAATTAAACCACCTCTTGCCATGCTGAATCAGCTCGGGCTATCCCCAATACGGATCTGGTCCACGAGTTACTCAGGTTGATAGGCCGATCTGAACTACTACCATAGATGTACACAATACAGTTCTCATTAGTCTTAATCAGAGTTTACTAGACTGCTTACTTTGGTATCTGAAAATCGGTCTCCGGAAAGTGGGTTAGAGACCAATAAGCTCGCTCTTTACTCCCAGTATGTTAGACTCAGAAGCTGTCTGAATGTAGATTATAAGCTTGGTTCTTTTCGATTGTCATTAACACCTACTGCGTATTGGCTTATTTGGTGGCACAACATGTTCCTTTGACACAAACAGACACGACGACCAGATACACCGACGAAGCACATACACACACCCACACACATATCAGACCGAAGCTGTTTCTCTAACATGTGAAAATTTTGTTTTTGATATGAAAACAGATGTTCTTTCCACTGGGCCCTACTTCGGTTGCCGTCTATGGTGGATTTAGTGCCATGGTTTTCTCGGCTTACATTGTCTACGATACAGACAACCTCATTAAGCGATTCACCTACGATGAATACATATGGGCATCTGTCGTTCTATATCTTGACGTCCTCAACCTGTTTATTTCCATCTTGAGAGTCTTGAGAGGTATGCAATCAGAAGGGTAGAGTGTCATTTCATCTTTCCTGATACTATTACTACCACTCTTTGACTTGTATTATTGTGTGTAAAGACGACTAAAATCAAGCCTCGGTTTTCTTTTCGTTCTTATAATATGGTTTCTTATATTTGAGATGAAACTTGTGAACATCTTCTTAGATGAGTGAATTCTTAATGAAATCTTCTTTCCTGATCTATCATCGCTGGTCTCTTAAACTCTTCTAGGATAACAAGAAGAGCTTATGTTATGTTTTAAGTTAGTCATATGTTACAAGCCTTACATAAAGCCGATTGAGCTTGAACTTTGTTTTCCATTAGGAACTAAATTACATAAACCCCTTCAAGAAAAAAAAATACATAAACTTTAGTTCCGCGGAAGACTTCGCTTTGCTTGGCATGATGTGGATATTCACAAAGAAAATTAGTAATGCTAGAGGATTTAATGAATTCATGGGTGAAACGTAGTCCTGTTCCGTCTCATTATTGTGGGTGAAATATCGACTTCTGGTGTACTAGTATACCTATCTTCTTATCAAGTGGAATCTTATGTAACACATGAACCATGATGATGTTGAAAGTCTTTATAATAAGTAGAAGCCAAGAAAAAGCTAAAATAATTATTAATTTTATATTAGGCAGTAAAGTATTGAAACTTACATTAACTTGACATTTTACAAATATTAAACTATAACAAAAACAAATATTTATGCCAATTAAAGACATTTTTATTTAAAACGTCTGATTCCTTCTTCTTTTATGAAATTTTCTTATAGTCATATCTTACTTTTTAAGCGTTGTTAAGTTATAAAGATTCGTAAGAAGAAAAGAATAATATTGTAGTTTATTGCAAGGACATGAATGTCGCAGTGAGATCACTGCATTAAGTGGAGTTTGGAGAGGAAATGAGTTAAAACATATTGAATGAAATACGAGCGAATCGTGCAGTGCATTATATGCAATAATCATGTATACATTTATATATATATATATATATATATACTAGGGTATAACCCGTGCCCGTAGAGCACAAAGTTTTCTATAAGTATTTTACGTTATATATTATCGACATATGTTTTGGTCATTAAGAAATTTTCAAGTCGATAAAACAAAATTGATAATTGTAAAAGGTCGCGGCTTTGGGGAATAAAGAAAATTCTCCGGGGAATAAATTTTTCGAGGGACTCCAAATTATTTTGAAAATTCTCCGAGGAATAAATTTTTATGGGAACACAAAATACATTTTTTTGGGAGTTCTCCTCTATCTCATCACCTCTCTCTACCACCTCATCGCCATCTCATCATCTTCTCCGACGAAGGTCGCCGGCCGGCCAATTTTCCGGCCGGCGACCTTCAAACATAAAAATAAATATTTAATTTTTTTTTTCTCTCTCTTCTCCTCTCTCTCTCTCCATTTTTTTTCTTTTCCTCTCTCTCTAGAACAGATCTAGAGAGAGAGTAGATCACGAACAGACCTGGTCTGTTCGTGCATATGGAGATCTACTCTCTCTCTCTAGATCTGTTCTAGAGAGAGAGAGAGGAAAGAAAAACAAAAAAAAATTTGGAGAGAGAGGAGAGAGAAAAAAAATTAAATGAAACTTTTTTTTTATGTTTGAAGGTCGTCGGCTGACGACCTTCGCCGGAGAAGATGATGAGATGGCGATGAGGTGGAAGAGAGAGGTGATGAGATGGAGGAGAACTCCCAAAAATTAGAAGTCCCTTAGTAATAAAAAAAAAACATAAAAGTCAATCTTGTTTGACTAGTTTTAAGAAAAGTCTTTATTCCCCGGAGAATTTTCTTTATTCCCCAAAGCCCGCGGCCTTGTAATAATGTGAAATTTAAAGAAAGAAGAGAAAAGAAAGAGACTCGTGAAAATTTAGAAAGAGAGGAAAGAGGGAGAGAGAGATAGTGTGAGATTTTATAGGAAGTGGGTAGTTTATTTTGCTTTTATGTCTTTATCTTTTAAAATGAAGGGCCATGATTTACAAAAGAAAATTGTACGATCGAGATTTATAAACCAAAGTTATGACATGGCACCAAAACCTATGTCATTTGTTATATATATACTAGGCATAACTCCCGCCCTACGGGCGGGAGAATGCCCTTTATGAAATGCGGAAAAATATAACATTAGTGTAGAGAGTTAGCTCGATTAAACATAGGCAAATCTTTTAGGTTTTTTAATTCATATCATGTTATACATGAAAATTAATTATTAAATTCAAGGCTGTTACGAGTTAATTAGTACTGTCCGTGCCACAACCTGTTAGTTCTCTCCAAAAGAATTTTCACCATAACTCTAAAGCCTTCAAAGCTTGCTCCTCAATTTGGTCTATTATCATTATCTGTTCATACACCAACAATGAAATTCTCAATTCATCAACTGAAAGTTCATCTAGCATTTTGAGTCTTCAACAAAAACATTCGACATAGGAAAAATTTTGAGTTATTGATATAAGAAATTTCATCACAACTTATTTTATTTTTTTCACATTGAAATCATGTCTTGGACATGCATACACACTGACTAAAAACCATAAGCGGAAATGGAATATCAAATACCAAAAGCAAATAAAAAATCCGAACATGCACAACCCCACAACATGAAGGAAATTTCAACTATAACCATAATATTTCAAAACTACAAAACTCAATATTGTCATAAGTTCATGCTCTCTAAAGCAGGTTGATCCTATTTGATAAGTTGTCTATCTGTCTTAGTCTACAAAAAATTATGGAATACAATTAGTTTTATTGCAATGGTAATGGGATTTCTTGGGGGCCTTAAAAATATAATTGAGATGAGGTTTCTTGTTTGGTTTCAAGCCATTAAGCCTACCTTCCAATCCTCTAGCTCATACCTGAGGATGATTATATTGATCTCTATGTCATTCATAAGGATTCGTTAAATAACTAAGACAACAACGAAGAAGAAAAAACTTATGCATTTCTTTTTCGGAGCCGAAAATAAAGACAATGAATTGTGATGTTTCAAGCAGTGGCAGTTGGAGCCGATGGCGGAGGTAATGTTGGAGGTAGAGCAGAGCAACTTCTTAACTTCAAGACAGAACGCTGAAGACCACAAATACAAACGTGAAATAAAGAAACACAAAGAAGAATATACAAATAATCGCATTCAATTGTCCATATTCGAAGAATATGGTTACATATAGACATGAAAACAAAAGCTTATTAGCCTTGGTCTTCATAAGTTAGACATAAGTTGTAACGCTGCCAATTTTCTTTTCGGACAAAAACCTACTTCAGAATTGCATGTCAATTATAATAAGATAATTTTTTGTAAAAGTCCAGGGTTCTTCCATATTGACCTCATAAATGAAAAATATCAAACAACTGTTCTTTTCTTTTCATGACCAAAAGTGAGAAAATATACTTTAGAGTTTAGAAAAACCACCTATGTTCACCATTAAAATGAATTGTCCTTCCAGAATATTGTTTTTTAAATCAAACAGGGTATACGGGTCTTAATAAGAACCACCAGACCGGTGATGAAGAATAACATACTCAAGAAATTCATTGAAAATGGAATTTTACGCACAGTGAGCATAGAAAAATTTTATGTTGGTTTACATCATGCGATGCCTTAACTAAATTTGTTGGACGCCAATAAGTCAAAATTGTTAAGAATAACTATTGTCAGAGCTACTAAAGGTGAAGGCAAAGATAATAGAAGAGCTAAACTATGCAAACTTCTATATGAAGTCATGTAGTGATAAAAGAACTAAGAAAATGTTTTTACCTTACCAAACAAAGCATCATAAGCAACCATGGGACTTGTTTGAACAATAGCTGCACAAGATTTTTTTTTATTAAAGCAGTGGAGCTGTAGCACATGCAGAACCAGGAGATCTGTCCAGTAAACACTCACATTCATAGTATTAAGTGATTTTTGCCTTAGATAACTAATCATCCATATGGTATAAATTTGTTGCGGAAAATTCATTCGATTGTATATTTCTCTTCTGAAGCATATCCAAAGTTCATAGTCTAACTCGAAAACTTATACCAATGAACATGACAAGATAAAACACTAATAACAAGGAAATCAGTAAACCCAACCTCATGTTTAGCAATTTCCTGTAAGTCTTTAACAACCAATACAACACGCGCCCGAGGCCACCTAAATCACCTCAAATTCCTTAGGGTTCATTTCTTTAATCTTCATTGTTGACTAAATATTATAAGCTACAAAAAATATCGATTGACATGGAAGGGAAACTAAAGTTCAAGATATACAATAATAAGTGAAGATCATATTTTGCATAGCATACCTGCTCGCAACAGGCTTTCGGTCTTCACAGAGCTAATCTTTCATCGCATCGTGAAGCAACAAAACTCCCAGCCTACAAATTAAAATAAACATACCACTGGAATCACACTCACCGATAGCTGCAGGATAAATCGTGTACAGAAATAAAACCCCAATTAATCAACCACAAACCATTTAAACTTTATCATAGATTGGGCAACATATATAAGAGGCTGGAATCACATTTTAACCTTATAAAGATGCTAAGAATTAATGACCAGAACTCCATTACGACCATGAAATATCTTCTCTGTTTATTCATACACCATACCTAAATCAGAACAAATAATAATCAAGTTGAGTTTTTGCTTTTCAAAGTAAAAATGAAAAATATCCCAAAAGAACCCAATAGCATTGTGATTTTTTAATCTCCGTTCATTTATACAATTATAACTTCTGATATGAGCCCAAATTTGTTTGGACCGAAGTAAAAGATCACTTAAACTTCCATATAACGATAAAGTTAAACCGTTGACAGTTGGACTATTAGATTAGTAGGGATAAAATACCACATTGATACCAACCTATCCACCTGAGTATTGTTAGTTTACCCTACAAAATACTCTTAGAATTTTTTTATTATTTGGTGTCCAAAAACATATGAAGTAACTGATCGCAACTTACCAGATACAAGTAATGAAAGAAACAAACAGAAATTATTGTCAACCTATCTCATGAAGTCTCAATCTTTTATATTTGTTTTCTGAAATAAGTCTTAATGACTGAGAAATCAAGGGCAGTCAGGTATGTAATAACAAAATAAATGGTATTAGTACCACCACATACGTAAAAAAGCTGAACTTCCTGCTACCAATTGACACCATGAAATTGTAGACCTCCACCGTCTCAACAAAAAAAAATGTACATGGTTAGGT
>BEHA01049432.1:130549-147447 GCA_002897215.1 Eschscholzia californica subsp. californica | reverse complement strand
ACTCTAATATGTGGTCACATACAATTACAAAACCTAATAAAGCACCAAATATTATAATGTTCATAAAATTGTCTTCATATACATTCTTTCTAATAACTAATGGTGGTAATAATTGGAGACTTGATTTTTAGTGACAATAGTTTATTCTATAATGTAATAGTCCTCTAAGCCCTAAATCGACATTATCATTTTAGGGAAACCTGCTCGACTATAGCAAGTGGGCTTTTTAACATCTTTCCGTGTTACCCTTTAAAATAAAATAAAATTTTCATCAATTTGTACCTTTAATGGTTTAAATATGAAAATTGACAAATTAACACTTTATAAATTAGTGTGTCATCTCAAAGAGAAGGACAAACTCATCCCAAAGAAGTTACCCATTTGCAAAAGACGTCTCTCACATGAAGTCCATTGACTTGATAACTTCATAATCCCCCCCTTCTCTCTCTCTCTCTCCTCTAAAACAAACAAGTTCAGCTCAATGATAAATGTGATTGTGATGTGGTTCATGACGTTTGAAATCATGCTACATTGATTTTACACTTAAAATAATTTTAAGCTAGGTCAAAAGAGATGCCATTTTGGAATTTTATGTAACACATGAACCATGATGATGTTGAAAGTCTTTATATAAGTAGAAGCCAAGAAAAAGCTAAAATAATTATTAATTTTATATTAGGCAGTAAAGTTTTGAAACTTATATTAAATTAACATTTTGCAAATATTAAACTATAACAAAAATAAATATTTAAAACAAGTTGTCATGTAAGGTGAAGATCGGTAGACATAGACACGAAACTAAGTTGTCAGATTTCTAGCCAATTAAAGACATTTTTAATTAAAACGTCTGGTTTCTTCTCCTTTTATAAAGTTCTCTTATAGTTATATCTTACTTTTTAAGCACGGTTAAGTTATAAAGATCCGTAGGAAGAAAAGAGTAATAGTTTGTTAAGAGGACATGAATGGGAGTCAAATTACAAATGAATCTAGTGACAATGAAAAAAGAGTATTTTATTAAGAACTGGGCGCGTCATGTTTGGGCTTGTCCAATTACCATATTGTAGTTCTGAATTTCTTTCGTATCAAACAACAAACATAGTGACCTTGGAACTATTTAGTTGGTAATGAAAATTTATTTTTCTACGTGGAACTATAGATACACTAAAAGTACACGAGGCAGAGAGATCACTGCATTAAGTGGAGCTTGGAGAGGAAATGAGTTAAAACTTATTATATGAAATACGAGCAAATCGTGCAGTGCATTATATGCAATAACCACGTAAATGGTACACATTATGTATATAATATTAGATGCTGACATCATGAAAAGCTAGGCAATACACCTCTTATTAATGCCTATTCAAGATAAATGTCCTCTGGTGTGTATAAAAGGGTCCATGTTGATTATATCAAAATTAGATACTATTGATCATTGAATGAATTTTTATATACTTTTTATTATTATTTATTTGTGATGGTTGAAAAATGCAAAGCTCGACCATGAGAAGAAAATAGAGCTAGTTTTCAAACATAGAACAAGCTTATAAAATGAATAAATTAAAGGATAAGATGGTCTCTAATAGAGATTCTATTTATATATTTAATTTAGGGATCGATGATTCATGAAAATGTATTTGAATATTAGTTTTATCCTCCAAAAGAATAATAAAATAAGTTGTAATATTGTCTCTACAAGTGGATTTCTTTTACATACGTGGTAAAAAATACTTTATTATCGTATGTTTCTGAACCTTGCCTCTTTAATGAGGGAACGATTCAACTCTTAGAACATACTACACCTCCACGTTTTGCTAGTTCAAGTAACAAGAATTTTGTCGAAGTTATATGTAGATTTCACTTCATGCAATTTACCCTAACTAGACACTAAAACATCCAAGGTAGCTTACTTTTTTTTTTATGACATATCAAGGTAGCTTACTTAGGCCAAAAAAGGGTGAAGTTTATCTTTGCTCCCAACTGATTTATATTGTAATGGAAAATGTTAGATGGTTCGAAAAGATTGGTTTATCACAGACCGAAAGCCAACATTGCCCATCTTTCGGGTCATTTACCGTGGTTGCGAAAGATTTTTCTATCTATTATTTGGACTACGTAGGCAATAGGTCGAAAAAGCTGAAACCGCACAATTGTATAATAGTTATAAAAATCGTTAAGTGGGGTCCACAAACTACACGCGAACATGACCTAATAGAATGGGAGCCAAAAGTTTTATAGGTCTACTATCTTCTCCGTCTTGCCCTTTTTGAGTTGCCTTTTATCTTAACAAATAATATTGTTTGTTAAGATCATTCAACAACCCACAATATTCTGTATGGGCTTTTAACATTTATTTTAAATGAAAAAGTATCTGATTTGAAGAATATTGTTACTTTAAGTAAATATATCTAAGTCATGAAGAAAAGAAAGGAAACTAATATATAATATCTTAGTTCAACAAAAAAAACTAATATTTCAACGAAAAAAAAACAAAAAAAACTAATACATAATATCCAAGTCATCAATCTGTGTATTTTAATGGTTAATATTTTTTATGAGTTGTCAAAAATTAAAAACTACCCAAAATTATTTAAACTATATTATATTCAATTGTCTCAAATTATATAACCCTATAATTGTTTATAATATTAATTGTATCATTAATCTACGTATTTTTTTCATTAATTGTCATGATAATTGCAGCAGAATATTAAAAACTACAATTTACTATAACAATTGTTAAGTATGTTTTTGTCAACATTTGGTTGCTCAAGTGGTTGATAGTCTTGACATAAACTCGAACAACATGGGGACCCGAGTTCGTTCTCAAGAGAAGTGCATTCCATGGTTTATTGAACTTTGGTTACTGAAATATAAAACTAGAAATGAGCTCTAGGTCATAGTTTAGTTGAGGTTTAAGCCTGTTTTTGTAAGAGTTTAAATTTGACGGTTATCGTGGTTATCACATCTTTGATGTATCAATGTCATTGTAATGACTCGTAGATCGTAGTCAATTTCAAAGAAAAAACTGCAACTTTTTTGTTTTAGCAGAAAACCACACTTTACTGGTTCTAACAGTTTCCCCGATATAAAATCATTTTTCTAATTATAAATCAGAACATAAAGTCGTAAAAAGACTAAAGAGGCCTAAATAATGTCAATAGAAAGGCAATCTTAACATTATTTTTCTTTATCACATGTCATTAAATAGAAAGAATTGTTTTTTGTTTCGAAGAATATATCTTTTTTTAGAATTTAGACTAATTTACTTGACAAAAGAGAAAACCGAAATATCTAAAGCTTATGATATAAAACTCCCCTTAGTAATAAAATATTTATTTTCTAGGTTTTGTTATTAAATAATACTACTTTGGCATAGAATTTTATATAGTCTATGGAACTAAAGTGCCTCCACCAATTTCTTATTGAACAATATTATTTTTAGTTCTGAATCATAATTAATGCCATAAACTTGAATGACACAGTAAATAACTAAAGATATTTATGAGATCTCAACCAAGATAAAGAATGGTGCTGAGTGCTGACTAAATTATTTCCCAATTGAGAAATGTAATCTACTAGAGATTGTCATTTTTTTTTATGAAGACTAGAGATTGTCTTAAGAAGACAAAATTGGATTGACAATTTTGGGGGATTGTCATCTGAGTGGCCCTCTAATTTTCTATCCTCTTCCTCCCCTATCCCCGCCCTATCGCCGCACTTGCCACCACGGCCTCCGACCACCATGCCACCACTGCCTCCGACCCTCGATTGAGAGAGTTCAATGGCCTATTAAACGAATGGTCTCTTCCATAATTAACAACATGTCAATCATAATTTTTATGCTCACTTTTTTACTTTTACCGGTGAAATAGAATATTTGGTGAAATAGAATATTTATTTCGACTTACTATTTATCTTACAAAAATGTCAAAGATGAAATTGCGAGCTTGAACTTTTTTTCTTCATAATTTATATTGTAGTACAATGTAAGGAATAGTAAAATACATAAAAAAAGAAGATATAAATATTATTTTGTTGACCTTTAGGGTCTTTTTATTCGTGATCTTTAGGATCCTTTCATCTTTTTTTCTATCTTTCTCGTTAGAGTCTAGTCCAAGTTCTCTCACCTCATGAGGTACTTTACATTCGAAGTTCTTAGAATTTACTTATGTAACTCTCAAGTCGCTGAACAGAGAGGAATTACTATTTGTCATGTAAATAAGTGATTTAATCACTTATGAATGAAAAGGGTTTCAATGATTTCAAAAAATAATAATAATAATACATTATTACATTAAATTCTATAAAGTGTAGTTGTTCCAATTTGTTTATAGTAGTTACATAATTATAAATTGCCGCATTGTCCTTTTATTAAATAAAGATAATGTTGTTATTCTACTATTTTAGCTTATATTTATAAAATAGTAGTAGGCTCTTTCAATGGAGGGCAGGGGAAGTGGAATCTGCATTTAAATGTGTCCTCCCAATTCCCATACTCTGATTTTGTTTGCCTTTTGGATCAATCCTTCTCTCATTATGTGCACTTCCCTTAGTGGACTTTTTCTATCCAGAAGGAAAATGTATATTTCAATTATTTCTTCAAATACTAGGGTTTGGCTCTGATAAAACCCGGATTCTGTTTCTCTTATTTAGAGAAAAAAATAGAGGCTGGTCCAAAAATCAGGTAAATCCGCAAAATATCACTAACAATATCGATACATTTTACTGGTGCTAATAGAACCAGGTGTTCAACCGCTCAGTGCCAGATCCAATCCAAACTATCTAAATGGCAGAACAATTTTCTGTCTCAAGCGGGTCGGACAGTTGTAATCGCATTTGTAGCAGCAATCGCCTGCCAATACCAGATACAATGTTAAGCCCAAATGTAAACATTTGAAAGTGATAAAAACGTATGTACTAAGATTAAATGGTCGAATAGTTGTAATCACATCTGTAGCAACAATCGCCTGTCATTACCAGATTCAATGTTGAAGCCACAAAAAAACAGATTCAATCCAAACATTAGAAGAATAAAAACATATTAAAGAGATAAACATTAAGGAGGAAAGATACATAAAATAAAACCCAAATTTGTTATGTATTTGTATCTTCTTTAGAATTAGACTCCTCTTCCTCTCGATTTCTTTCTTCTCTTGGTCTCTTACATTATTACTTTTATCACCCAAATCTAAAGTTTAGTCTACCATTTATGGTGAGCAATTTTCACGTACTCTACGTATCCTTTTCAGAATTATTCCACATTTTGCCATAGTTTCATAGTTTTGACGACAAACATCATTTCTGACTTACAGTTGATGTGTTGTAGATGTTACGTGATACGGTACAGTAGAAAATATTCATTCTACGTTTTAGGATAAATGTTGTAAGTTACACTATTTCTATGTCTGACTATATTATGTCAAGATATATGGGTGTCAACTTAGATTTAGGTACTCATAACAATTTGATACAAACTCATTAAAAAAGATCTTTAGGAAAACACCAACATCAAATGTTGCACATTTAGTTCGAATTCCCATCAAGTTGTTAAATCGCTTATGGTACCAAACGGCAGGATAAAACTACATTTTTAAACCCCTCCATAAAGAAACCAACCACCATTTCGCTTTAGACTACGCAAGTATGAAAACTGACCCTAGCTATAATTTATGGATTTTGACTTAGACACATGGATTATCTAAGTTTGAATATCTATTATGTTCTATATATGCGTGTACGAAATATATATATGTTCATTTGTATTACGTAAAGATTTATTGTCGTTAGGTTTCACTCAAAATTTCATGTATAACATCAAGAAGTCTGAGTTTAATTCAATCTTTTTCAAAAGAAAAAGTGTGATATTATTAGCCACAAGATGCTTGTGAGTATAGTCACTTCTAGGTTAGAGAACTTGTTGGTGCTCTAGGATATTGGCATCAAACTTAAAGTGATAAAACTCTCATGTTTATGTGCTCACCAAAAGAGTGGACTAGCTTGGATGAACGTGCTCTCACTTAATGACAAATCTCAAAAGCATTTTGTCTGGTATCTGATTCTTGTGAAAAATATTAGGAAATTGTCAAATACATTAGTAGTATTTATTAGGTCTTGATCTTTCAAAATTTTAAAATTGATCAAAATATGGAAAAAAAAAACAAAATAAATATGGATCTAAATAGTGTGATCTAATTATTTTGGTAAACTTTGGGGCCTAGTATTCTAAACAGTCAAACATATTTTGTGATTGAGATCAAATTGTTAGAAGGCTTTTCTCTTTCTATAGTAAGTTGTTTCTCCACCAATAATTGTGTTTGTTCCGCATTTCCGCTTATGTTTTTGCTTAGGGCCACTCTAGACCTTCGGGTGCTACTTCGAACTGTCGACACCACGTACTCTGCTGCAAGTCTCGAAAAAGCTGATTATATCTGAAATGTGAAAACCAGATAATAATTTGACAAGAAAATAAATTTGTTTTTCAGAATCTTGTTTTTGGCATTTTAATTTTCCGGAAGATATAAAAACAACTTTTTTTTTTTTTGATGAAAGGGTATAAAAACAACTTGATAGGAATATATGGAGTGGTTCTTTTAGCAACTCCATGAATGACAAAAGAAATATGGTACTTGAAAAAGTTAAACTCCCTAAAAAAAAGTATTCCAAAACATAATCATAAATGTAATGGGGAAAGTATTTGTGGTCCTTAAATCGTACGTCTAAGAATGTTCTAAAGACATTTGGATTCCAAGAATCAATTCCCTCTATACAGAAAAGGCTTTATACCCACATACAACCTACACCTTCAATTAACTTCTAAAAAAAAGATGCCAAATCCACTTGGTGCTATTCGAAAATCAAGAGATCATTGGTTATCTTTTCGGTTGAAGCAGAAATTTAAAGTTTATTAAAGTTGTGTTATTAATGGTATAAGTAGTGATATATATCGTAGTTTGTATGACCTCTGTGATATGTAGGTGGTTTTAAAAGAATTTATAGGAACTTGTAACATATTTCATCTTTATGACGTGTCTAATGACGGTAATCATATTGTTTTAGGAAATGAGATTTCAAATATCTTCTCGACTTAATTTTAACGTGTAATATCTCAAATTGACTGGATTTGGATAGTAGAATGTATAAATACTTGACTTGTAGAGTGGTTTATATAATCTTTAAAGAGTACGAATATCTATAGGAGAATCTGTAACAATTATAAGTATATTTCATCTTCAGTATGGATATCAAATGAAATATATTTCATTAAATATCCTCTAGAGCTCGGTTTTAATTGTCTTCGCTCGGTTTCTGAGTTTCGACTACCGTTGTCTCAGGCCCTCGGTTTCGACTGGATTGTCTCAGCTCGGCTAGGGTTTGCTGGTGGGATTGTGGGAACAGGGATGGGAATGGCGTCGGGTTGCGTTTGACGACATGTGCGTAGTGCGCTAGGCGGTGGTCAGCACCAACTACTTCTCACATTTCAAAATTGGTCAACTTTTGATGTAGGACCCACTAGAACTAAATACACATAACCATTTTTGTGGACCCCGTACAACCAAATGAAACCTCCTTCCAGTAAGGGACCCACCACTAACGGAATTTTGCAGGCCATACTTAATGTAGGGACCACATCTCCATCATCTTCTTCTCCCTGCCGTTGATTTAGTTGGACATACTTCATCAACCGTCCGTACACGTGGATTGTATATAGTGTTTGATGTTTCCATTAGTATGGTAGAAAGATGTTTTAATAAGCACGTTTTTTGAATGGGAAGTTTTATAAGGCCTCCCCAATTTTGTTAAAAGGCCTCCCCATAAATCATTTTACTTGCTAAATTATCACTAAGGGGAGGCCTTTTAACAAAAATGAGGGGGCCCTATAAAATTTCCCTTTTTGAATTCTCCATTTTTTGACTAATACCCACGTGTAGGTCCAGAAAAATGAAGAACTTGAATCTCAACCACCACAAGAAATTTTTGCTCTAATTCCTTGTGGATCTAGAAAGAGAGAGGGAGTTCAATTTCAACTCCAAATATGTTCCCCAAATGGTGCCCTTGTAATAGATCAATTAACATTTTTTTCCCCCATGAGTCTAACCTTATTGAAGATTCTACGACACTATTACTTACACATTTTTGGTAATTTTTCTTTACGTCCTTCTAACGCCTAGTTTCATAATTTTAGGTTGTTTAAGTTGTATTAACATAGTATTGTCTCGTATTAGAAACTTGCGTAAGAATGTCTAAACTAAAACTACTCTAACCATAACCCTACTATCAACGGTTTGCACATGGTCAGGTCAATTTTCTTGTGCCATAACTGGAGACTGGTTAAAGAATGGATCATTTGCGTAGACTAATTTAGCAGATATGGTGACATTTTTTTTGTTTTTTTTTGTTGAACTACAATCAATTTTTTTGTTGCAAGGACAAATTCAATGGTGTTTATCAATCCAATTACTTATCTCGTTTTATATTCCACCCCCAAGATATCCTTAGTTGAAGACATCTTCAATATTTAACCTAGGAATGGAGTTGTACCTTAAAGACGTTTTAAGGTTCCCTACTTACCATCACCTACATAATTCCATTTGTTTCTGAAATGAATACTCCTGTGTTTAATCTCGTAAAAAGAACTAACATGTTGATGGTTTGTAACATTATTTACCTTAGTGCTTTTGTACTTTTCAAGTAAAATGTACACAGATACATTATGTTTCTAATGTCACCTAGATATTTACGTATTTTTTCGCCAATATCAGCTCAACAATATATCCTAGATGACTCTTGGGTAGGATATCTAGACAAATATAATTAGAGTTTCAAAGTTTGCAATCAGACAACTCACTAGCTAGGTCAGATTTAGTTACTAAAAGTGGAGAGATAATTTCATTTTCCTTTTGTTTTGATAACGTTTTCTCTCACTAAATATTGCTCGTTCAAGTACCTCAATCGGAATTCGGTCAGACATAGAGTCAGCATTCACTTTCTCTCTCTAGATCATGGCCCCATACGTAGGCCTGCAAGCTCATGACGGGCATAGTCTTATTTTCCTTCTACATTTGCATTTTGATTTACCATAAACATTACCCTAATTTTGACTTATGAACAGTACCAGCTGAATAATTTAGCGATTGACACCTAAGCTTCCTAAAAAATTTGGATCTACGTGGCACCTCCTCCTATGCTTATTGCTTTTGCCAAACTACATTTTATGACAATTTAAAATAGAAGAACCCTTTAATCTCAACCGTTTATCATTTTAATCAAGCCAACTCACCACATAAATATTTGACACGTCAGACTAATGGGTCTACTAGTACGGAAAACTCTGACTATATAAACGAAGAACGAAGTACTACTGCAAAAACGATCTTCTCTCTGTTTCTTCTCTCCATTCTAAATCTCTCTCTCTCTATAGCTTTCTCTCTCTACATTCTAAACCGATGCCGACGATGACAGTAACAGTACCAGATCGAGTTCCGATGTTAGCAACGACGATGACCGGACAACAACCATCTCCGGTACCGGAATCGGTTGCTAAAGATGCTATTATTGCCTGGTTTAGAGGTGAATTTGCGGCTGCAAATGCGATTATTGATGCACTATGTAATCATTTGACGCAGGTGAGTCAACTCGAAGGAATCAGTGATGGATCCGAATATGAATCTGTTTTTGCAGCTATTCATCGTAGAAGATTGAATTGGATTCCGATTTTGAATATGCAAAAATACTTTTCAATTGCTGATGTTCCTATTGAGCTGAAAAAAGTTGTATCTGAAAAAAAGATGAAGAAGAGAAACGAAGAAGAACAAGAAGAAGAGGCGGAGAAGAAGAACCAGAAGCTTAGTGACGAAGAAGAAGAAGAATTTGATGAGAAGAAGGTGACGATGAAAGGAAATGATGATGAGAGAGAAAGTGAAACAGAAGAACGAAATGAGATTGTTGAATCAGAGAGTAAAGATTTGCTGGTTGAGAAATTGGAGCAGAATAATGGCGATTGTGAAAATGAAACGGTGGAAGAGGATTCATCTCGATTTGATTCATCAGATCGTACTTTCAGTGACGAAGGTTTGTTTTCTTCTTAACATTTTTCTTTTTCTAATCTTAATTTGTCCTTAATTGATCAGTATAACTCTGTTTTTCAATTTTTTATTTTGATCAGTACTATTAGATCTTTCAGTGAGTAAAACTGACCTAAAATTGAGTAAATCAGATTTCTGCTTTTAGGTTATTTTACTGATTTTTCAACTAGTCTTCTAAAAATCTCCTATATTAAATCTGAAAATTGACATTCCTTGTTCTATTATTGTTCTTCTGAATTCTGATTCCGTATCAAACGATTCAAACCGATTCAAAATAGAAAAATGAATTCGTCTGATTTCTTTATTTATTTGGTTGATCTTCTCTTTGATATTCCCAAAATTGACTTTGCCGGTTTTCTAATTCAACTTTCTGACTAAACTTTCTACTTTTTACGATTTCTTTCTTTAAATCGTGTCCGTGAAGATATGAAATTAGTAAGGAAAAGAATTAAAGTTGTAATTTCCCGAGATTTTACTCACGGTTTGAGTAATTCAAGATCAGAAAAGGTAAATTTGTTGTCATTTATAGTTTTTTTGGGATATGTGAATACGAAATCAGAGTGAATTATAGCTCGAGATGTGTGAGAATTTTAGGTCATTAATGGAAGTTAGGCTGTATTCTTAAAAAGTTGTAGATAAGCACAAAATTCAGACTCTGATTTTTTTCCTTTCAATGTTGATTGTTTCTAGACTTGTTCCAGTTGTTCGTTACAATTAGTCAGAGCTTTGTCAGTTTCTTAGTTCCTTTATCGAATTAAATGTGGTCAGAACTAATAATCATAAATGGGAAGTTAATTCGTTCCGGCTCGATTACTCAGTTACTCAGGTTTATCTGTATCTGAGTTAACTATCATTTATTGGTGAGTGGAAGGAAATATCTGAAAGAAAGAGTCTAAGATAGTATGAATGTGGGTAAATCACACAAACGAAAATGTTTAGGTACCCACGAAGAATTCGCTAATATAATGAACATTTTTAGAAACCTGTGAGATTGGTTTAAGATTATGTTAACGGGAATTACCGTTCGATGTTAGACTTTTAGTCTGTTTTGGAAACTCATAATGCTTTTTAGGTTACATTAAACAGACCAGTTTGATCTACGAACACTAGTTTCCTGAATAGTTGCTGATTGACTCTAACTCGTAAGGGTATATGTTTCTTTGTACATCGAACGGGAGTATTAACGTTCTTTCTGTTTTGTTTACTAGGATCTCAAGGAGGGCAATTACCGCTGGAAAATATCCAAATTTGCTCCAACCATGATGATTGCGAGTCACGCCGATACCAAATCAAGATGACTAAAGGTTTCATAGCGAAGGAGCCAGTGAAAGGGCATATGGCAAGTTCTTTCTTTCATCATTCATATAAATCCTCCGTTAGATATATTAGACAAATAGTAGACTAGAGCTCAATTCTCTGTTAATGACGGTTATTTTATGCTTAGCAGGTAAACGTCGTCAAAGGTCTGAAACTTTACGAGGATATCTTCACTGACTCAGAACTCTCCAAGCTTTCAGACTACATAACTGAACTCCATAATGCTGGTCACAATGGAGAGCTTTCTGGTGAGATACAAATCCTGATGCTCTTTTAGTTAGTATTTTGATATCTTCAATTTATGTAATTCATCATGTCCTAATTGAGTCGTTTGTTGGTGAATTTAGGTGATACCTTTATTCTGTTCAATCAACAACTAAAAGGAAACAAGAGAGAGCTAATTCAACTAGGAGTTCCAATCTTCGGACAGATGAAGGATGATAAAACAAATACTGACAAATGTAAGCCTGATTTCCATGTTATCATGTTCTAATTATGTAGCTAAATCTTGTCCTTTTTGTTAAATCAAAAGTTGCTCGCTAATTCTTTCCGCATTTATGAATATATGCAGGTAATATCGAACCGATTCCTTCAGTTCTTCAAACTGTCATTGATCATTTGACTCAATGGCATCTACTACCAGAGACCAGAAGACCCAATAGTTGCATTATTAACTTCTTTGACGAGGTAAACTTCGTTTATTTCTATTATTCTTAACTACTGTTTTGTTCTTCTAGCTAGGATCGTCAAGTAGATAAAAGTACGTGTTCCGGCTTCTTGGAGCTAATTAGGTATCTTTTCGTTGTCGTGCAGGGAGAACACTCACAACCTTTTTTAAAACCACCACATTTGGACCAACCAATCTCAACTCTTCTTCTTTCTGAATCAACCATGGCATTTGGGCGTATTCTCGTAAGCGATAACCAAGGAAACTATAAAGGCCCGCTCATGCTTTCTCTCAAGGAAGGGTAAGAACTTAATATTCTTACTTTACTTTCTGCCTTCCACATTTGAATTCTTTAAAAATCGTTATCAATTATTCCACCCGATCCTTGTAGGCACTGTGTGGACCTTGTGGTTTAATCTAGCTTCCTAGACCTAAAACTGGTTTGGTCTTTTACTCAAAACCTTTCATGTGCCACTTTAATGAATCTTAGGTTCAAAAGAGGCAAGTAAAAGGCCAAACCCGAATAAGTCGAAGTGGGTCTAGAAGAACTATTTTTGGATTGTCATAGATAAGTAGTTACAACTGACGGATCATTTTACGATGTCATTCTGGTAACTATGTACAGGTCACTTCTTGTTATGCGTGGGAATAGTGCTGACATGGCAAAACACGTCATATGCCCGTCTTCAAACAAGAGAGTGAGCATTACATTCTTCAGAGTTAGGTCAGAAACGAATCAAGTCGTTCACTCATCAACGGTTCCTCCCTTGAGTACAACCATGACATCATGGCAGCCAGGTATGCCCCAACCATTAAGAGTTCCAAATGGATCCTACCCTTGTTATGGACCCATGGAAATGGTCCCAAAATGGGGATTCAACTATAATCCATTAGTCATGTTAGCTCCAACAGGTCCGATGATTATGAACCCTAGAAAACTCCCGAAAAACGGTACCGGTGTTTTCTTGCCTTGGACTATGAAATCTAAGAAACCAGCTAAACATCTTCCACCTCGTGCTCAACGAGCCAGGCTTCTTGCTTTACCTTCTTCGAGAGAAACACAAGTTATGGAGTCAAGTACTAGTTCAGCTATCACAGTTTGAGAAACGAACGATCTTTGTGAGTTAATCGAGAGACCCAAGAGGAGTTCAATATTCCAGAGTGAGATGTTTAAGAAGGAAGGGTAGAAGTATTGATTTACTTTTTTATTTTTCTTGATTGAGATGATCAGGAGGAGTCAGGTTGGTAGTGTGTTAGGGATAGAGTTTAGATGAGTTTCTTCAAAGTTTGAAGATTGTGAATTAATTTTATGTAGAAACTAGAATTTTGTATTAACTGTTTTTTATTTCAAATGTTCTTTTACTTATACTTTCTTCTCCCTTGGTGGGTGGTTTGAGTTCCTTTGCTCTCTCTCTCTTTCTCTCTCAAAATCTTCTTAAGAATTTGTAGCATAATATTGTCAGCAGGTTAGAAGCTGAACTTACGAAAATCATGTATCATGAACTCAATCGAATTACTTAATCAAAATACATCAAGTTGATAACCTCCTCCCACCCGTTCTTTCTGCAAGTGCCGGCACTTGAACATAGTTCCACATGGTACATGGTTCTTCCTTCTACTGGTAAAGATTGTTAAGTTTGTGGCCATCCAACTCAAAACCAATTGGCAATGAGTGGAGAGGACCTATACTTTATATTTTTGGTTGCTAGTTACCCATTCTCCCATGCACCTTAGAGTACCTTGTTGATATGGAAACATAAATAGGGCGCAATCACTCTCAAAACTTTTTAGCTGAGAACCTTGATGAAGCTGATAGCCAACAAAAATAAAGAAAATGCAAAACATGTGCAGGGAAATCAAATAAATTGCCCAACAAGACATGAAAATAGCTTCTTACTCGCCACATCCTCCGGTTCACCTTCCGCACCACTCAAAATTTTCCATAATTCCTGGCCCATCAAGAAGCACTTTACCCTTTCCAATAAGTATCTATTTTTCCTCTCCGCTATTCCAGGAGTATACCCACAAGATCTCTGATGACCTATTATGTTATGGTTGGGCCTGTGGAAAGAAGATATTGAGAGAATCCCGTGGACGTGCTTTTAGGAACATCAAGGACGGTTGGAACACCTATCCTTGGAACACCATGGTCGGAATACCACTTATAAAACTTTATTGTAACACTGGTGTATTGCCTTGCATAACAGCATAAGTAGGAACGTTAGAAAGTAAAAGCGCTCTTGCCAACTTGTCGGAACACCTGGTGCATATGTTGGAACACGTGCATCGGAACGTAACTTATTGGACAACTTGTCTAGAGAAGATGAGACGCTAAAAATGAAAGTGTTCGCAATGCATACCGAAAGGATACCACTTAAAGCATATGAATATGAAGACGATCATAAGCTTCCCGGAGATAAGCCGAGAACTAGGCATGGAGTTACACGAAGGGCTTCCTTCCTTTTAAGAAGAAGTATGATACAACAAGGCCAGTGAGAGTGGAGGGAAATAGGAGAAGATTGCAAAAGATCTTCTGAAACTTGAATCATCTAGTACTAGGTCAAATTTCAACAAAAAAAAAATCTAGTAGTAGGTCAAAACAAGAGGAGGGAAGACTCAGAGCAACCCAACTTCATCGGTCCGGATATAAGTTCGTAAAGGTATACTTCAGTTACTGTTGCAGGTAACGAAAGGGTAATACAACAAGGTGGTAGAGTCTCAATTTTTACCTAGTCTTATATTGTTGTGAAGATCTTAAATTGTTTATTTGACTTATTGGATGGTGTGAACTTTTGGGCATAAAGAAAAATCTCTAGGACATAAAGACTTAGTCAAAATTGACTTAGGCGAGATATTTATTTTTAAGTTCAAAAATGCACTTGGTTAAAATTTACTCCCTAATCTTCATCTACCAATGTATTTCCCTCTCCTTCTCTCTTCCCTCTATATCTCTCTCTCTCTGTTGCACTCTCACGGTCTATCTCTGTCGTTTTCCCTCTCTCTCTCACGATCTAGCTCTCTCTTACAATCTCTCAACCTCTCTTATCTCACCCTCTCCCTAGCAGTGTCTCCCTTTTATTGTTTTGTCTTTATCTCACCCCCTATATCTCTCTCATACACAGTTTCAGCGAAGGGAAGTGTTCCCTACACATGAACCAGACCTCGATAAGGGTTTCTAGCGAAACCCTCCTCGAAGTAATCGTGGTTGGTCAGTTCGTGGCCGACCAGCAACGATGGTTGATGACTCGCGCCGACTGGCCAAGATAAAGATATACATTGAGAATTTGAGCGAATGAGAGATCTACAATGTGAGAGAAATAAATCTAGAAAGAGAGACAGATAAATCGTGAGCTCGCCAACAACTGTTCATGTTTGAGCTTGTTGGCTTGCTTCATTGTTATTTATACACTACCCGAATGATGGTGGTCGGAAATGATGGTGGTGGTTTTTTTTAGAGGTGGAGAGAGAAGGTGAAGATTAGGGTGCAATTTTCAATAAAATAAATTTTCGGGCTAAAAGAAAAATATTTCCCCTAACTCAATATTGATTGATTAAGTATTTATGCCGCCGAAAAAGAAATCACTATTCAAGTATCTATATTAACATCTTTATTATTGTATTATTTTATTAAATCTAATCACTTATTAATTTTTATTTATTAACTTATAAGATTTAATAATTTAAATTTAAAATAAATAAAAAAAACAACTGTCATTTATAAAATTTAGCAAAGATCCAAATATGACATTATTTCAACTAATAATATTATTAATTAAGTAATATTATTATTTTTAATTGAAATACTAAACATATCATATTATTAGTTAGAATAGGAATTAATAGCATATTTGTTAATTAGACTACTAATTAGATATGATATTCTTTATTAATTTTAATACTAACTTATAAGGAAGCTATAGGAAAGAATTCAAAAGATAACAATTAAAACATTTGTTCAAATAGATTCATTCACTTCAAAAGAAAATCATTATTTAAATCTTTACATTAACATCTTAATTGTTTTATTAGTTTTAAATAAGTAAATGTCATGTTGTACCATACTATTTTATTAATTGTAATAATAATGAATAACACTATTTAATAACTATAATACTGATTAATAATAATATTTACTAACTAAAATAGTACTTATTAATATTATTAATTAATTATAATACAAGATGGATAGGAAATAAATATAAATCTATAACATATATTAAGAATCTAAATATTATAGTAATAAAAATTATTTTTTATCGGTCTTTTAGTTTGTAAATAATAAAATTTATTATCAGGTAGTTAATAAATAATAATAATAATAATAATAATTCATATTCTAATTCATAAATAAAATATTTAATTAATATTTTAGTTAATATATAACATTAAATGTTATTAAACTAGTATTAATGATTAATATGATACTAAAATAATGTACATTTTATAGGGGTGCAAAATGTAATAGATTTTCTCTTTATAAAATGAACATATAAGATTTGTTTGTTTTCAAACTTAAAATGAGGTGTTTGAGTAAAACTTAAAATCAACAAAGAAAACATTACTTTCTTGTCACTAGAACTTGAGATAACTCCAATCAAGTGTAACAAATCTCTTAGGGTCGTTTGATACGTGTGCAAATGTGAGTAAGAAAATCGATTTCTTAAGAAAAAAAAAAAAGTGGGCAAATTTCAGCCAAAGTTTTTATATGAACTTATTTTATTATTTTTAAATAATAATAAATAATATTATTAATAAATAGAATACTAAAATAGTAATATTATTTATAGATTAAAATAGTAGTTATTAATATTAATTATTAATTATTCATACAA
>BEHA01049432.1:78796-123739 GCA_002897215.1 Eschscholzia californica subsp. californica | reverse complement strand
CCCACAATGCGAGGTCATGATCTAATTAATACAATTCTTCCCGACGAAATCATTCTTGAGATTATTAGTCGTCTTGAGGATTCTAAATTAAACGCCGATTCATGTTCTCTTGTCTGTAAAAGATGGTTGAAGCTCGAAAGATTGAGTCGTCGTACAGTTAGGTTAAGTGCTTCTGGTAATCCAGATGCTTTGATTAAATTATTAGTTGATCGATTTGTAAATCTTAGAAATGTTTATATTGATGAAAGGTTACCAATTTCAACTTCTTCACCAATGGACTCTGTGATTCCTTTCGTACCCAGATCGCGTCGTTCTGCTAGTGTAAGTGTTTTCTCTCTCTCTCTAGAATTATTGGAATTTGTTTAAAATGTTCAATGTGAATTAGGGTTTTTGATGCTTACCCATTGTAGTATAAGTTTATCTAGCTTGATATCTTAGTAAGAAAGGTGGAAAGAATATATTCATTTGATAAAATAATGGGAAGGATAAGAATGTAGGTTATTTTTTGCAAGTAAAGGTGACATCTTTATACTTAGTCAATTGATGTTTAGAAAAAAAATTCTTCAATACTTTAAGGTTTCCCTTTATCTTTGTCTTATTATTTTATACTATACAAAATATAAATGAAGAACTTTTACATGTTATATAGATATGAAATTAACTTTCTCAAGGAATATGAAACCTCGTTACAAGTCGTAGTTATTAGTTATTTGTGATTTATCATTACTATCACCAAAAAGGTTAAGGTGGGTGACTCGAATTTAGTTGTAGCACTTAATTCAGAATCTAGAGTCATATTGATACCCTAGCATGAGACTGGAAATGTGAAACAACAAAATTATGTTTAGCTGAAAGGTCTTTTATAAAGTTTGAGAATGTATCTTGTTAAGAAGATCAATAACAACCCTTGAAACTAAGTTACATTTTATGTTTGTCTCAGACGGTTAGTTGGGATTGGTGAAGTCACATTACATGGCTTTGTTAGGAAGGAATACTTAAAAATCCTATTTAGTGCTCAAAACTTATGGACTTGAACTGAAGGGATAGATACCAGCAAAATGGTCAGCATTATTGGTTGTAACTGTAACACTAGGCTGTAAAAAAAAAAAATTTAGGTGTCATTCCAGGACCACTTCTTGTCACTTTTCAGTCCTAAACTTTGCTTTGGATACAACTAAACATGTCAACCAGTGATTTTTTTGACCTGCATAGATACAATTGTTATATGTAGCTTCCATATTTATTCTTTTACACTCTTTCTTGTCAAACATTGCTAGTTTCTTCAAGAAAATTACCGTTTCTATTTGAAGTACATACATCCAGGTCCAATAATGTGGTAGCTTTTATTTGTCTTGCAGAAAAGAAGACGCCGTAGCAATAAGAGTACTGGTACATCCATAGTCAATCTTGATGTGGATGGGGATGATGGCTCTTCACAATGTGACTTAGAATCGTATACTTTATCTGATGCTGGTTTAAGTTCTCTTGCTCAGCTCATTAGTCTTGAGAAGTTGAGCTTGATCTGGTGTTCTCATGTATCAAGTGTAGGACTAACCTCTCTTGCTGAGAAATCTCGATCCCTAAGATCGTTGGATTTACAGGTATATATTATCTCTCACGATGTGGTTTATATTCTCATACACATGCATTCATTTTACTTCATTTCCGCAGTTTTGTCACCAGTCGTGACTAAGAACCTGCTTAGTTTGTGTAATGTAAGACTAAGTGATCTAGTACATGTTAGTGGTGACTTTTGAAGTTTTCGACTCAGCAGTATCTACAAGATTTAGTGAGGAAATTGAATGATATTGTTCCTGTGTACGGTGCTTATAAAAGTTGCTTTGAATACCACTTATTAAATGATCAGTCTGTAATGCTAAGCTTAGGGTTAGAATGCATGTAAATCCAAATACTTTTTCATTTACTTTTGATTGACTGTATCACTATATTGATTGCAATTGTCTTCCCTCTTACTTTATCCATTGATTTGTTATGTTTTTTTTCCTGCATGCACGAAGACTGTATGTGTATTATTTGAAATATGAAGGAAAAATAAAAGTATAACGAACTTTGATTAAAAGTTTAAGACGTTTATGGAATATGCTCGCCTTTCAGAATTTGTTAACCATGTAGATGAGTATTCAGTTGGTTAATGTTTACCTTTTCTTCTTAAGTAATCTTTTGCTTATAAGGTAGATAAGAGATAAATTGTATATAGTGAGTCAGCTTCTGGAACATGTCAACTTTGCCAATAAATACTTGCTTCATCACTGATAGGTAATGGATAATGTAAGTTCTGAGAGTTACTTATTGTGCATGTAGGGATGTTATATTGGTGATCAAGGACTAACAGCTGTGGGGCAGTTCTGTAAGCAACTTGAAGATATTAATTTACGGTTTTGTGAAGGCTTTACCGATAAAGGCGTGGTGGAATTAGCTGTTGGCTGTGGGAAGTCCCTCAAATCTCTTGGAATAGCAACTTGCGCCAAAGTTACTGATATTTCATTGGAAGCTGTTGGGTCCAACTGTACCTCTCTTGAGACCTTGATTTTGGATTCAGAATTCATGAAAAACCAAGGGGTGCTCTCCATAGCTCGAGGTTGCCCATCCTTGAAAGTTTTGAAGTTACAGTGTATAAATGCTACAGATGAGGCTATGGAAGCTGTGGGTACCTATTGTTTGTCACTGGAGGTTCTAGCACTATGCAGTTTCCAGAGATTTACTGACAGGTTAGATACTTGTGTCTTGTTCATTGTGTGTCTCGTATTCTATATAATGATTTCTCATCTTAAAAAGAAAATAAGATACAGAAGGCAAGCTCAATATTGAACAAGGAATTGGTTTGTCTGAACAAGTATTGAAGAAGGAATTAGGCATGCCTTAAGTGAGTTAATGACCATAAGCCTAGGTCTGATGTCTACATCTATAGATGAATTTCTCAGCAAAGGAGTCCAATAATATAGCTATAGTCTATATAACATCAAAACTCCTTCATAGTAATTTTTGCAGTGTCGATTACTTGTATACCTTGTTTTGGGCATTATGATACTTCTCTTTCTGTCAGTCACTCCATCTTTTGTAAAGTCTATCATGTAATTTGTCAGTGCATCTAGTGTGAACTTGCACAAAATCGTGTTAGCACCACAAAATAACACCTAGGTTATGGTCTTTCGTATGATGTTATAATGGTTAATCTAAAACTAAAAAAGGTTGACCTAATAACTGATGGAAAATACATGCATAATCTTACGCCCGTACTGGCCTTTTCCGATCATCATATCTGGCAGATTGTGTATCTGCTGTATACAATACCCATACTAGCGTCCACATTACGTACCTTGACAGCATTATTCTCTTCTTTTAAAAAAAAGTAAACTATACTGGCAGAAATTCTTCTGAACGAACTAGCTGACCATGAAAATCAAAATACTTAAAATTTCGCTCCCTAAATTGTTGGTTGGACGCACCCATGATCAGTTTCTCATGTTGGTATATTATACTTGTTGTGGTTCTCTCTCGTCACAAGTATAGAACCATCTTGTCACTTAAAATCATCCATTTTGAGATCTATATGTTTAGTCTCAATATCACGATGCCTTATCCACATGCTTATAAGTTATATAATCTCTGCTAATCCATTTTTAGGAGTCTCCTTGCGATTGGGTCGGGTTGCAAGAAACTAAAAAGTCTCTCTCTTAGCGATTGTTACTTCTTGGGTGACCGGGGCCTACGAGCAATCGGGACCGGGTGTCCTAGTCTCACACATCTTGAAGTTAATGGCTGCCACAATATTGGGACAGACGGGGTGGAGGCTATTGGGAGATCTTGCCCGTATGTTCGCTCTCTCTCTCTCTCTCTCTCTCTCTCTCTCTCTCTCTGTTCATTGTTATAGATGCTGCGAGAATCAGATAAATGATTGTAAGGATGTATTTCACCTGAATTTAACTTCCCCAATTCAATATTTAAGCCTATTTTTCATTGTGAGCGATCCAACATTTATCTCCAAAAACCATATGCTTTTGATAGGAATGGGTTTACCGAATGTATTCCAAGTTAAGCAGCTCAGTCTGACGTATTATATTGTTTACTGACAAATATTTTTTTTTCGAAGTAAATTTTGAAAATAGCAAAGCAAATTTGACATCGTTATGGATGGTGGTTATTGTACTTCATCATTCTAGATATTTATTCAAGTAGTAGACTCTTTTGAAGTATTTCACTCTTTGAGTTTTTCTTTCTAGCAACTAAGTACATATCTGTTGTAACGGATGCAGGAATCTTTCTGAACTATCTCTACTATACTGCCAAAGAATTGGTAATGGAGCTCTTCTTGAAATTGGTAGAGGCTGCAAATGGTTACAAGCTCTTCACTTGGTGGATTGTTCAAATATAGGAGATGATTCTATTTGCCACATAGCAGAAGGTTGCAAATACTTGAAGAAGCTTCATATTCGACGTTGTTATGAGGTATCCCTTCTAATCAAATCCAAGTTCCTTCCTTTGTAATCAGTATCTTGTTTGAAACTACAGAAACTATAGTACCTCAATCCACTTCGTACTTCCTATTAAGTGTGAACACAAAAATTCAAGTAATTTCCGGACTTCCATCGGTTATTTCTTAAAACTCTGAGATTGAACTAATCTAGTGTATTGGATGTTGATATTAGTTTATTTTGCCTTTAATAGGTCGGAGACAAGGGAATCATAGCCATTGGTGAGAATTGCCAATATCTCACAGATATGAGCCTTCGATTTTGTGATAGGTAAAGATTTTCAAAAATTTCTTTCCTATTACCTTCTTGTATTGTAAGCTTTTTTTTCCCAAGAAAGAACCATATGCTTGTTGAATCTCTCTATTTACCCTTCAGTATACTCTAGGTTAGACTATGAAGTGCCACTGATTAAGGACATATATCTGATTCTATTTTCTGTTGATATAATCAGGGTGGGAGATGATGCCCTTATTGCTGTTGCTACGGGCTGCTCATTACTACGCCATTTGAATGTCAGTGGGTGCCACCAAATTGGTGATGCTGGATTGATTGCTATTGCGAGGGGATGCCCCAACCTTGTTTACCTAGATGTCAGTGTTCTTCAGGTATGAGACTATTTTCTTTCAAGTTTCCCAAATACTTTCTAAATCAGGTTTAGTTAGTATCCGTTGTGTTGTTAATTTCGAATAGTTGAATATAATATTTCAATGACCCACCAAACAATTCAACTTAGTATGTTGTTTGCCACACAAAATTTCTCTCTCTCTCTCTCTCTAATAGTTTTGACATCGTTGTCTATCTCCAACCAAAGCTAAATGAAGTAGACGTAGTTAACATGTATATACGTATCTGTTTTGTCAGAATTTGGGTGACGCAGCCCTGGCCGAAATAGGAGAAGGTTGTCCATTGATAAAGGATATAGTATTATCTCATTGTAGGCAAATAACAGATGCCGGTTTATCATATCTAGTGACGAAATGCCCACTACTCGAGACCTGCCAGATGGTTTATTGCCCGCTTGTTTCTTCAGCCGGAGTTGCAACAGTTGTTTCGAGCTGTGTCAACATAAAGAAGATACTGGTTGAGAAGTGGAAGGTAAGTCAGCGTACAAAACGAAGAGCGGGTTCCATCCTCTCCTACCTTTGTGTTGACCTTTAGTTCCGTTTCTATACATACATAATGTACCTTTCTGTCGGTATTCGGCCAACGGGATGAAGCTGGTCCCTCGCAAGTGCTGTTGTATAAACCCCAAGTAAAGAAAAGAGAGAAGAAAAACAAAATCTCTTTGTTGATGTTCTTTTCGTCGTATTTTTAGATGTTAATTTGAATTTGTTGTGTTGAGATGCACAGAAAAGGATACCTTAGTAACACAAGTTAATTTATACTGTCTGTTCTTTTTTTTCCATTTAACAAGAACATGTAGACAAGGTCTATGGAATTTTTTTTAGGAACATAATTTTATTTGATGGGGTTAGTTTTGATTTTTTAGAGTCACTAACTTAATTGCAAAAATTTAAGCAATCATACCAGTCACCTCTCAACAGAGAGTTTGTCTATCACACAAAGATTTCATGAAAGTAAATCTTGATGGTGCTTTTTCAGAAGTGGGTGCTACGTGTTCGGCAAAATCACTCACTTGGGTAAATCATTGTCTTTGGCTGGTGAATCCAGGGTGTAATATATCTGTTATAGAATGTAATTTTGATGCAGCGCTCAAAGGGGTTACGATGATTACAAACTAGGGCGCAATATATCTGTTATCAAGAGAGGATTACAAACTAGGGCGCAATATATCTGTTATCAAGAATGTAATTTTGATGCAACGTTCGAAAGGGTTACGGGGATCGCAATAGTTTGCTCAAAGGGGTTACGGGGATTGCAATAGTTTATAGAGACTCAAAGGGGTTACGGGGATTGCAATAGTTTATAGAGACTCCGAAGGAAGCTTTGTTGCAGTCTGTAGGGAGGTTGTCATAGTAGTTCTAAATGCATTAGTATTAGGATTGCAATAGTTTGCTAAAAGGGGTTATGGGGATTGCAATAGTTCTTATGGACTCCGAGGAAAAAATTTGTTGCAGTCTATGTGGAGGTCGTCATAGTATTTCCAAATGCATTAGTAGGGGAAGCAATGGCAGCTAAACCAGCCGTTGCTAAAGCGAAATCTTTACTTTGTTGAAATTGTATTGGCGCAATTACTCCTTAGCTAGATATAGAAGAACCAATCGGTTGTAGCCAAGGCTTGTTCAAGATCAGAAGGGACTATTATCAAAGATCCAATCCGAAGTTGATATGCTAATGCTTTTTCAGAAGTGGGTGCTACGTGTTCGGCAAAACCACTCACTTGGGTGATTGCCTTAGTGAATCCAGGGTGTAATATATCTGTTATCAAGAATGTAATTTTGATGCAGCGCTTGAAGGAGTTACGAGGATTGCAATAGTTTGTAGGGACTCTGAGGTAAACTTTGTTGCAGTCTATGCAGAGGTCGTCATAATAGTTCCAAATGCATTAGTAGTGAAAGCAATGGCAGCTAAACTAACAATTGCTAGAGCGAAATCTGTACTTCGTTGAAATTTTATTGTTGAAGTAGGCGCAAGTACTGCTTAGTTAGATATAAAAGAATCAATCGGTTGTAGCCGGGGCTTGTTCAAGATCAAAAGAAGATCCTCCGTGGAGGATCAAGACTATTATATCAGAGTTCCAATCTGAAGTTGCACTTCTTGAGAAAGTACAATTTAAGTATTGTCTTCATAAGATTAATGAAGTTGCTCATTTATTAGCTAAGTTCGCTCTTAGTAAGAATGTAACTCAGTTTGGAAGGTCCCTAACACTCTTATTTGCATTGCAAGTCAAGTGGTTAGAGATAAAACTAAGGGTCCATGGGTATATAGTCCAAAATAATGTTCAAAAAGGGTTTAGGATCCGATCTTCCCAGAAAATGGATTTTTAATCCTTTTACCATATGGACATAAAAACCCTCACTTTCTAAAACAGAGTCCCGTCAATGTCCCACCTTCATATTTCACGGGGTTTTAATTCGGGGGCGGAAAGAATCTGGAAAGGCAAGATGTGGACGTGATTTTGGGGTTTTAATAGGAAGTAATGGATCAAGGATATTTTCCAAAACAGATTTAGAAAACGGATATTTTCCAAAACAGTTTTTTTTTCTCTCATCCTTTCTGATTTGGAAACCAAATCTATATATCACTTTCTCTCAATTAACTTTCAGATTTGGAAAGAGTATATTTTCTGAGATCAATTAGCGTGATTTGGGGGTTAATATTCAAAACATATATATCAACTTTCTCTCACTTAACTTTCGTTTTTACTCATACATAAACACACATCGAATACAAATTATGAAACAAGTTCGTAAATTATGTGTTATTTATGGCGAGGAAACCATCATTTGTCATGTATACAACGTAATTTATCATATGTATGTGTGTCATGTCCGTTATGTACCATTGAATACTTAGATTATTTTCTGACATAATACTTGTTTTTTACGCGTACATGTCCATGTACCATAAATTATGGTAACATGTTAGAAAATGTAAATCTGAAATCATGTTTTTTGTTATAAAGTATGTGATTTATCATAAATTATGTATACTGTATAGTAAATAACACAACCTTTGTACGACTGAAATGAAATTTTATTGAACAATAATCTGTGTTTTATTGTAAATGAAAAGAACATAGTAGACTAGGTAACTTAAAAACAAACTCCATTGGAATGTTGTCCGAGCTCTCGATCCTTACTGTCTTTGGTCTTCCAGGTCTACGGCGAATCAAAGATGGTAGTGTTTTTTACTCTACATCAAATGTACGTGGTTCATCAAAGTTAGGGCGGGGCTTATATACTCTTTGTAAGTCTTCACACAAGACTCCGTTATCCAAACATGATCATAGAATCAATCTTCTTCATCGTAATTTATACTTCTATAGTTTATGTGATGATTCTGTAGGAAATTCCATCGGTGTTGGGTTTACTACAAGAAAAAAAAATATATACATTAGTAAGAAAAATTTATAATTTATCATAAACGACATTAAACAATGAATAAATTATCCATAATGTTTAATAAACTTCAACATGTGTTGGAGATAAATAATATTTTAGTTTGAATCACATTGTCATTGTTATATAACACAAATATGTGTAATTTGCTATAAATTACATGTACTGTTTCAGAAATTAAGCAATTATACGTAATGTTGGAAAGTATGAAAAGGTTAAGAGAAGCTTTATACGCTTGTTGTGGCATCTTTGCAGGTATGAAAAGCTAGAGTAATGTTGGATAAATTTTTAATAATGTATGCACATCTGTAATATGTATTTGATATCAATGATAAAGTACGTATAATTTGTATAAAAAATACACATATATATCATTCAGTAATAATAACATCTTACCTGTAAAGTTCGCGTAATTTACTGGAAAGTATAGAAATGTATACTAAATTAATTGTATTGTATATTCTGTTACGAGAAACAGTACGGATAATCACCAGGTTCGAAAATTATACGGACATATAGATCTGATCTGAAGAAAGATCAGAAACCACAAAAAATTAAACATAAATCTAAAAAAATATGAAATGATAATCGGATGAAAACAAAACATAATCAGTTTGAACGAATCAGTAAAGAAGGATTAACCATCCATATCATAAATAGTTATGAAAATCTTAGAGTGAGAAAATAAACCTCATAAACCTGTAAACAAACAGGAAAACAAAATGAATAAATCTTTTACGATTAATGTTAGAGATAGAGAATATGTTATTTTAACCTGTGAAGCTGATGAAGGATGAATGTTTGTAAAACCTGATTAGAAGTTGAATGTTTGAAAAACAATCTAATGAAGATGAAACAAGATTTTAGAGTTTAATGGAGGTTTTGTTATGTGAATTGGATTTAGAGAGAGAATAAAGAGGTTTCGATTACTGAAAATAATGAAGCTAACCTCACTTTGTTTAGAAACGTGATTGGAGGGAGAATGTGGAAGATAAAAATAGAAGAAGATATTTATGGATTTTGAAGATAAATCAGTTATAATATATGAGGAAGGTTAGATTTAGAAACGTGACTGGAGAGAGAATGTGGGAGACAAAAATGGAAGAAGATATTTATGGATTTTGAATATAAATCAGTTATAATATATGAGGAAGGTTAGATTAGAAATTATGATTTAATTGGTAGTCTAGGGATTTGTGTTTTCTCTCTCGATGTATACAAATGGACTAGATATCCATTTACATTATTATTTTAGTTTTCAAACCCTTTAAGGGATTATAGAGGACTAAATGTCATATTAGAGTCCGTTTTAGAGCTATAAGCTCAAAAATTCTAAAACTAATATTTGAATTTAATAAATTCTAGGCATATGCCTACTTCCATAACATCGATTAAAGATAAAAATAAAAATAAAACTAGCAGCTTTTTCTCTTCAGGAGGATATTATAGGAACTTAGAGTATGGAGAATTTACAATCTCATACATTGACTTGTATAAACTCTAATATTATTTAAATGAAATTTAGTATTCTTTACTCTTTCTTACTCCTAATTTTCGAGAAAGAAGAAAATTCTTGAGGTACAAAATTTCATATGGTGGAGGAAACAAAAATTTTCCCAAACACAGACGTTGCCAGCAAACCGAAATATTGGGTCAATGTTTTCAAGAATGAAGAAAAATTTTTGGGGTACAAAATTTCATATAGTGGAGAAATAAAAAATTTCCCCCAAACACGAATGTCGCCAGTATACAGATGACTCTCGGTGAAAATCTTTTCTTCTTCTCATCTTCATTTCTTTCTTTCTATTTCGCCCCTCTCCCTTTCCTTTCTCTCCTCTCTCATCTTCATTTTATTTTACTATCTGTCCCAGATATACATGTCGCTTCGTCTAACACCTTCGCCCGAACATATGAGATAAGAAAAGGATGATGGTGAAGTGTAGTCGGAGTTGATGGTGAGGTGTCACTAAAGCTGATGTTGCGGTGGGAGGAGAAAATGAAAGAAGAGAAACTGAAAAAGTAATAATATATTAGGTTTTTTTTTGGAGGAAACAAAATGCCAGATTGTTTTCTTTTTAATTCTTGAAGCGGCATTCATCATCCTCGCACTAAAAATATTTTGTGATCAATCTTTTGAGTCATACTCGTACAATTGTTTGTCAACGTATCTGTTTTCTTAGAGTACGAGGATTTGGACAAACTTTAGGTGTTTTTAACATATTAGGTTTTTGTTTTTGTCGAAAGAACATATCGGACATATTTCAACAAAAAAAACATATTGGACATGGATATTTGCCCTTCTCTTTTTTGTTGATGTTATCCATCAAGAGAAAATCAAGTTCTAGGGGGGGTAGTGGATCAAGACATTGGGGGACATTTTCATGTCCCCCAATGTCTGTGTTATTCGTGGGGGACATTTCAAATGTCTCCAAATGTCCCCCAATGTCTGTGTTATTCGTTGGGGACATTTCAAATGTCTCCAAATGTCCGTGTTATTGGTTGGGGACATTTCAAATGTCCCGAAATATCTGTGTTATTGGTTGGGGACATTTCAAATGTTTCCAAATGTCCGTGTTATTCGTTTGGGACAAGAATTTGGGGACATTTCAAGACAAATTAGTTTTGGGACATTTGGAGACATTTTAGTGTAAATTTGGAGAGCTTTTGGAGAGAAAATGTCTCTCAAAATATGGAAGAGATTTGAGGAAACTTGGGGACATTTCAGTGAGAAAGATAATAAAAATAATTATTATTATCAAATTAGATTAAATAATATATAAAATATTGTCATATTACTGAATTATTATATTATTATAATATTATCTTATTATTATATTACTATATTATATTATTATTATATAATCTTATTATATTACTATATTATTATATAGTATTATATTATATTATATTATATTATTATAGTAATAATGATATTATTATCATATTATTATATTGTGCTATTATTATATTATTATAATATTATCTTATTGTTATATTACTATATATTGTATTATTATTATAACATATTATATTATTATATTATTATAATATTATCTTATTATTATATTACTATATGATATTATTATTATATTCTCTTATTATATTACTATGTTATTATATTATAGTAATAATGATATTATTATCGTATTACTATATTGTCCTATTATTATATTATTATAATATCATCTTATTATTATATTACTATATTATTGTATTATTGTTATAATAATTATATAATTATATTATTATTATATTATGTTATTTTATTATATTATATTATTATTATATTAATGTTCACAGATATCTACGGATGTCTACGAAAGTCAAAAAATATATTTCAGATTAGTGGTACAAATATATTATTTCATATGATTATACAATAATGATAATATTAAAATAATAAATGTCGGCCAATTGTCCATCAATGTCCTCAGATACCCACGGATGTCTACAAAAGTCTAAAAATATATTTTTGAAATATGAGTAAAAATATATTATTTCATAATTCATATGGTTAAACAATAATGATAAAATTAAAATAATTGTCTACCAACTGTCCTTCAATGTCCTTGGATATCCACAGATGTCCACAAATATCGAAAAATATATTTTTGAAATATGATTACAACTATATTATTTCATATGGTTAGACAATATTAAAATAATGAATGTCTACCAATTGTCCTTCAATGATGAGATAATAATAATAATAATAATAATAATAATAATAATAATAATAATAATAATAATAATAATAATAATAATAATAATAATAATAATGTCCACTACACATTTTGTCCATGAATCAAATGTCTTGAAATGTCTCCAAGACATTTTGTCCACAAATGAAATGTCTTGAAATGTCCATAAAGACATTTTGTCTACAGACAAATGTCTCGAAATGTCTTGAAATGTCTACGGAACATTTTGTCTTTAATCCACAAAAAAAAAAAAAAGTTCTCAAGTTTCTATTGACTTGGTTCTAGTTTCAACCCGGATGTTGAAATAATTTAGAACAGAAGTGGAACCAATTTTAAACTGTTCCGGTTCTAATAACATAATCCCTAAAACCACTCTTAAACCTAGACGTAGCTTTGATCCTCCATTAGCACAGTCAAATTTCACAGTCAGATTTCAGTCGGGGAAGGCAAAGATCAAGAGACAAAGTTACAGAAAGTTAGAGAGAGAGAAAGGTAAAGATCGAAACAGAGAGAGATGAGAGAGTTACAAGTATCATTGAATCAAACACAGAAGATTAGATTAAACAAAGCTTTAGAACAACTTGAGAAGTTATCTATCAAAACTAGTTCCTCTACTAATGCTTCTGTAACAGTGGCTGATACTATTCCTGTTAATCACGAAGAAGGCGTTCTCAAGTAAACTTATCAAATCCCCTTTTTCTTATATATTGTTTCAGAATCTGGGTATCTTTTTAATTTGATTCTACTGTCCTTGTCTTACTTGTTTGTTATTTAGGGTTTATTAATTTTCTGTTGTTTGGGTTAATTAGGGGACATGGAACTTCTGAGGTTGATGGAGAAATAGTAGCAACTCTATGTGGAGTGGTTGAAAGAGTTAACAAGCTTGTTTATGTCCGTACTTTAAGAGCCAGGTAAAATCCTCAAAACCCTAATTCCCAATTAGCCTGTTCTTGTAATGTTCAGTAAAAAGTTTAAAACTTGTTTCTTATAACAATGTAGATAGATTAGATTCTTGGACTTCTCATTCATTTCACTTGAAATGTAGTATATTTTCTTACTGTTAAGCTCATTCGTATTGGGTGTAGGTACAAGCCTGAAACTGGAGATATAATTGTAGGGCGTGTTATTGAGGTATGGGTGAAAATTCTGATAACATAACTCGATACGATTTAAAGTGTGTTATTGCTTTGGTTTTACAAGATATAAAATTTGAGGTACTAATATAGTTCTTTCGCTTTTTCTGAATATTTAAGGTGACTTTGTCATATGAATAGATAAAATCTTGCTTCTGCTGATGAATCTATCCTTAGCCATAGTTAAATCTATCTCGCTGTATGTCCATAGGTTTCTATATTGGTCTTGACTTACGGAACTCACACGACATTCTATACAATACCATGTCATCATGGTGCTATAAGTTGTGAGAAGTAGCTTGTGTTTATGGCTCCGGTTGGAAACCTGAAAAGTTTTGCAAATATTCACGTCCCATATATATGGCTATGTTGTGTTTATTCATATACATGGGCTTCAAAATAATTACAGATATACACACCTATTTTGCTATATTCATATGGGCGAGTAAAAGTTGCACCAAAATAATCACTACCAAGGCATAAACAAGACATAAATATCTGGAAAAAATTCTCCATGAACCAGGTGGGAGCAATGTCTATGACCTTTTTGATGTCATATCCGTTTCATTCACCTAAAGTTATTTCTCTGTCTTGTATGTAGTGGAAAATTTATTTGGCTTTTGATGAAGTTTTCATTTTAATTCTTTACCTTGACGATAAGTTGAGATATTTTCTTGATTTAAACTTCCGTTACTTCTTCTATCATATGAAGGTTATCTGGCTCTGAAACTTTTGTTAACTCTAGTCATGGTTAGTACACAAAATATGTTTGGATTTTTGTTAATGTTATGTGTCTTACTGTCTTTAAATTATTGCTTAGGTTGCTCCAAAGCGGTGGAGACTGGAAATAAATTTTAGTCAAGATGCTGTCTTGATGCTCTCTTCCATGAATTTGCCTGATGGAATCCAGGTTTTATGTCTTTTTTATAACTGAATGTTCCTTTCAATTGCATAAACTCGTGGTAATACAAATACGTTGTATAATTTCGGCTTGTTGTCCATTGAAGTATTTATCAACTAATTGATGTTAATTTTTTTTTTCTATCGGTGACCTGTCTTGTATTGGAAAGATTTAAGTTGATTTACTTATTCTTTACTGTTCTTTGATTGATAGAGACGCCGAACAGCTGTTGATGAACTCAACATGCGCTGCATTTTTGAAGAAAATGATGTTATTTGTGTAAGTCCGTTAATTCTTCGTATTCGCTATGTACTAGTTTGTAGCTGACAAAGAGAACAGAGTAGGTTGGGTTGCTATACTGCTTTACTTCTTGTTCTTAGAACCCTTCTGTAACTGGAGCTCAACTGAGTTATCGAGTCATGAGTCAAGTTTGTTCATCTATTTCTTGATCCTATTTGCTCCTCGATGTTTTTTCTTTGTCAAACGGGCAAAGGTTGAAAATAAATATATCCAGTCTTTTGGCATCGTGTCAGTTCTTAGTCGTGTTGATGAGTGATGACAAATTTCATTTTCCAGGCCGAGGTCCGTGGTTTCCAGCATGATGGAAGTTTGCACCTTCAAGCAAGAAGTCAGAAGTATGGGAAGGTGAATTGCTCACAGTACCCCCTTATTTCTTCAGTTACCTATCATGTCAATGCATATTCGATCATTTCGTCTCGACTTTGAGCAAATTGTATCGAATCAAGTATATTATTATACGTTCCTCTTTTTAATTACCTTGAAATTCATTATAACACAAACCAATTGTCGTGCAGCTCGAGAAAGGTCAATTGCTCACAGTACCCCCTTATTTAGTAAAGAGACGAAAACAACATTTCCACCACCTAGAAGAGCACGGAATTGACTTGATTCTTGGATGTAATGGGTTCATCTGGGTTGGTGAGCACGTTGAAGTCCGAGACGATATGATTATCGATGATCAAGAGTCTAAATCAGAACAAAATAGCAAATCGAATAAAAAAGCAATGAGTCTTGAAGAACAAGAAAAAACTTATACTCCGCTCGAGACAAGACTGAAGATATGCAGGATAGCAAATTCCATTAGGGTTTTAACTAGTTTGGGAATAACTCTAACAGTTGATTTGATCATGGACATAGTTGATGTAAGTACTTCACTCAATCTCGACGTTCATGAGATGCTTGGTGCAGAGTTTTATGTTCAAGTTGCGGAGAAAGAGGCTGAAAGAAGAAACTCATTGACGAAAAGGAAATGATGATCTCTCTCACTACTGTAAGTTAACATTAGGTGTTAGTTTTTGAATGAGTTTGCTTGTTTCTTTTTGGTAGTGTAGTTGTTGAAACGTTATAGACGGAAATTGATTACGATCTTGTTGTTAAATGAGAATATAATTTTAGTACACTTACATTCTTCTGCCGATCATCTTATCCTTCAGATTATTATTACTAGCTTGAATGTCATTCTTGATATATATATATATATATATATATGTAAATAAGTTCTGTCGTTTGTGTCGACTCGGAGTTCTTTTATCCACCTTCCAATCTTGGCAGGGGGATCTGAGGCCCTTAAACTATTCAGCTGAACTTATTCCATTCTGAACAAGAAGACCGAGAAAAAATGGGAAAACTTGAAGATAACGAGTCATACAGGCGTTATCCTTCGTAGATCCCCCAACCCATTATCTCGAGGTCTTTTTTCCCACAATGCCGATAGCTCTCACTCAGCTATGGGTGCTGCTTCAGCTTTCTCTCTAGCTTCTTGACACGTTCCTTTCCTGAATTGCACTTGTCTGCTTTTCTATACTGAGGAGATGTTTTTCTTGCTTCTAATATCGACATCCTAGCATTAGCCAGCATTGTTTGAAAACTTAATTCTTCTGAAAGTAATTTGATTGTGCCTTTATCTTTTTCATGATTCATTTCAGGATCATTTTTACAACAATCTACACGAAAAACGTAACTGTTAAGACTATCAAACTTCAAACTTCCTTACTTTCAGTAGTCCTGAAGAAGAGTAACAAGCCTGTAAAGGATGTTGATCAATTTTGCAATCATAATAGTATTAAGAAGAGATGTTCAAAATTAATTTCGAAATCAACCATGAAAGTTCTCTTCATTTTTCTCATTAAGATGAATATTATGAAGTCAGGGGAAAAGTTTTTGAGGAATCCGTTAACGTTAAAAGAAGACTGATAACAGAATTCGAGAAGAAATTGTCTAAACTTGAAAATAGACTAGGAACAACTAAAAGTATCTTCAGATGAGTCAAACAAATCATCTCAACCCTCAAGTAAGACTTCAGATCTGACTCAAGAAAACAAACACTCCCTCAATTGATGATCTTCCGCAGCAACCTAGTGCGAATTCTAGGGTATGTTAACTATGCAGAAGAGTTCTTACTTCTTAGACTGGGTTGGTCAGGTCAAGTACAAATCTATTGCGCTTTTTATGCTAAAATTAGGGCGCTATAAAACGGTAACAACTGTACTGTTATCATCATAAGTGAGAAAAAAGACCTAATGGCGAACACTATTCTCGCAAAATGATTATGACATTCAACACATCTTAACCTGTTGAAATATTTCATACAGATATCGAAAATGTAATACTACATGGTTTCCCTCTTCTCAGTAACTAAATCTTGATTACCCGAAAATGTACAGACCTCCAACATAGATTCGCCGCAAAGGGTCTTCAATAACGGACTTGCCACGAAGCCAACTTCCATTGGGTAGTATCCAATCTTGCTGTTTACAGAAAAAAGTAATAGACTTGTCGATTAAGAACATATTAAAATTATAATTCGTCTTTCGGAGAATAGAAGCAGTCTTCATCCCAATAGTAAGGGTACTTCAGTTTAGCTGCAGTATGAGGCATCAACCAGTCCGAATATATGAACCTGAAAAAAATAACAAAAAGCAAAACTCGTTCACCTTCATTTATCGATAAAGAAAAACCACACTAGTGTATTTTCCAGAAAATGCTTTGGGTATCTAACTTGTTCTTCCAATTTCAGCTATCTAAATTATCAATCCCATTTTCATTAACGTGTGTTTTTGTTGATTATGGAAACAAAAGAAGTGCCATTTCTAATCCCACATGAAACCTAACCTGGTGTGCTTGTACAAGAACAAGTAACAACTCATAGTTACTGAATGTAAAAACGCTGGAAGATAAGAAAGGAGATAGAGTTTTAGAGATTACTCACACTTTAACGGGCGGACGAGATATTACAACTAGCATCTGTAAGTCTTCTTTTTCATTTGTATTCAACACCTGCAACAGTTAATAATGAAGACATATAAATATAAATGAAAGAACACCCAACACCAGAGCTATCCTTATCAAGGAACAGGTATTTGAAATCAGACCATCAAGAATAAAAGTTTCAGGCGAAGTCTTAAATATACACATGTATATGACTCGAATTATGAGAATTGAGCACCTTGTCGTAATTGCAGTATGCTTTGATCATGGAGTCTTATTGATGATAACAAGCGCATGACAGGCAAAAATGTAGAAATTTCACACTGAGAACTTCCGATTTTAATTATGCTTTAGGGGGAAGTTTAGAGTCAGATAAGTGCATTGCAAATAACAAACTTAAGCATAGACAGCTCTAAATAAAAACATACGCTCTGATTTCTAACTCCTGAAGGACTCTTTCGGGGCGTATTCATGGTCTCAATTCTCCCTCACTTGAACCCTATCTTCATAATATATCCATAGCACCAAAATAGTGGTCAAGGATATACCGGCTAATTATGCTCTAGCAAGAACCATAACTTTATATGAAACATTGCTCCTTTTTTCAATTTCACACACTTTTAGTAACTACAGAAGCTCAAGGATTATCATTTAGAAAGTTCACCGAGATTCAGCAATATCGAGAGACGATCATAATAAGTAGAGGAAACAGTAGCGAGGCAAGTAGAACCAGAAAATTGGGAAACTACTTTTTTTTTTCTTTACCTGATGAGGATCATTGACCGGGATATGAAATGTACTATTTGAAAAAATGGGATATTCTCGAGGTTTTCCTGGTTGTTTCTCATGTGAATTTGAGGCAAGGAAAAGAGTACCACTCCCTTTAAGGACAACAAACACTTCTTCACAAGAGTGCCTATGGATTGGTGTACCAGACCCTGGAGAAAATGTTTGAAGCCAAATCTCAACCTGGAATTTAAACAAAATGATTGTTTAGACCAATCCAATATACATTAGAAAGAGTTCTACACAATTATACACCAACAGGAAACTGGTGCTGATGCTTATAACTATATTTTTTTGTATTCTGCAATTTATGTTATTTAATTCGAACAAAAGAATATAAGTCGGAAGAGCAATATAATAGTGGGCTTCGTATATACCTCTTTCAACCCGTGTAGCAGCGAACCAGCAACTGTAATATGTGATAGTCCTCCTCTCCCAAAGTTACTCTGTTTAAGCTCACTAATGTTCCTAACCAACGGGATCCCTACACACAAACATGTACTAATAATTTTTGTTTCTAAGAAGCAAAATTTAGTTCAAACCATGAAAGGGAAACATAATGTGTGAACAAAATTTAGAAGCAGACAAGAGATACCAACAATGTGCGAACATATACATCCGCTTGAGTTCGAGAGAATTGGTCTGCATATCTTACCCATGCTAAACACTATAACTATCCGTATTATTTTGCCAAGTTCATGTACGCTAACTATTAATAAATTCACGCAATAGCAAATAAACACAACTTGAGCACAAATTGATGAGTATTTGCAACAAATCACAGGAGATCACTTAGAGCCTATATTCATTTACGCCCACAGAAATTATTTACAAGTTGGTGGCCTCACTAATACCATATTATCATACACAAACACGATGAGAGAGGAATCTCGCATTTGCGAATTATAGAGAGAACGAGTATACTTGTGGCTAGTTAAACTTATGGGTATTCACAATAATGTTACAACATATATAGGGTTCACACATTATGACCTCATTTATGGATGCAAGATTACACTTCAATTATGAACCCTAAAAACAAATAAAAAACTAATAAATACCCATAAAACCTAATGAACAAAAAAACATACCCAAATGAGAAACTCCACAGAAACTAAAAGATATGGTCATTAGATTATGATCAATGTTACTAATAAGTTGTACAAATCAAATAGAAGCTAACAAAAATTCCATAACAATATAAACACCAGATAGTGAAATTTCATAGATACCAGTGAAAATAATTGAGAACCCAATAAGCAGAAGATTATTAGGAAAACATGGAATTAGGGGGGGTAAGAACTAACCATTTGTTGAGCAAATTGAAGCTTCAGATGCAATAGAGAAGAGGAGTAAAGAAAGAAGAGAGAAGATTGAAGAAAATATTTTCATTTTCTGATGAAATGATTTTTTAGTGAAAGAGAAAATGTTTTGGTTACGCCGGGCACTATAAAAACAGGTTCATCGTTCTAGTATCTTCAAGACTTCCAACAACCAGTAAGTGATAAGTGCATCGCGGAGCACTTATATTAAAATGCTATTCTACATTTTAGGCCGTCAAATTAGGCCATGGGGGAACAAACTCGGAATAATAAAAAAGTGTAAAAAGAGGAGAGAGAAAGAGCCGGGTGGTTGAAATCCTCCTTTTTTCTCGTTTAGGGTGGCGCCGCCAACAAAGGGCAGTTACCGATCCTTTTAAGCATCCTAATCTAGCGGTTCTGAGCAGTTACAGCAGTTTATTTCGTAATTTTCAGTTATTATCTTCAGATTTTCGGTGGCTCTTAAGGGGCATTTCATCTTGAGATTAAGTCTCTTCTCATTTTGTCTCCCACTACTCATCTATTTCTATTATCTCTTTCAAAAACCAACTATGGATTCTCCCAACACTCAATTTATCCATCACTTTGCTGCCTTAACGACGGAGGACTCCCCTCCGACCACTGTTGAAGGTTCAGACCTAGTCAGTTCATTCTCAGAAAACAATAAAAGGGGAGTTATAAAATTCTTTGGTACTAAGAAGATGGAGATTAATCAGGCCATGATTCGTTTATCTAGGGTTATTCACGGACCAAACAGGTTCTCACTAACCGAACTCCAAGATAATAAGTTCCTGATTCGTTTTGCTACCACTAGCGAATTAGATCTTGCATTAGAAAGTTCCCCTTGGACTATTGCGGATGAATTAGTTGTCCTAAAAGAATGTAATGTCGATCTCGCTCCAGAAGAACTTATATTTGAAACAGCGGGTTTTTGGGTTCAAATGCATGGTATTCCTATGGGTCTTCTTAGCAGTACGACGGTGAATCGATTGGCGAGTTCATTAGGGAATTATAAACCAACGACTCCAGAAGATGCCATTCGCTGGAGTGTGTATGGTAGAGTGAAGATTGAATTTAACCTTAGTCAAAAATTGCCTAAGGTTGTAAATCTTACACTTTCAAAATCAAAGCTTATAGCAATTGAACTACGGTTTGAACGTCTACCTCGTTTTTGTACTTCTTGTGGCCGGATAGGCCATACTATCAAATTCTGTCCGGTTGTTCTTAATTTCACTGATTTACTAAAATGGGATTTAAACGTTGAACAACAAGCATTGGTTCAACGGGCTATAAAACCTAACTATTCTGATTCTTTTAAAGTTCCTTTTTTTGCTAGAGGCACAGGGAAGGAATTGGAATCTTACTTCACTCACATAAACAACAATGTAAATCTTGATCTAGGCTTTGGAATATTACATTCTGATGAGGAACAACACCCTCGCGTGGCTCCCCTTAAAGACTCTTTTGGAGAATTACTATCACACTTAACTCAAGTCAAAAGAGCCAAGACTATGTCACCCGATGGACAGGTTACTGGATTTCCAACAAATTCGTTTTCTATGGATTTTTTGCAGATGGACCAGGCAACAACATCTACTTCTAAGGGACAAGGAGAAGAAAGACAGCGAAAAACTTACAAGCGTACTTCTCGTTTAAGCAACTCGGACTCGCAACAGGAAAGGGATTCGGCACCCTTAATGCCGACAACATCATGAGTTGTCTAGCGTGGAACTGTCGGGGTTTGGGGAATGCTCCGACTAAGGCAACTTTAAATCAATTCCTCGGGTCTACCAAGCCCCTCTTGGTGTTTTTATCTGAAACCCGTTTATCTGCCTCTAGTTTTATTCCTAATTTTAGTCAATTCGGTCTTCATAATAGTTATCCTGTCCCTTCTACTGGTCGTAGTGGGGGTTTGTTATTTCTTTGGTCTAACTCTATTAAAGTTTGTTTCCACTTTTCCTCTCCCAATATTATTCACGTTACTATCAAAGAGATGGACAATAAACCAGACTGGGATCTTCTTTGTATATATGGACCTCCTAGGGTCCAAGACCGATCTCATTTTTGGACTGACTTGCTTGCTCGCATTCGGAGAATTTCAAACCCAGTTTGCTGTATTGGGGATTTAAATAATATTGCTTCCTCTAGTGAAAAATGGGGGGGTTCTGGCCAGACCCCCTTTGTTAATCAATTTCGGTCTTTTATTGACCAATCTGGACTCATTGACTTGGGTTTTAACGGCCCGGCTTTTACATGGACCAATAATCGCTCTATTCATCACTTAACCAGGGAAAGATTGGACAGAGCCCTCACTGACTATAATTGGCTGATTGAATTCCCAGATGCAGGTCTGTTTCACCTTCCTCGGTACAATAGTGACCATGCTCACATACTCCTTAAGTTCAAAGTTAAGGGACAAGTATTGCAGACAATCTCAAGATACGAGGTCTTCTGGTCTAGGCATGCTAATTATCTTGAGACTTTCAACAAAGGGTGGGAAGAAAGTGTAGGACCTTTCCATGACAGAGTTTGTCAAGTAAAAGATGTTCTTGTTGTATGGAGTAAGTCAGCATTTGGAGTCTTAAAAGATAGGATGAATATCCTTCGCAAAAGACTCCAAGACATTCAAACACAACCTCCGACAACCAATTCTCTCATTATTGAGAGCAATATTCAGGAACAACTATTGGACTTAGAGGAGTACTATAGGACCAAGATGGAACAACGTTCTAAGCTTAAATGGTCTCACAATGGAGACAGGAACTCCAAAGCCTTTCATATGGCTATGACTCAACGTCAAGCTAAAAATAAAATTAATCAACTTACCCTTAATTCTGGTTCAACCATTACAGATGAAAAGGAAATTTCTAATGAACTTGTAATGTTTTTTCAGAATTTATTTCAGGCCGAACCAATTGGTCCAGCCCCAATTGAGATAATGGAAGCATACAAACTGATACCGGACACAGAAATGGGCTACATCTCCAGAGCTCCAACTTCGGAAGAGATTAAAGAGGTGGTCATGGAAATGGGTGCTATTAAAAGCCCGGGCCCAGATGGCCTCCCTTGCCATTTTTATCAGCACAACTGGGATTCAATAGGTTCGGATCTCATTACATACATCCAGAATGTTTTTCCACAGGTACCATAGACCCCATTATTAATAAAACCACCCTGGCACTCATTCCGAAAGTTAGAAACCCGAGTATGGCCTCAGATTTCCGGCCAATATCATTATGCAACTCAATTTATAAATTCATCACGAAATTAGTGGCCAATCGAATTAGACCATACTTGGAACAGTGTATTATGTGGACACAAAACGCTTTCGTCCCTCAGCGACAAATCATGGATAACATTATTATTACTCAAGAAATCATTCATTCCATGCATAGGCCAAAAGCAAAAAAGGGGGGATTCTCTCTTAAAATAGATATGGCCAAGGCCTATGATAGGGTTAATTGGGATTTTCTTACTAATGTCTTGAGAGCCACGGGTTTTTCAGGTACCTTTTTGGACCTTATTATTTCTTGTATCACTACTTCTACTTTTAGCATACAGGTCAATGGGAAACTCTATGGGAATATCGTGGCTTCTCGGGGCCTCAGGCAGGGGTGTCCTCTTTCCCCCTACCTATTTCTACTCATCTCTCAATCTCTCTCTCTCCTTATCAATCACTATGAAGTTTCAGGTTTGTACAATGGATACAGAATTAACTCATCTAGTCCTAGTATCTCTCACCTTCTCTTCGCGGATGATCTCATCCTCTTTGGGACGGCCACCATTAATAACCTTACAACCATAATCACAATTATAAATACTTATTCTACCTTCTCGGGACAATTGGTCAATTTTGGAAAATCATCCATCTTCTTTGGTAAAAGGGTGCCTCCGGAGATTCAAGCTCAATTCACTTCAACTCTTCAGGCTCCGAGAATGAACAATCAGGCTAAATATCTTGGGTCTTTTCTTCTAAAACCAGGCAATAGAATTGAGAGCTTTACCTGGCTCACAGATAAATTTGAAAAAACATTAGCAGGTTGGAAGAACAAGATCATATCTCAAGCAGGCAGAACTGTTCTAATACAATCCATTATGAGTGCCTATTGTATTTACTCTTTCAGCTATCAACAGATACCAAAGCAGGTTATTCACAAATTAGAGAAGATAGAAAGATCTTTTTGGTGGGGGCATACAAGTTCAGAGAAAAAAATCCATTTTATCAACTGGGATACAATTTGTTCTTCAAAGAAGCATGGTGGTATAGGTATAAGGTCCTTATCAGAGGTAAATAGCTCTCTCATTGGTAAGATGACATGGAGGTATCTGACCCAACCTAACTCTATTTGGGTTCAACTTTTAAATTCAAAATATTTAAAGTCTGATAATTTTTGGAATGCTAACAATCCATCTTCAGCTACTCCTTTCTGGAGAGCTATTCTCAACACCAGAAACACTTTTTCTACTAATATTTTGTGGCAGGTGGGCAATGGCAGGAATATACAAATTAAATCAGATCCCTGGTTGGCAAATCTTCCTAACTGTAGTCCCATTATTATAGAAGAACTTCCAGACCACATTACTAAGGTAGCAGATCTTATAAATCAAGACACAAACAGTTGGAATCAAGAAATTATCGTCAAACATTTTGACCAACAGACAGTAGACGCTATCAATTCAATTTTCATCAATCCGAATTCAGATTCAGATAAGCTGCTATGGACCCCATGTGAGAATGGAAACTTCTCCTCCAAATCTTACTATCAACAAATTAGGGTCAGACCTATATTACATCATACCATTCAAGATTTTCCATGGAACAAAATGTGGAAACAGAAAGCTATAAATCCTAAGGTTAGTCTGTTTATTTGGAGGCTCCTGCATGATGGGCTAGCTACGTTCGGGAATTAGCTAAATTCATTCCTTCCATACAACCATACTGTAAGTTATGCAACACAGGAGAAATTGAAACCATAACTCATTTGTTTGGGTCTTGCACTAAATTCAGAGATCTACTAAATGTTACGAATATCAATAGTCTTATAAATCTAAGTGTGGATCCCATTCTAAACATGAAAAATATACTAGAAAAAGGTAAAAATGGGGTACAAGAATGGAGAATCTACACTTATCTCTTATGGGGCTGGTGGAAGGAGAGAAACGCGTGGATCTTCAGATCGACAGAACCAGATCTTAATCGATGTTGGTGGTTCATAAAGAAAGAGGTACAAACCCTAACCCCTTTAACCAATAACTTGTCTGGTTTCCTTGATGAACAGGATATAGAGTGGTTGCCTCCTCCTCCTTCCAAAATTAAAATTAACATAGATGGATCCTTCAAACCACCGCATGCGACGGCAGGAGCAATAGCTCGGAACCATTTGGGAGAAATTTTAAGAACGAAAACAATGGAGTTTCAACCTATTTCGCCTCTTCACAGTGAACTGAAGGCGTTCGAATTGGGGTTTAACCTAGGAATCGAGCTGGGACTTCAAGCATTTATATTAGAAGGAGATTGCAAATCGATGGTTGAGATGTTGACAGATCCGGATTATTCGACTCCGTGGCGTCTATCTAGAGAAGTGGAGATGTTGCGTGCCCTAATTTCAACAAAAGAAGTCAATTTACAATTCTGCCCTCGAATTTCCAACAAGGAGGCTCATAATCTGGCGAAATCCGCCGTTAGCACCTGACTAGATCTTATTTAGATATCTAGTCCTTTCAGTTAAATCTATCATCCTTATATTTGTATTTTTTCTTGTTTAACAAGAATGTAACTTCTCTGGATGGTTATCATATATGAAAGCTTTATTCAAAAAAAAAAAAAAATTAGGCCATGGGGAAGATCAAGCAATATTTTGGGGCAAGGGCTTTTGTTTTGTGGGGGCATGTAGATTTTGGTCAATAACATTTCACTACCATCTTTCTTTTTTTTTTTTTTTCTTTGTTTGAGAAATCGACTACGATATACGTTGTTGTTAGAAGACATTGATACATCAGAAATATGTGATAAGCACAATAACCGCCTAAGGTAAAAATGTAATGAAAGAGGCCTAAAGTCTTAAGGCCGACAACATGAAAGAGGCTTAAAATCCGACAAATTTATTACATTATTATACCCTTAATAACTCAAGTTTAATAAGCTATAGATTCCACCTCTTCCGGGAATTGAATTTGGGACTTCTAAGGTTTTGGAATTTTGTCAACACTTCCAACCCTTGGGCAAACAAGTGTCGACCACTACAATCAAGTTATATGACAACTTAATTTTGTCTGAAAAATTACTTGGTTGCTTCATACATAATCTTCATCTTCACCTCCGACTACGACCATCATTTTTTCACTAGTGACCACCGTCCACCGATCACCACTCCGATCACCACTAATTTTTTCTTTCTCTCACCTCATCTGTCTCTTTCTTCTTTGTCTTTGTTCCAACGAAGATGACCCTTTCCTTTTACTGAGAGAGTGGAGGAAAGAGAGAAAATAAATAGTCGGGAGCGAAAGTGGTGATGATTGGTAGTGGTGGTAGGAGTTGGTCTGGATGTATGGATGGTCGTATTCGGGTGATGATGAAGATTAAAACAGACAAGTAGATTTTTAGACTCAAATTACATGCTGCATCAATTTGATTGATCATAGTCTTTATTTCCTAGAGAATATTTTGGATGTCAGAAAATCGTTGACTGAGGTGAAGCTAAATGACCTAATTTCGCAAAAATTAAATATGAATTTTTTTGTTGGTTTGATTAAAAATGGGTTTGATTTCTTTCGTAATCTAGGATCATTCAATGCAAATAAACCTAAGACACCCATTTAGGTAAGATTTTGATGGTTTTAGCTAGGGTTTTATAGGCTTTCTTTAATACATGTAGTTAAATCGTTAAGTCAATAAAATATCATTTGAAGAAGATGATAGTTTTTGCCAATAAACATTGTAGAAGATATTTTTCTATCACTTCACCCAAAAATACTTTAAATATTTTAGTAATAATTTGATTTATTACAAACAAACTACTCCATCATAAACTCCATGAAAGAGGCCCTCAGGTAGGTTGTGGTCCAAAGCAGCCGCTGTGGTTGCTTTGGGCCTGGGCCGCCTGTAGCGCCCCAAATCCCAAATCTCAAGCTAACCGCCTTGAAATCGAAGATTTGAGACCTTCAAACTGGATCCACGAGCAACACCTACTATGAGTGCACAATCAATACCTGAAAAACAAAATAGCTAGGTTAAAATCCAACTGCAGTAGATTTCCTCAAACCTAAGTCTCGGGTAGGCAAACTCAATCCCCAATCAAGGAAGCATTGCATTCATATTCATTATTGGCATTATCTGAAATTTAACGGTGAATACTAACATAATATATCAGATTTATCCAATCCCTCTCGAAACTGATAATTTATGTCCTTTGATTAATTATTAGGTTTTCCGGTTCTCGTATTTTAATCTAATACTAACCCTGATAATACAACAATCTTTCCTTTTTTTCTTCAGCAGATAGAAAATATCATGCATTTAACTAAGGTAAACCTTTATAGCCACAAACTTGACATGTACGTCGACAAACACATTATGTCGAAAGACACAATCATCAAACTCTCGTTCAGGTATCTCAGACTAATACACAACAAACATTGACTCTTATCAAGAATTACAAACAAGCTCACCAAACAATTCAAGTCAACAACACATGACAAGTCAGAAGGGATGATGCTCATAGTAGATCCTCACGTGGATCGCAATCTCAAACAAGCAAATAAAAATAATAATTAACAAACATAGACTCACCACTAGAAGGTATCTACCGAGGAGATACATTGCCTAAAGAACAGAAACCATGTGAATTATCTCAATAAATTCGTCTATCGGAGACTGTTCTGATACCTTGTATGAAAACAATCATAACTTCTCACTCGAAAATCGGATTAATGAACAGTTTGAACTACTAAAAAGTAGACGAATAGACCTTTCCAACCATATAAGAATCACACTTAGATTCATTATATATCTACACCAGATTCAATATTAATATAAACCGACGTGCAGTAGACACTGTTCTGACACCTTGTACGAAAACTATCGTAACTCTTCACTCGGAACTCGGATTAATGAACCGTTTGAACTACTAGAAAGTAGACAAACATAACTTTCCAAACTTATAAGAATCATACCGAGATTCTTTATATATCAATACCAGATCTAAGTTTAATTTAGACTGAAATACTGTCCTCTCTATATGTTTTATGAAATTCTAGATAAAACTAGTCTCTAAGCCATTTAATCGTTCTTTCATGTGATTAACAATACTATACCTATCATGGAATAAATTGAAAGAGCCTACAAAAAAATTAGGAGATAGGACATCTACCTCTTTTCGCCTTAGATGACTTTAAGACCACAACCATGACTTGTTCTCTCACTAGAGAACTCTATTTCCATCACTTTTCTTCTTTATTCCTCCTCCCTTCACTAAGGAGTGGTTGTACCCTCTTTCTTTTCTATAGGGTTTCCTCAACAGTGAAGAGAAATAGGATTTTTAAACCCACCAGTATTTCATCTAAACAAAACTGACCTAGACTTTTATTATTTCCACCCAATTTGGTATATCAAGAAAATAGGGGTGTTACATCGGCCCTGGTTTTCAACATATTCTCTAAATTCTTTTTGTTAATTCCACCATATGAGTCGGGTGTCACAAACCGTTAGGTCGACTCGACATAAACTGTTTTAGCTCTCATATGTCCAATGTAACATATCAATGTCTGACTAATTGAATAGCTCTCAATGGTGGAATTTGGAGAAGAAAAAGAACAACTGTTTTCAATATATTTCTTAAATTCTTTTTGTTAGTTCCACCATATGAGTCAGGTGTCACAAATCGTTAGGTCGACCCGACATAAACTATCTTAACTCCCATATGCCTAATATAACACATCAAGGTCTGACCCCTTGAATAGCTCTCAATGGTGTGATTTGGAGAAGAAAAAGAACAATTGTTTTCAATATATTCCCTAAATTCCTTTTGTTAGCTCCATCATATGAGTCGGGTGTCACAAACAGTTAGGTCGACATGATAAACTATCTTAACTCCCATATGCCCAACATAACACATCAGGGTCTGACCCCTTGAAAAACTCTCAATGGTAGTGATTAACACCAGACCCGACTCGACTCTGACACGCATATATGAAATCACTATCCAAAGGGAGGTTGTAGTACGTTATCTCCAGACAATGTCCTAACTCATATTCTATTGTTAGAGAACTCGTGCAATATGCCTCTCCGACATATATGTTAGGCCGGTTCTGGGGTTACACCTCAAAATATTACTCACTTTCGCGCACACTTGCCAAGACGAAGGAAAATCCATCTATAAGCTTCTCCAAGATATATGGTTGTGACATGGGCTCTCCCATTTTCATCTTAAAAAACAAAGGCCTAGCCAAGATAACTTTTTCCCGCTAAATTTTTTCAGTGAACATCAGATTGAGAACTGGGTTGGAATCATATATATGGTGACGAATTTTTCGAACTCAAAATTTATTAGCACAATCAAAACTATATGTATGCTTATCGAATATATTTCAGATATAGATTCCGACACCTTACTATTCGTAATTTCAACTCTTTCTCACTCCCATTTTCTACTGGGTCGTCCCCAATTTCTCTGAAAAAGAAGAATTTTTCCAATTCCACCAGCAATGGAATTAGTACCAGAAATCTCTCCAAAATGGGTATGGGTATGGGTATTTCTTCTATTTTTGATCACTTAAATAATGAAAATTTAGATGAAGGTCGTAAAGTTTTTGATAAGATTAGGTCTCCTGATGTTTTTTTGTACACTAAGATGATCAAGGTTTACTGTAAATTCAATAGAATTGATGAAGCACTTCAAATGTTCAATGAAATGCCTGCGAGAGATGTTGTTTCTTGGAATTCAATGATTAAAGGTTGTATAGATTGTGGGTATCTAGAGACAGGAAAAAAACTGTTTGATGAAATGCCACAGAGAAATGTTGTTTCTTGGACTACTATGATAAACGGGTTCACCAAGTTTGGTCAAATTAAGATGGCAGAGGAATTGTTCTATAAAATGCCTTGGAAAGATACAGCTGCCTGGAATTCCATGGTTTTTGGGTATTGTCATAGTGGTGAAATTGATGATGCTCGTAAATTGTTCGAAGAAATTCCTTGTAAAGATGTGATTTCTTGGACTACAATGATATGCGGATTTGATCAGGCTGGGCAGAGTGAGGAAGCTCTCTCTTTTTTCCGGAAAATGCAGATTTCAGGAGTCGAACCCACTCAGAGCACATTTGTTTGTGTTTTAACTGCTTGTGCAAACTTATCGGATTTAAATGTAGGTACCCAACTTCATAACCTTATAATGAAACTAGGGTTCTTATTCGATCCTTTTATCTCATGTTCGCTTTTAACATTTTATGCTAAGTGTAAACAAATGAAGAATTCTGTCAAGGTTTTTCGAGAAAATTTAAACACTAATGTGGTTAATTGGACGGCTCTAATAACTGGGTTCGGTATGAATTCTGATCATGAACAGGCACTAGAAGTGTTCCATGACATGATGAATAATGGTGTCATGCCCAATCAATCAACTTTTACTAGTGCTTTGAATTCATGTTGTGGACTAGAGGCTCTTGACAGAGGAAAAGAAATTCACACAAAAGCTATCAAGTTAGGATTGGGGCTTGATGTATTTGTAGGTAATTCTCTTATTGTTATGTATTCAGAATGTGGAAACATAGATGAAGGAGTGATCATATTTAACAAAATGAAACACAAAAACCTAGTTTCCTGGAATTCTATTATCGTTGGATGTGCACAACACGGACGGGCAAAACTAGCCCTCGAAATTTTCGACCAAATGGAACTAGTTAACATTAAACCCGATGAGATCACATTTGTTGGCTTACTTACAGCTTGTAGTCATTCAAAGATGCTAGAGAAAGGGAAATATTATTTCGAGTTGCTGTCTAATAATCCTTGTATAGAAACAAAGCTTGAGCACTATGCTTGTATGGTGGATATCTTAGCTCGATCTGGAAGAGTGGAAGAGGCAGAGGAGTTCATAAAAAGTATGCCTGTGAAAGCAAATTCCATGATCTGGTTGACTCTACTTAGTGCTTGCAGAGTACATTTTAATCTAGAAATTGCTGAAAGAGCTGCAGAATGTGTTTTTGATTTGGAACCGGATCATAGCGCTGCTTATGTTTTATTGTCCAACATATTTTCTTCGGTTGGTAGGTGGAACGATGTTTCCCGAATAAGGTGTTCGATGAGGGAGAAACGAATTGTGAAACAACCAGGACGGAGTTGGGTTACGTTAAAAGGATCAAAGCATGAGTTTGTTTGTGCAGATAAATCTCACCCTTTGAGTAACAAAATATACCGAAAGTTAGAATGGTTAAATGGGAAGCTGAAAGAGTTCGGTTATCTGCCCGATCGAAGTTTTGCATTGCAAGATGTGGATGTGGAAGAAAAGGAAGTAATGTTATCGTACCATAGCGAAAGACTCGCTATTGCATTTGGGTTGGTTAGTACTGCAGAAGGAAGCACAATACGGGTGATGAAAAACCTTCGTGTATGTGGTGATTGTCATTCAGCTATCAAGCTTATATCAAAGATTGTTGAACGGGAGATTGTCGTGCGAGATTCTAGTCGCTTTCATCACTTTAGAGATGGTAATTGTTCTTGTGGGGATTATTGGTAGTTATATAGAAGAAACTTCGATTAAAAAATGGGCTTGTTTGTGATGTAAATTAGTAACTTGGTTTTAATGTTCTATCATATTGGATATGGGTACTGAGGGAATAGTGTGGACGAAGAGAAGTCCTTTTTGTCAAGAATGTAATATGCAGGACTTTCGGATGTTTTGCACCAGACTATGCAATTGTTGGAAGAGGCTCTCTTAAATTGGATGTTTTAGTTTCAGTGTTGTCCTTCTGGAGTTTCAGTGGTCATCAATCCATTTATTTTTTTTTTGTTTAATATCAATCCATTTATAATTGCCTGGTAAAGGAGAAGAAAGCTTTGTCATCTGGGTAAGTGAACTTAGCTAAAATTTCTTGTTGAAATTGTGATTCACACGAGGCAAATTTAGTGATCTGAAATGCCATAATCCATATGATTGTGTCTGTAAGATAGGCTGGCTGCCCCTCATTGCTCGACAGTAAGCGAGTAGTCTTAGAATGGGCTTTCCACATCTGGAAGGGAGCTTTCCAGAAGGAAAGATGCAGGTAATGGCTCATTTAGCAAAGGAATGCTTCTATTGGATACTGATTCACGACCAACCATGATTGAAGTTGTTCAAATCCTTTCCACGATATCTCCTGATAAAACACGACCCTTTCAGTTAATCTATCATTTTATTATCGTAAAAGTGATGCGATTTGTTTCCAATGTTTACTTGATATGGCCATTAAATATTATTCTACTTCGGAAACTCTGTGTCTATAACTACAGAACTCATTTATTGAAGCATGAGATGTATAAGGGAGTTTGAGAATCAGGAGGGGATGGATATGGTCGGCAAGATGTCAGAGGCCCTTCTCATGAGAGGCCATGCCGAGGAAGGCCTATGATGGATTGACTTGTTAATGGAGAAAGACTTCACTCCTGATTTCAATAGTCTTTGGGCTGCTCTTAGCGAAAAAGCATTCTATCAAAAGAGCTTCACAATATCAGAGATTTCTCACTATAAATTTCTTAAACACAGACAATACAAATAAAACTCAGGGATCATGTTACCCATCTTATGAAAGTGAAAAAGATTTTGTCAAACTTCATGGATATTTAACTTTATCAAGTAATTGTACATTTCTTAATAGTGAGTGTTTGGCTAAAGCAAAAATAATTTCCGGTTTAAACAAATTATTTGGGTGGAAATATCTGATTTCTCTCAACTTTTTTCTTTTATCTTCTCAATACCACACTAGCGGCCGACGATTATCGCGTAAAAACTTATTCTCTGCTATCTCTTCTCATCTTCACCTCTCTCTCCCCTTCTCTCCGACTCTTTGTGTTCTATTTCTGTGAAGAGAAGAACTCTTTTGCCAAAATTTTCGTCTTTATCTAAAATTTCTAGATCTAGACAAGTATAGTTTCTTTGTCTGGAAAACCAGACCAATATTTCGACAGAGGGGGTTCTCCCCTTTGTCAGAACAGAGGGAAAGAGAGAGAGAGAGAGAGTTGAAGATGTTGAACGATGGTGGTTAGAAGAGGAAAAGGAGAAAATAAAAAACATTTTGTTTTAAACTTTGGATCGTGACGAAGTTCGCCACCAGAAGGTCGGTTAGCGATCATCTCCGCCGACATCAGACTAAAGAAAAAGTTGTTGTAAAAGAGTTCGGGAAAAATATTAGATTTTCCACCCAAAAACATTTTTTTTGACAAATCGACTACGATTTATGTTAGTCGTTACAAGACATTACTACATCTTGAAGTTGTGATAAGCACGATAACTGCTTAAGTTAAACCAATAATGCGACAAAAATATTACTACAATATTTGTACCTTTAATAACAAAAATTCAATAAATCCCACCTTATCTGGAAATCCAACCTAGACCTCCAACATTTTTCAAATTTATGTCACCACTCTCTACCATTTCAGTGTTGCCCAAAAACATTTTATACCCAAAATATCTACCTTTTAAATTGGCAAAAACCACTTTCGTGAGGGAAAAAATGAGCCGAATTTCAGGAGTTTAGGTTCAAGTGAAAGCAAAATAAAGTTGACCCTCCCCCCGCGCTAAAGACTTAAAACATTTTGAATCACTAAAATACCCTTCAACACCTGGAGAAGAAAACGAAAGGGAGATTTCCAACTCCAAATCTCGAACTCAATTTCGTTGATCTCTTTCTTCTGGGATTCTTCATTTTTAGTCCGCGATTCTTTTGTCTTCACCTTATTGATTACCATTAAAGTTTCTCTGAGATCATCAAGCAGAATTCTGGGGAGACCCTCTGTTTTGTGAAACTGGGTTGCCTTCTTCTTACAGAAATTTGGGAAACCCAGTTTCAGTTTACATTTTATTTTCATAAATCTGAATACCCACATTTCGGATTTGGATAATTCGAGTTAATATGGTGATGGGTAAGTGTTTATGTTGAAGTAGAGAGAGAAAAGAGCAAGAAAATCCACCATGGAAAATTTTCTTGGTGGGTTTGTATTGCCTTTGCTGCTTTTAACAGGTATTCAGCAATCCTTTTTTTTAGTTTCACTGAATTTTAGTTTCACTAACAAGTATTGATTAATCAGTTAATGTTCACTAGTTGATCTTGTTTTGCTATGAAGTTAGATTAAGACCATTGAGATAGTTGACTATTAATAATTATTGAACTAGCAATTACAATTTGAGTAAAAGTTAAGTATATGGTCTGTTTTCATCAGTGGGTTTGATTGTCTTAGTAAGGGTTTAGTTATTGTCTAGTCTCTTTTGGCAAATATCATAAGATACAAATGTCTGCAGTAGTTCTGGTGTCGACGAATACTTACCCTAAATTTTGTAGGATTATTGCTTAGTCTTCCAGTCCTCCAGAATTGAAATATACAACTTATAGCTATAGGAACCCAACAAAGTATTGAAAAGATATAAATCTTGTCTCGTATTGTTTGCGGGTATAGAAGTAATGTGATTACTTTGGCCTTTGCTGAATTCGATGGAAAGTGGGGGTTAAGAAATACCTATAATCAGGTATAAGGTAACGTTTTGAGATTTTCAGATCATACCAAAGGAAAATGAAAGCAAAAGAGTAATCAATGTGTTTTGCTTGTGCAAAATAGTTCAAAATGAGGTAATTCTGTGCAATTTGGAGGCTCTTTCGAGTTATCTGTTTCCATTTTAGTTAATTATAAAAACCCTCATCTGTTTTTGACACATAAAGAAAAATTTGTTTTCATTTTTGTAAGCACTTCAGGATAATTTGTTATAGATGGTCAGTCTGTGCAGTTATTAGCATATCTATTCTTTGTAGAAAACTTATACATGGGCTTTAGTGTCTAAGAGAACAAAATGCAAGTAGCACTAATATACATCATTAACTAATTCCTTTTACTTCTTGCAGCTTCTTTACTGAACTGGAGTTTGATCTCTCTGGTCGATTTGTTGGCTTTTCTCATCATCCGTTTTACTTTTCAGAAAATAGGTAAATTGACATAATTTTGGGTCTAGCTCGAACATGGATCTTCAATTTATTCAACTCGGTTGCTATATTGGTCGCTGAGTGCCTATCTTCACACTGGCTTCGTCCGATAAATAATTCTTTTACATAGATCAAATCAGTAATTGCAGACCATTACTATGAGTAAATTGATACTAAATGCTTTATAGAAGCACACACCACAGATATGATACATGTTTTTTCTTTCAAATATTGTAGAATAAGAATGATTTTTATGGAAGGATACTCTTAAATTCCTGTCACATTTGGTCCTCCAAGGCTTCGTAGATTATCTCCTGCTAATCTATGTTTAGTGATTGGAGTACTTCTACAAGTCTTTGTCATGTATGGTCATGGTGTGAACATGTTTTGCGTGATGGACTAAGATTTTTCAAGCCTTCTTTTAATTTGCCATTGTTATCAACAGGTTTTCGTTTCCGGAGACAAACATTGATTACATGGTGTATTATTATCTTTTCTCTATTGACCCTCCTGTTACATGTCATATATCACATTATTCGCATTATCAAAGGTGAAAAGTGGAATGCTTTAGATTCTTGGTGGGCACAGCTTTTTGGGTTTGTAAGGTAAATCCATGTCTGAACTTAATTTATTTCTCTTAGTAGATCACCTCATCATCAATATAGTGGTTATTTTGTGAACATAACACACTCCCATGTGAAAATGGAAATCTTTTGCAGTGTTCAGACATGGCATACTCCACCTGTAATCTGGTTCTTGGTTGCACAGTTATTAGCAGCTGTTGCTGCTTTGGTTGACGTCTATTGGAATAGATTTGATCTAGTACCATCCCAAGCTTCATCCTGGGGGCATATTTTATCGTCTCTTGATAATTTAGGTAGGTTACAAGTATCTGCAAGTTCACTGCAATATACTTATCTAAATATTGGCTTTCATTTACCATTCCTATAACCTGTAGAGTCCTCATATATGTGATGAGAAGGATCAGTCTTATTGGAACGTGGAGGTGGTTACCCCAAAAGGGGCCACAGTAGGACTTCCCTTTTTTATTTTACAAAGTTGTTAATATGTTCCATATTTGTTCAATGTGCAGTATTTATTCTATTTGGACTCTACAGTCTAACACAAATTACACAACACCATAAGAAATGTTTACCACAAACATGTATCTGGTACAGCTTTTTGTAGGTCTTCCACTGGTCTACATTCTTGGTCATGGTACTACATGGCGACATATATTCACTGAAATATTTCTATTTTTGATTTAAATACGTGACCTGAAGCATCAAGAGAGGTTTAAATTTTGATAATAAGAACAAGTCCTACTATAATCAATACTTCAAAAAGAATATCAATACTTTAAACACATAGTTTCTTCACTTAACTACTTCTAATCATAAAATCCAAATAGGGTGCTCTCTCTATTGATACCCGCAAAGGGAGCTATATAGATAACAAAGAACATGTTTGTTTTAGGAATGTTTTGAAGATATGGGGTTTAAAATCCAATTATTTTTTATTATCTTAAGGATTAATAAATCAATTCAGTTAGTATATCAAAGTTATAGGTTCACATCTCAGGGTTGCTTGCTTTGTGAGATTATAGGTTCACATCTCAGGGTTGCTTGCTGTTTAATGTTGCCTGCTGTTCAATTGGTTGTGGGGATTAGTCACCCGTCTTGGATTTCTTTACCGTTCTTTATTTGTAGCTGTGTTGGGCTAGTTGATTGGTCTCTAACCAGCAACTTTTTGGGGTTATTTCGGTGAGTGCATCTAGAATTTGAAATTCTTGTAGTTTTTCCAAATCAATTCAGTTTAACCAGTTGTTGGTCCATACGAATTGCTTACATTTGAATCCATGGGTTACAAGGTGGTGGAGGCCTCTTCTAATGTATGCAGGGTTCAACATTGTAGTGCTTTACATGTATCAACTTCCCATTGAATTGCCAAACACATTCCATACCATAGCACATTTCGTTGGACTTTCAAAACTATCTACAACTACAGAGTGGCCAGAAGTCTCTTCAGCGCTTTCTCTTGTACTTTTCTACTTCATGGTCAGTATATTTTTTCTTTTTCTTTTTTCATTTCCTTTACATAAACAGCCTGGTTACAACTCTAATAAAATAATGCTTGTGGAAGTGAATTACTTCTGTTGTTTTAATTTTTCTTGTCTTGGTTTTTCTTTGTTTAGTTAAGTGTTTCACATCTTCCCTTTCTTATCTGTGTTAGTTATCCAGTGTCAAGTTAGACCTCGAGGAGATGGGTTTTATTATATCCATGCAACAAAATAGCTTAAGTGAGCAACTTCTTCCTTCAAGGCACTCATTTTTCATTCGTGAATCAAGGTACTCATTTGAACTCCTAATGTTAATATGTAACATTATCCTCTACCATAGAAGGTTCTTGTTCGTCGAACCATTAGGGATTCTCTCACCTAATTCAAGTGAACATTTTGAGCACTGCATTCTTATTTTACGTAGTTGTGTAACAGTAAAATACATGATATCCTAATATGAAGCGGCTATATATTGGTTTAGTGTTCAAAAAACTGTGTCTTCACTTACGGAGATGGAGATAGTCATCTAGCAACAACGATCCACTAGATTTTCTTTTTCGTTCATTCGAATGTTATATGTGCTGTCGTAATTGTAAGTTCGGGTATTTCTTTTAAGTTAATGAATTGTGTTATGATTTCCAGATCTGGTGTGAGGCACACCAATGTGTTATTATCAGGAGCTGTTTTCCGAACATTCAGTATCAACTTTTTCATATACGGTTTCCCGGTATGCATTCCATCACCTCAAACTATCACTTGTTTCTGTCTTCTTCTTTTCCCTGAGTCAACTCTTGTAAGAAGTTTGTGGAGGTAGCACTACGATGTTCTAATTTGTCTGTGGACATTATTTTCTACAATTGATGACTCTGGAATTAGAATTTAGAGATGCTAATTTACAACTGAAATAACTACGATGTTTAGTGCAGTAGTTTTCTGTAGAGCTCTTTCTCTCCTGCTTACTAGTACTTAGCCAATTGGCCTCGCCTTTTTCATTTGGATATCTGGTTTTGAAGGTGGCATGTACTTCTAAGTTTATTGTTGTTTTGCTTGGAACATATGAACTTTTAATTCTTACACTTAAGGGAGGTAATTTTATGTTTTATCTTGTTTCTTCAAATACTTTGTGAAGTATTTGTGAAAATTGGGGGTTCCTTACGCATGTATTTAGCTAGTGAATTGTCATGTCTAAATCACCATAATGAATTTCGGTATATATGAAATGACATATTTATTATTCTTGTTCCTGTACAAAAAGTCATCAGGATGAATTTGTTCCAGCAATTTTTTTTATTGTCTCTTTTTGCTATATCTCTGTTTTAACTTTGGATTCATTTTTTCTCTCATTTTAGCATGTGAGATTCATTATTGTCTTTGGCTTATGCATAAACTATCCGTGGTAATATGACAGGTTTTGTTATTGGCTCTTTCGTTTTGGAGTTTCAGTTTTACAAGTATATGTGCATTTGGTCTACTTGCATATGTGGGTTACATACTATATGCATTTCCTTCGTTGTTCCACTTGCACCGTTTGAATGGGTTGCTGCTCGTCTTCATTCTCTTTTGGGCTGCTAGCACATATGTCTTCAATGTGGCATTCACATTTCTGAATAAGAATTTCGGGAAGGTATTCTTTTTCCTGAATCTTGATTCCTGAAAAGATGAACTTAGGTTTATTATGATGTTATCTATCATGATCTGAAGCCACGAAAATATTGATGATTACCTATCTTGATGGACATAATTGCAGGATATGGAGATATGGGAAACAATTGGTTGTTGGCATTATCCAATTCCAGGATTCTTTCTTCTTGCACAGTTTTGTCTAGGAATTTTTGTTGCCGTGGGTAATCTGGTGAACAACTCAGTTTTTCTTTTCTTGTCTGAAGCAGAAGGTCGATGCTCGATTGATGATAGTATATTAGAAGGTGAGCAGTTCATATCTCCACCGAGAAATAATTTAAATTTGAGACATCAATATGCTCTATGGCCTATTTGTATATGCACAGAGCGGTCTTTAAGAGGCAAATTAATCCAAGTAAGATAGAATCTTGTTGGTTTTCTTTCAGTTCTTATTTCATCTTTAAGTCTACTGTAGTAACATATTACTTCAAATTCTCGTCAAAAGATTACTGGCTTATCTCAACTTTATACCACTATTGCAGAGAAAGAGGAGACAAAGGTATTAATCGTGGCCACAATAGCGTGGGGGATACGCAAATGTTCTCGTGCCATAACTCTTGCGTTGATACTTCTTCTTGCCTTGAATCCAGGGTTCATCCATGCTGTATATAGTATGTTAAACGAGAACCTTAGTCTGTTTCATTATTTTGTTTTGACAGTTTCTTGCTTAGTGAAAAATTTGAATGACAGATCTGAAAGCAGGTTCTATTAAACAACCAAAATGTATTAGATTATCATTTTCATATCCTTGATGTAACAAGAGTTGACAGCAGCTCACTGATTTTTGCGAAATTATCCTTCTTGTTCCAGTGGTTTTCTTTTTGATGTTTCTATTGAGGCACACTGTGAGCAAAAATGTACGGCAGTCTCTGATTCTGCTGTGCGAGATACACTTCGCGCTGCTGTATATCCTTCAGCTAAATATGGTTTCAAAAGCTTTGGAGAAAAAAGGGTCTCTGACGATGGAAATCTTATCACAGTTAGGTAAGCATTGTTGTTCAGTTAGTCATCTATTTCTTGAGGGGCATGCTCCATTTTTAAGGGGTCCTCCTTCAACATTTTCCCTCCCCCATCTGGAAATTTAATGAGTCTTGGATTCTTAATCTACTTAAGCCATTTGTTAGTTTATAATCAATTAATCGATGCAGGTCTCGTTGATCATTCTACGTATTGGGATTTCTTTCAGATAGCTGTGCTTTTGTTCTTTTGCACAATTCACAACCATGGAACTGAAACACTCTTCTCCTTCTCCGCGATCGTGAATTACACCCCAAGCCCACCAGTTGGGTTTAGCATCTTGAAAGCCGGTTTGAACAAGTCTGTTTTATTGTCTGTCTATGCATCCTCAGCAACCATGCAGAGCCAGATAAATAACTCTTCACATGGTATAATCTGGATCCGTAATTGAATATATCGTATGATTCCTCTTCTATAGACAGAATTAGAAAATTGATAGATTATTTTTCCGTGACAATATCCAATCTAATATGTGGATTTCAAGTAGTTCTAGTTGTACCAGCAAACAAGATATCATATTTTAATAGCAAACTAGGAATTGCTAAACTAGGAATTGCTAATTTATTCAAACTTCTGCTTGGCATGCCGCGAATATGTGCGCAATAAATATTTGCAGTTGTGCACATATCACAGCTCAAATTATGCTTCACTGAATATAGCTGTGATAAGATTTTGTAAAAGAGGGCGTAATATTTGTGATTTTTAAAATTGCTGCACATAGATACGCCAAAGAAAAAATTGATCTGTTAATTTTCACATAGGATTCTGGCATACATGGTGCAGCCTAAGTGTCAACACTTGCATATGTACCATTAGTACTTTTCTAGTGATTGTTGGACATATCTAACTGCATGTTCTCTAATCCTGTTAATTTTCACATAGGATTCTGGCATACATGGTGCAGCCGAAGTGTCAACACTTGCATATGTACCATTAGTACTTTTCTAGTGATTGTTGGACATATCTAACTGCATGTTCTCTAATCCTGCTATTTTATGAAAATTATTTCAGAGAGAAGGATTGCAACATATCTTACTGCAATAGGGCAGAAGTTTTTATCGATCTACCGTTCCTTTGGAACATATATCGCTTTCCTGACTATTCTCATCTCAGTGTACCTGGCGACACCTAATTACGTATCGTTTGGTTACCTTTTCTTTCTTCTCTTCTGGATTATCGGAAGGCAACTGGTAGAGAAGACAAGAACACGCCTATGGTATCCGTTGAAACTCTATGCTATTGCAGTTTTCGTGTTCATCTATATCTTGAGCATTTTTTCCAGCTTCGAAACATGGCTGTCTGGGTGGATAGATCTTTATCCTGTTTTAGGATATAATCCAGAAGCATCTCTCTGGGATAATGTTTGGGAGTCTTTAGCTGTTGTGATTGTAATGCAACTCTATAGCTATGAAAGGAGACAGAGTAGGTCCAACAAAGTGGATGATAATGTCTCACCTAGAAATGGAATTCTTGAGTTTATAAGGCGACTTCTGATTTGGCACTGTGATAAAATTCTATATATTGCCGTATTTTATGCCTCTTTATCCCCGATTAGTGGATTTGGGTTTTTGTATCTTCTGGCTCTGCTAGTATGTTCAATTTTACCAAAAGCTTCTCGGGTTCCATCCAAATTGTTTTTGGCTTATACAGGACTTCTGGTAATCACTGAGTATCTCTATCAGATGGTGGGTAAACAGGCTGAGATGTTTCCTGGTCAAAAAAGAGCCAACTTGGCCATATTTCTGGGGTTTCAATTATTTAATCCTGGTTTTCAGGGTCGAGAGATGGCACTTAGAGGTAAAATTTTGGTAATTGTTGCTTCTACGCTTCAATACAATGTCTTCCGTTGGTTGGAAAAAATGCCCGATGCTCTTATAAGTAAGGGTAGATGGGACGAGCCTTGCCAGTTGTTTTTTTCAAGAGAAGGTACTGCATCTGGAATTTCTGTTCGAACTGAGGAAAATAAACCTGAAACGGATTCCAGTTCACTATCTATGAAAAGAAGTACGATCACAAGCAAGTCACTTCCATCTTTCAGCTCTATTAAATCTCCAGAACCGAGATCTATGACCACAAAAACGGGAGGTTCTGAGAGTAATAACTCCAGAAGGCATATGTTTGACTATACCATGGGTAGAACAGAGAGTCATAAGTGGGACAAGAAGCGAATTCTTTCTTTAAGAAAGGAGAGGTTAGAAATGCAGGTCACTACTCTGAAAGTATATTTGCAGTTTTGGATAGAGAATGTGTTCAATCTTTTTGGTCTTGAGGTTAATATGATCGCCTTACTTCTCGCGAGCTTTGCGGTGCTGAATATCATCTCTATGCTCTATGTGGCATCCCTGGTTGCGTGTATTCTTCTTGACCGGCGGATTATACGAAAATTTTGGCCCATATTTGTGTTCTCATTTGCTTCTGTACTTACATTAGAGTACCTCATCATCTGGACGAACCAGACTCCTTTGAAACAAAGTGTCCCTTGTGGGAAAACAGTACATTGCAACGACTGTTGGAGAAGTGCGACTCAGTGTTTCAACTATTGCAGAAATTGCTGGCTAGGTACTTTATCCTAATCAAGTACTCGAAATTGAGCCTCAATATGCTGTATTCTTTTTAATATTTTCTTGGTTGATTGATAGTTTGATTCATAACTGGGTCTAATGTTACTTTCCCCGAAATTGATCAAAGTTTAGGTAAACCTAGCAAGTACTAAAGATTTGGTTGAAAAGTTGAGTCACCTCAAGTTGGAAGGTATATTCTGTGAAGTAAAACCTTTACACGAAAACATGCTTTGTGAACTGAGTAGTTACGATCGGCCGACCTACATTATGGGATTGGGGGAGCAGATCAGAAGTCAAAATCACCCAATTAGTTGTTATATACTTGTATATGAACCTTTAAACTGTTGGAATTTAATTTGGATTGTAAGAGTACAATTTGTGGCCTATGTAAAAAAAAAAGCAGGAAACTGGGCCGAAAATCCAATTTTGAGTTGGCCGAGGTTAAAATTCAGGCCAATAGTTTTTTAGGCCTGGGCTCCCTACACAAACCTGTGAAAAGCTTTCATACTATGTGCATCGCTGTGCAAACCTCACACAGGAAGCTCAAGTATAAAGAAATTGATGGATCCTTTTTGACAAAAGAAAATTTGGGATAGGGAATTTGAGCCATTTTTGCTACTCCAATTTAACTGCAGCCTCTACTTGATATTAAATCAAGAACATATTAGTGCATGTGAGCCCTAACTCATGTTAATTATCCTCTTGGAGTAGTTGTGTTACAGGAACAACCTAGAGTAGCTTTTTTGGGTACTTTGTCAGAATTTTTTATGAGGTTCTTATTCTTCTATCTCTTAGAAACCAAGGACCTTATTCCCTATTGTAATTACTAACCCAAATTGTGTGCTCTCTTTTATGTAGGAATTGCTGTTGATGACCCTCGAATGCTTATTGGCTATTACATGGTCTTTATGGTTGCTTGCCTCAAACTGCGTGCTGATCATTTGGTCAGTTTCTCTGGATCTCACACATATCGCCAAATGTTATCTCAGCGTAAAAATGCATCAGTCTGGAGAGATCTCTCCTTTGAAACTAAAGGCATGTGGACATTTCTCGACTACCTGAGACTTTATTGTTACTGTCACTTGCTGGATATTGTCCTTTCCTTGATTCTGATTACTGGAACTCTTGAGTATGATATTTTGCACCTTGGGTACCTCGGATTTGCGCTGGTTTTCTTTCGAATGAGGCTCGAAATTCTAAAAAAGAAAAACAAGATCTTCAAGTTTTTGCGCATGTACAACTTCTCTCTAATTATTCTCTCTCTAGTCTATCAGTCTCCTTTCTTCGGAGAATTCAGTGAGGGGAAGTGCGAAACAATGGATTACATCTATGAAATGGTTGGATTTTATAAATATGATTACGGATTTCGAATTACTTCAAGATCCGCACTGGTTGAAATTATCATATTTATGCTAGTTTCACTTCAGTCATACATGTTTTCCTCGAACGAGTTTGATTATGTCTGTAGATATCTTGAGGCAGAACAAATTGGTGCCATAATACGAGAACAAGAGAAAAAAGCTGCTTGGAAGACTGCACAATTGCAGCATATCCGTAATGCAGAAGAGCAAAAACGCCTGAGAAATTTGCAAGTGGAGAAGATGAAATCTGAGATGCTCAATCTACAAATTGAGCTTCAGAATGTAAGTTCCACTACTAATTCTGTTAACACTTCGAAAGAACATGAGGGCCTCAGACGGAGAAGGAGCATGTCTTTAAATGTGAATACAAGTACAGATCTCCCAGGTAAAGAGGATGAAATTCCCCTGATTCAGGACCCGAAAACCAGTTCACAATCAGAACCCATGTTTTCTTTTGAAATACATGGTTCTTCGGAAATAAAAGCTGAAATTATGCCCCAAGTGAGTAATCCTATTCATGAGATCACTAGCCACGAAAAAGTAACTGCTAAAACTACATTTTCAAATTCTGACAGAAATGAGAAAGAAAAGAGGCAAACCAAGGAACACCCATTAGTTTCTGCAGTTCAGCTAATAGGCGATGGTGTATCTCAAGTTCAATCTATTGGAAATCAGGCTGTTTCCAACCTTGTGAACTTCTTGAACATATTGCCTGAAGAAATGGATAGAAATGGGAAATCCTCTCATGAGGATGGTGCACATGATGAGATCGAGGGCGATCGGCTGGACCGAACTTCTTCTCAGCTATCTGATGACAACAGAACAATGTCAGAAGCTGCGAGCGTGCAGATTGGACGGATACTTCGTTACATATGGGACCAGATGCAGTCCAATAATGAGATTGTTTGTTATTGCTGCTTCATTCTTGTGTTCCTCTGGAACTACAGTTTGCTTTCTATGGTGTACCTGGGAGCTCTATTCTTGTATGCTCTTTGTGTCAATACTGGCCCAAATTACATGTTCTGGGTTATTATGCTGATCTACACAGAGTTTTACATTTTGATCCAGTATCTGTATCAGATTATTATTCAGCACTGTGGGACGACCTTCCATTGGAATATGCTACAAGGATTAGGGTTTCCAGCAAGTAAAATCAGATCATCATTCGTTATTAGCACACTGCCTCTTTTTCTAGTTTATTTATTTACTCTCCTCCAAAGCTCCATTACTGCAAAAGATGGCGAATTGGTTGCTCTTACGGAATTCAACATTTTCAAGAGGAGAATATTTCACGGTGAAGAGGTCTTCATCAGTTCTGGTTGGAAGGAGAGACTAAAGAAATTGCCTCCGATGGTAACCAATATCATAAAAACAGTAACTACAGGCATTTGTCGTTATTGGAAATCATTGACACAGGGAGCTGAGTCTCCACCTTACTTCTTACAGCTCTCAATGGATGTTAACTTGTGGCCAGAAGATGGTATTCAACCCGAGAGAATCGAGTCAGGAGTAAATAA
>BEHA01049432.1:37961-52934 GCA_002897215.1 Eschscholzia californica subsp. californica | reverse complement strand
TCTCTGTAACAAACCCATTTTCTTGTTCTTGTTCTTGAATTGAATGATTTGTTGTTTTCTTGATAAGTTGCTCTGTTATTTCTTCTTCAACTTCCATTCTTCTGTTATTTTGCATGCTTTGAGTAGTAGTAGTCATGTTTATTTTTGTGGGTTTTCTTCTTGTTCTTGATGTTTTGATGAAGAAGATGAGTGAACCAGATCAAGAAAACTACAGTTACGTAGTGATCTTTGTCTGGTTATTTTAACAATTAACAAATGGGTTGTTGTTGGATTTATTGAAAAATGTAGAAAGACAAAGGTACCTTTCAAAGTTTGGCATTATTCAAAGCCAAGTAGGAAATTATTATTAATTCCTAATCCAATCTATTCGATTTGTACTATTCTTGTGAACTTGAGGTAGATACGGATCTGGTAAGCTGATCCTAATCCCCTGGTCCAACATAACTCTATTGGTTGATTATTTGGGTTGATATAGATGGACTGGGTAGGGTAAACCTAGTTAATAAATTAATAATAGCGAACAACTAGTAGCCCATTTAATAAACATATACTTTGCAATGCGAAGGTCCCAGATTTGACCTTATGGAAGTGTGGATGTAAGTCGAGATTATGGACATGATGTTTGACTGAACATCATGGAATCAGACCAATTTTGGTGTTCACTATTTCTGTTCATCTCTACCATTATCACCTAATCGTAAATTTAATATGGAATCAGATTAAATTTCAATTTTCAATCCTCATTCTAGCTTCTCTAGTTTTCCGATGTTTTCTTGAAAAGAAAATGTTGTTTAATCAGCGTTTCAGTCATCTTCATCAAGCATCTAAGATTATAAAGTTGGAAGAAGAAGAAGAATAATTGTTATCTAAACAACATCAAAGAAGTTTTTCATCTGAAGGAGGTTACAAGAAAAACAAAGTCATGTATTTCTGTGAGCCGAGTTAATCCCAATGTTGAAGCCACCTCCTCCCTGAGCCAAGTGGTGCAATCGCCTGAGTCAAAGCTTTTCTAGCCGAGCCAACTTCTTTGACCTTGCCAGTTTGGTTTAAATCTATTTTGTTCAAATTGAATCAAGTTGATTTTTTTATGTATTTCTTTTACTTTTCAGTTTACATGTTCTACGTTCTAACTTGCGGGGTGTAATTAGACAGATCGAGAATAGGAGATCCGACAATCACAAAAAATCCAAGATATTAAAGATTGAACTTTACATATTTAAGATATATAAATGACCTAAATAAAAAGGGTTAACATTCTAAAACAAAAGAGGGGACCGTCATTGATTGACCAATTTCTCTCTCCAAATGGCCGAGCTAATGACGGCCCACCAGGATGACTTTAAGGTTAGTCAACTTCATTTTTTCATGGTTTATCATTTTTCGGTTTTCATTTACTTTTAAACATAATATTCTTTGAAAATCACTGAAAGAGACTAGTCTATTTTGTACCACTTTATTGTTTAATGGTCCCTCTTTTTTGTATTTCTAGTGGGGGAGAGAGAAGCTTGGCCAATTAACAACCACTTCTTCAGTCGATTAGACCTTTTATTATGGACCTAGAGGTGTTTAATCACCTCAACTATCTAATCGCTTTTAATCATATGATATACAAGTACCAAAAATGCTGGAATTTTTTTTTTTCAGGAAGAGAATTGCAAGTTAAATAAGCCTTCCCTTATCCCCACTATGGACATGCTTCAAAGGAGGGACTTTCAATACCCAAACCAGGTCCGTGTTTGATCCAGGACGCCCGCACTGGGCCCACCACGTCAAGGGGCCTACTCCATACAGAGGCCTGGATTTGATTAATAAAATTAATCACGTTAATAATGACAGTACATGGAGCAGTTCAGCTGGTTTGGGACGTGTGTATCAATCCAAATGACAAGGGTTTGATTCCCTCAGCCAGGACTTTTTTACTGTTTTGGGTTCATTGTTCTTGGTTGGGTGGGATCTATTTTTTTACTGTTTTGGGTTCATTGTTCTTGGTTGGGTGGGATCTATAGGCACCGTTAGCTATTGTTTTTTGCGCCTCTTTAACTACAAAATGTCGTAAATGGACCGCTTAAAACAACTTTATAGGGTCAACTGCTGGTTCAAATGTTAGACATAAACTCAAAAAATTCGGAAGTTTTAAGTTTGATTCCCACGGAAGGTGGAATCCATGGTTATTGAACTTGAGTTATTAAAGGTATAAAATAATGTGATAAGTATGTCGGGCTTTAGACCTCTTTCATGTTGTTGGGGTTTAGGCCTCTTTCATTATAAGTTTAACTTAAGTGGTTATCGTGTTTATCACATCTTCATGATGTATCGATGTCTTTGTACCGACTATTGTAGTCGATTTCTCAGAAAAAAAAAAAAAAACAACTATATGTGGCGTTTTTAGATTTTCTTTTGATTTTGGCTCCCTGTGAGATTGAGTGCACAGTGGTTAAATCAAACTTTGTTTATGCTATGTTACACTGTTTCTTAACCATTTTTATTTTGGATTCGTTTCTTTCAACTTTTGAAGGTTTTTTAAGAAATAAATATCTAAACTATATATCTTCTACAGAAAATTTTATTTTGTTTTACCATTTTAGGCTGACCATGTCCATCTATGGTTTTCATTTACCGACTGATAAATTATCTTGCATTTTTGTTTATCTTTTTTTGTAAATTTTATTACACGAAAGACCCATATTCAAATTTCGCACAGGGCCCCCAAATTCTCAGCCACGACCATGACCCAAACACGTGTCTATTATGCAGATCGGCTGAAGAGAATGTCTCTCACTTACTCATCTCCTGCAGCTTTACTGAAACCATATAGAGATACTTCCTCCCGGTGATCGATTGTCCGTCTTCAATGCCATCCACTTTGGATACTTTCTTCAGGTTTTGAAAGTTTGAGAAGTCAGATACGATGAAAGAATTCCTTCAGCAGATTACTCCCTTTCCCATTTGGTGGTGTATATGGTTAGAGAGGAATAATCGTCTTTTCCGTGATGTTGCTAACTCCACTGATAGAGTTATTATGTCGATCAAGGCCACCAGTTTCAACTGGGGCTTACCGACTAGGTACTTTGAGAATTTATCTGTGGGTTTTTTGTTCAATTTTTGGGAGACTATAGTTTCTAATATGTAAAGTCTTCCAATCTCCGTTGTTTTTGTAGTTCTTTTTTCGTGCTTCCTAAGCACTCGGTTAATATATTATTCTTCTTCAAAAAATAAGTGTTCCCTTATTTATTTTTGAGTCGTATGAAGAGGGGATTTGGTACGTGTGCACGAGTAGCACCCTCACGACATACCACCACAATTAGATAGATTAAAGGCTTGCCTATCTTACAAAAATTGGAATTTCAACTTTGCACATAGAACATATCTTATGACACGTGAACCAGATAGCCGAGAGTGTTCTATCAATGTTTTCTAGTTTAAGATTAGTGAACCTTAAAATTATCATGAAAATAAGTCATATTTGATAAACAAAATTACGACTATATTTCTCTAATAGAATGGTAGCTAGGATTGTCACTCTTCTTTCAAAATTAGTAAACCACAATAGCAAGACTTTAACTTTAGTTGGATTCCTTATGGACCATAAACAAAAGTTGGGTGATTTTGTGGAAGACTGTTCTCAATTGCTAGTGAGATAGACAAGAAAGATGGATAATTTCTAATTTTCTTCCATCAGCCAGTGTGACATTAGATAAGAATTTAGATGTAACTATAATCATGAATCACGGAGAAGGATCATATCATTAGGGGATCAGGATTTTTGGCCCAAGTCTTGATATATAAATTTTTGGGTCAATTCTATTCTGGCCTCCCTACAAATGAATTCACTAAAATAACTCTTCAAAATGACCAACTTTCAAAACAGCCTCTTAAACACTTTTTTGTCAAAATATTCAATGATGCTCAAATTTGTCTTTCTTCAACTTTATCAGACTTTTTATTTTCGCTAACAGAGTCAATCGTCGTCCATCTTCTTCCACACCCATCTCTTCATCTCCAATACTACATTTTCAGCTTCAAGTTTGGGGACCGCATACTCTCAAATTAGGATTTGGGTTTTGAAGTTTTCATCCGCGAACGAAAATCTGATTTGCGGTTTTCTCGTCCTCAAATCAATTTGCGAGACTGCCATTTATATGAGAGAGAGAGAGAGAAAAAAAAATTAATGTTGGAGATGAAGATGCACATATGGTCGTGGAAATGAAGAGATGAGAGAGAGAGAGAGAGAGAAATTAATGTTGGAGATGAAGATGCACATATGGTCGTGGACAGGGCCAGTGGCTGAAAATTTGAGGGCCCTGTGCCAAATTTTATTGGAGGCCCTCTTGAGCGTTAACATAATTAAAAATTTTAAAACTATTCAATGATATAAAAGATATTAATTTGGTCAACAGTTGGTAGCCCAAGTGGTTCCAAGGTGTTGACATAAACTCCAGAAATCCCTGGAGGTCTCAGGTTCGAATCCCAGAGACGGTGGAATCTTTGGTTATTTGATTTGGGATTATTTGGGTGTAAATAATGTAGTTGGGCTTTAGGTCATTGTCATGTTGGGCTATAGGTCCGGTTCTTGTTTCAGTTTGAGTGGGCAGTTATTGTGCGTATCACATCTTTGATGTATCAATGCCATATGTAACGACATACGTTGATCGTAGTCGACTTCCAAAAAAAAAAAAAAAAAAAAAAAAAAGATATTAATTTGTTGACGAAACTAAACTCATTGTATCAAGTTTCTAAATAATTGTTTCAATTATTTTTCAAGTAAAGTTTATGTTGTACGTAAACTCTATAGCGACTAAGTAATTAGACTCTTAGATGATCAAAGAAAACATAATGAATGTGAGAGATCATAGTCGAAACATGTAGAACTAAGATTTCAATACAAAATATACTAACAGAAATTTGTAATTATGTGAATTAAATCAATTTCGCGAATTAGTGCTCTTACGAGATCATCTCAGGACAATTTGTCTACTGGAATCATCTAATACATATTTTAAATTTTCTTCTTCAATCGTCAATGAGATTGTTAGGAAGTTTCAATTTAGAAATTAATTCTAACGTTATAAAGGAATTTGAGATTTTCAACGAAAATTTTTTTTTTGAGATAACCAATTATCAGATAACCAATTTTGTTAAATTAAAGGAATTTGAAATTCTGATTACTTCGAACAATGATAACTCAATCAGGATTGATTTGAATATTCAGTAAATCTAAAAATGAAATTGAAAATTGTATAAATACTTCGATATACTCCAAAAAATTAAAATTAGAGGCGAGATTTATGTTGACAAAGTCTAATTTGCAATCTAAGTATGATTTGTGCTAGTTTAGATATAAGGTAGATATTTCCCAAAATTCTTACAATATTGAAATCTTATTATGTGAAGAAATTTTTTTAAAAAAAAATACATTCCACCTAAGGGGATCGAACACGTGACCCGTGGTATGTTGACCAAGCATGGTTCCATTGAGTTATTAATTACCATTACCAACCCATCTAATAAACAGGGCGGTAAAACCCGTTCCGTTAGGGGCGGGTTCGGGCAAAAACCCACCGGTTCAGACCAAATTGCCACCCCTAATTATTATACGACAACTGATAAATTTTCAATAACGAGATTGAATAAGGTTTATTTGCGCTTGCTTGATACGAGTGGGCCCTTATTAGTGCGAGGCCAGTGCGTGGAAATGAAGAGATGACGGGGAAGAAAAGAGACGAATGTTGTAATTAACCATAATAATCTGAGGGAAAAAAAATCTAAGAGAGGACCAATTTGTTATTCGAAGCACATGACATGAGAAATTTAACAAAAAAGAGATGTATGGGGTCATTTTGAAAAGGGTTATCTTTAGGAGGCCATTATAAGTTGCTCATCTCTGGGGGGCCAAAAGGGAATTACCTAAACTTTACCCCCCAAAATGTGGAGTTATATTTTAGACATAACTTGGGTAGGTGTGATGGAGATCAAATAAGTGGTGGGAGCTATCCTAGTCTATTATCACGTGGCTTAATTGGATTTGGATTCAAATATATTGTCGTCTGCCAAAAGTTTCTTTCGTGTACAACTTTTAAGTCAAGATTTTGTTTGTTTCCCTCTAAATTGTTGGGTTCTTAACAAAAAAAGTTTACCAATAATAAAGAAATTTTGAAAGAAAAATATTATAATAAGAAAAGAAATATACTTGAATTTTCTTCATTTAGCTCCACAAATGTGACTAACTTGAATGTTTAGGTTCATGCACTGTTATTCTAATTTGTTTTTTTTATCAGCGCAGTTAAAAAAAAACGTGATATCTTATCTATTTAGCATTCTACCTTTTCAACTTGAAAGAAGTCATACAAGAAAAAAAGTCTTTGCCTGAACCACTTCATTCTGAATTTGAAACTTCAAAATGCTAAGATTCTTCTCTTATTTGCTTTAGTGGGTAACATGATTTAAGCTTCAAATGAGTTTGATTCTTTTCTGAGTTTAATGCTTTAATGGTTGTGTTTCTTGTCTTTTTCGCTTTAGGAGTTGTCATTTCTTCTTATTTTCATGTCTGGCATAAAAGTCAAGAGTGAATTCTTCTAAACTCGTTTTCGATGGCTTTTCCAATAATGTAGTGTTCTTCAAGGTTTTCGGGGCTCCTTCAAGACTATATCTTCCTCATTTAGTTTCCTCTAAATATCTATAAATTTTCAATGTAAATCTTAAATTCCTTATGGTTGTTCTCATTTTTGAGTTTATTGTTCAATGGCTTCATTTGCTTTGTTCACTTTCTTGGCACAATTCTTGGCTGGATTTTGTAACTAAAAAACGTAGCTTCAAATAATTTTGGCAAAATATTTGGATTCCCTAATGCATAATGTTTAACTACAACATATACCAAAAATTTGACTTCGTGAGGAAAACACCATTTAAGCGGAATGTAATCCATAGGGCAATACAACTAAAGCCTCCATTGACATCAACTTGTCAGGTTCTCTCTTTAATATATTTTCATCATCTATTACGCTTAGGTAATCTTCTACTGTTAACAGAGATTATTTTGATCCAATAACTCTGATAACCGATCTTCCAGGTAATGCAAATTCCTCAATCTATTCTTGTTTTTCATTTATGTTTTGATTTATACTGTTAGAAATTTGAAAATGAATGTCAAACAATTATGAGATATTAGCATTTAATGATTTACATCTATCACATGTTCATGGAACATTTGAAAAATCGAGAATCCAACCTTAGATTAGGTACATGTTGTTCATAATGCTTGTAAACCAAGTAATATAAGGATTCTAGAGATGAATTCTTGAAAAATGTGATGTTGTTTAATTGTTTTGGCATATTAGGTTAATTATTAAGTTCTTGTGAAAATTGTTCTACATAAACAGACAAAGGGAAGTCACTTGACCAAATAAATAATCCCTTTTGAGTTGGATACCCACAATTATGGAGAAAGCGTGGCTCTGGCCCTTCGCCGCTAAGCCAGGGCAGTTTCACCATGCGGTGGGACGAAGTTGAACTCCGATCATCTTCTATTGCTCTAACTCTTTTACAGGGGCGGAGGTATGTGAAGACCAACTCAGACTAGAGCCCAGTAGTAGTAGTTTTGTCAAGAGATTAGGGGTTTTGTCAAGAGATTAGGGGTAGTTTAGGTTTTTAGCGTGGTGAATTTTTCTTTTTCTGATTTGGAACGGGAAAGAGAAATGGGAACTTCTCCCAAATCGACCGCAGAGCAAGGAGAGCCGAGAGTTCTAGGGTTTCTGACTTTTTTTAATCTCCACTTCCTCTTCATCGAAAGACAGCAATTAGCCTAACTTCAATCGAAAGATACCAAGAAAGGGTTCATTTTATCTACAGATTCAACAACTATTTTCATTCTTCTAACATTTTCTTATTGAAGGTAAATTTTTTGATTCATTATACAAATACTTTTCTCTCTAACCGGAGATCCGGCGAGGGGGGGTTAACATCTCTCTCTCAGTTCCTTCTACATTAGGAAAGTTCAAAATGGGCAAATCTCCATTAATCTTTTTAGGGTTTGGTCATTTCTCTTTATTGGTTTGCTAATAATCTAGGGTTAGGGTTTATTAAATTTCATTATGGAAAACCTAATAACTCTAATCCCACTTGCTCAGTCAACTATTTTCATTAGGTTTATCAGATTACAAATTTTTGTGTGTTCACTTTTCGTGCAATTCCTTAGATTTTTCAAATACTGGGGTTTAAGCTTTTTTAGGATTGTGTTTTAACTTTCATGCAACTCAGAGCGAACTATTTCAACCTGCAAGATTGATCGAAATCGATTCCTGAAGCAACTATGATACGTGGGTTTTAGGGTTTTGAATGATTGATAATTTTAGTGACTGGTAGACTAATGAAATCCTGGCTCTGTCTTTGAGTTATTGGGTTAATTTCTTATTGCAATTTGTGGCAAATGGTCTTGTGTGCCCATGAAACATTTGAACATTTTAAGAACTCGATCTTAGAACATATTCAGTATGCTTGTAAACCAAGTAAGCTTACTCGGGCATTTCACCAAACTCGGCTCGTACTACCCCTGAGGCCTAACCATTTACGAGTTCGTAGCGAGCCCGACTCCGCAGCTCAAACTATTCTTGTTTGGTAACAGATTGAGAAGCAACCAGTTCCTATAAACTTATAGATGTAGGTGATTGGGGAGTTAGCATGCTGAACCCAAAATTGTTTATGAGCGTGTTGAAACGAAATAAGTGTATTGCAGTGTGGTTAAAAGTTAAAACTTCTCTTTATCTATCTTAAATTAGATTGTAGAAAAGAGATAATGCTCTATAACATTCCTATTGATTTGTTTGTGTTTCTTTGTTATCTTCGATATATTCAGGAGGATGGGTAAGGCAAAGGGCGGTTCAATATTCATCAGGCTAGTTTCAGCAGCTGGAACGGGTTTCTTTTATGTGAAACGGAAGAATCCTCGTAAGATGACAGAGAAGCTTGAGTTTAGGAAGTACGATCCTCGTGTAAATCGTCATGTTCTATTTACCGAAGCTAAGATGAAGTAAAACAATAGGTATATTTCGGTTAATCAACTTGTTTGTTTTTGTTTTTCATTTCAAACAACCAAGTTCTGCAAAATAACATCTTTGGTCACTGTTGTTTCTGATTTTGCTAGCCCTAATTTCTTCTGATTTTATCAAATTGTCCATCTCTGTAGCCATATCCAGTATCCATAGAGTAGCTATGCTAGTATCGTCTTCGCCTTCCACTTTTGAGGGTGGATGGGTTTCGAACTTTGTTAGGCGTATTTACAAGAATATTTTTTGATATTTCTCTACCAATTCTCTTTGACATTGAGAGGTAATATTTATTGAGGTTTTTTCTCAAAAATCCAGAGTTCAAGTCTAATAGTTATATCACACAAAACTGAAACATAATGGGTATTATAGAGTGATATAATGCTCGATTAGTTGCTGTTATACACAAGTAAAAGAATCCGTTATCATGATACATTTGTACATATTACAAAATTAGTAAAAGGTTGGGGATTGCGTCAACTTGATGTCAACAATACCATACCCTCCCCTTTGTTAGGCCGAAGAAGCACTAGTCGGAGAGACACTAGCCGGAACATCCTAAACATGAGGGCAAAGGATAGGGATGAAGTGAACATTATACTAAAATCAAGGGCAAGCATAGAGAACCAAAAATCACTGACACAAGAGATGTAAGTCATTTAAAGGCATGAAATTTGATATACAAGCTAAATAAAAAAAATGAAGATTAGAACCATTTCAATAATCACAATATCATCTGCATAAATATATATATGTGCATAATAAACATGTAGTTATCTTTTACAAGCACTATTACCTTCTATATACAAATAAGTGCGTAGATTTTATTTTAAGTCGGCCCTGACTAAAACAAAATCCTGGCAACGCTCCTGCCTGTGTGTACAAATATGTATGTACGACATTTACATATTTGTGTGAAAACTAGGCTTGCATATTATATTAGATTACTTTCAAACAAATATGTGTTAATTGGCTACCCTACCCAATAAGATTAATTTGAATTGACTAGTTTTGGGCACCATTGTTTATGTGTATATCCTATCTTTTATCTACATCTTGAATATATATATATATATATATATATATATATATATATATATATATATATATATATATATATATATATATATATATATATTTATATATATGCCACACTCTTGTTTCTTTTTATTAATTCTTACCAACGGTAATTGGAACTTTCTCTGAACTTGTAGCGAAAGAATAGATGGCGATGCCAATCTCATGACTTTGTTAGTAAGCTAGTTTTGTGTATTACACCCACAAGAAATACGGTCGTGTACAACTGATTTGTGTCTAAAGAAATAGTTTTTCGTAAATAAATCACAGCTAAATCATATTAGAATCATCGAGTATAGAATCAAAGAGTATAGATGGGAAAGAAGTACTAGTAATTTCGTTTTATTTAGGTGGGTACGTAGTGTCATTAGACATATATGAAGAGAACATTAATTTATGATATACTACTTGTCTTGCTCTGTTAAGCAACACTAGTTCCTTGTTTGGTCCTCTCCAAGTTATCTGCAGTCAAAAGAAATAAGTAAGAGGGTAAATAATCTTGTTGGAAAATTGGCTTCATTCCTTATAGTATAAACTACAAATTAATACACAACAACTAATATGAAACTTATATATTACCATCGTTAACAGCTCGAATAGCATTGAGTAACTTGATAGCGTTTAATGGTTTGGTTATATGGTAGTCCATTCCAGATTTTGTAACTTCTTCAGTTGAACCTTCACCCATTACCCTAATAATGGGTGGTATTTGAAACCCACTCAGTTTTCCTTGTTCTCGAATTCGTCTCGTTTCTTCATACTCATTCATGAGAATGATATCATAAGGTGAATTTCCTTGGAGAGATGTATAGATTTTGTCCAGAGCTTCTTCTTCAAGTTGACAAAATTCAGCAGTACCACCAAGTAGAGAAATAAAAGTTTCCGATATTTTTCGTAGTATTGGGTTATCATCAACAACCAAGAATTTCATTCCACTAAGAGGTTTCTCATCTTTTTCTTCATTGGGTTGCAATGAAATTTCCATTAGTGTTGAACAAAGAATTGATAAGAAAGAAAAGGGAGACGAAAGAAATTGACTCTCTAAACCGACCTTTTATGCTAGCTAGAAACTCATGTGATCTCTAATATATCTGTCCTTTTTTATTTAGAGATTTTTTTATTCTAGGGAGAGAGAAATTAAGGAAAGTTGGAGAGAAAAAAGGAAGTTTAGTGAGAGATAGAGTATTTTTTTATTACCAAAAAAGCATTAGGCATATAATTAACTTGGTAATTAAGGTATTAGTTTTTAGAAACAGGAAAGAAACACCATATTAGTAAGTGAGTTGTAGGCCTTACTTGGTAACCTTCAGGTTTTACCATCATCACTTATACATAGTACACTTTTTTTTACTGCCAAAAAAGCATTAGGCATATTAACTTGGTAAGGTATTAGAAATGATAGTCATTGCAATGACGTTGATACCTTATAAGCACGATAACTGTCCAATTTAACAAGAACATGTGTAAAACCCAAGTAAACTATGGCCTAGAGTCTAATCAACTACGGCTTAAAGTCCAACAATATTATTTATAACCTAATAATCCTAAATTCAATAACTCAAGGATTCCACCTCTTCTGGGGATCAAACTCGGAACCTCTTGGGACTTTATTAAAAATTATCATCGTCCATACATAGTACAAGGGGTGGGAAACGGCCCGGACTCTGGTTATTGTGAGTACTTTTCTCTCTGAGTTCAGACGTTCCGGGTACCTACAGTCATGGCCTACATGTCTTAGCTAGAAGGTTCGGACCGGATAAATTTGATAGCACGAAACGCCATGCCAATTTCTCACCCAGACAAAAAAAAAGGCACATAATAATGACATGACTCAAAAACATGAACACCCTATTTCAACCTGCAAGATTGATCGAAATCGATTCTTGAAGCAACTATGATACGTTGGTTTTAGGGTTTTGAATGATTGATAATTTTAGTGACTGGTAGAGTAATGAAATCCTGGCTCTGTCTTTTTGTTCTTGGGTTAGTTTCTTATTGCAATTTGTGGCAAATGGTCTTGTGTGCCCATGAAACATTTGAACATTTTAAGACTCAATCTTAGAACATATTCAGTATGCTTGTAAACCAGGTAAGCTTACTCGGGCATTTCACCAAACTCGGCTCGTACTACCCCTGAGGCCTAACCATTTACGAGTTCGTAGCGAGCCCGACTGCTCAGTTCAAACTATTCTTGTTTGGTAATGGATTCACCAAACTCGGCTTCTACTACCCCTGAGACCTAACCATTTACGAGTTCGTAGCGAGCCCGACTGCGCAGTTCAAACTATTCTTGTTTGGTAACGGATTCAGAAGCAACCAGTTCCTATAAACTTATAGATGTAGGTGATTGGGGAGTTAGCATGCTGGACCCAAAATTGTTTATGAGCGAGTTGAAACGAAATAAGTGTATTACAGTGTGGTTAAAAGTTAAAACTTCTCTTTATCTATCTTAAATTAGATTGTAGAAAAGAGAAAATGCTCTATAACATTTCTATTGATTTGTTTGTGTTTCTTTGTTTTCTTCGATATATTCAGGAGGATGGGTAAGGCAAAGGGCGGTTCAATATTCATCAGGCTAGTTTCAGCAGCTGGAACGGGGTTCTTTTATGTGAAACGGAAGAATCCTCGTAAGATGACACAGAAGCTTGAGTTTATGAAGTACGATCCTCGTGTAAATCGTCATGTTCTATTTACTGAAGCTAAGATGAAGTAAAACAATAGGTATATTTCGGTTAATCAACTTGTTTGTTTTTGTGTTTCATTTCAAACAACCAAGTTCTGCAAAATAACATCTTTGGTCACTGTTGTTTCTGATTTTGCTAGCCCTAATTTCTTCCGATTTTATCAATTTGTCCATCTCCGTAGCCATATCTAGTATCCATAGAGTAGCTATGCTAGTATCATCTTCACCTTCCACTTTTGAGAGGGGATGGGTTTCAAACGTTGTTAGGCGTATTTACAAGAATATTTTTGATATTTCTCTACCAATTCTCCTTCAGATTCAGAGATACTATTTATTGAGGTTTTCGGTCAAAAAACCACAGTTCAGTGCAAATAGTTATATCACACAAAATTAAAACATAATGGTGCTATAGGGGGATATAAAGCTTGATTAGTTGCTAAAGGTTATACATAAGTGAAAAAAATCCATTATCATGATACATTCGGACATATTACAAAATTAGTAAGAAGTTGGTAATTGCGTCAACTTGATGTCAACATTACCTCTCTTTAAGGCGATTACAACGATGAAGTTTATATGTCCCTCTCATCTTACTTTTATTCGGAAGGAAAAAAATTAAGATGTAATACCTGTCAATTAGAGGAGCAAGGTTGTCAATTAGAGGGAAGGTTTTAACTTGACATGTGTCAAGGTCCCTAGAACCGCCGCTCTTCCCTCTGTTAGGCCGCAGAAGCGCTGGCTGGAGAGATAGTAGCCGGAACATCCTAAGCATGAGGGCAAAGGACATAGGAATGAAGTGAACATGATACAAAGATCAAGGAACATCCTAAACATGAGGGCAAAGGACATAGGGATGAAGTGAACATGATACTAAGATCTAAGATCAAGGGCAAGCATAGAAAACCAAAAAGTCACAAACACAAGAGATGCAAGTCATTCAAAGGCATGACTAGCTATTGTTTCCGATTGAATGAAACTAAATATAGAAGGTAAATTTTTATAATAAAATAGAACTTGTTTTGCTGATTGGGACAAAATAAATGAAGCTGATTAGGACAAAATAAATGACTCTTTCATTTATACTGTAATTAATCTTGAAATTTCAATGGATCCAACGACCATCTTGTTCCATGTCTATCTCTCTCCCTTTATCAGCTCCAATGATAAAACCCTTCATTTGTCATCTAAAACGACTCATTGAATTTGGCAATCTGCCCCTACATTAAACCCTTGCTCCCAATGGGTTGATGCATGAATATTCACTTTCATCATTGAATTTCAATTCTACAATTATTATGGAGCAATATCAATGGATTTTGATCTACTAGGAGAAGTACACACATAGATGCTTGATTCAGATGAGTTCCTAATATGATTTTCCTCGAAGATTAGGTTTTAGAATAATTTCAATTTTTCATTTTCAAGTAATTTTATCTTGTTCAAATAGGAATGCAAGTAGGAATCTTAGTTATTTTATTTAGATTTGTTGAATTATGTGTTATCAGTATCACTCAGTAAAGGTTTATGTATTATTTATCTAAGTATGGATTTTGAGATTGGCTTTAAACAATTCTTAATTTCACCAGATATACGTCTTCTCACAAGATGGGTTCACCAGATGGATTTTCAGCTTCACCAGATGTATATATATAACACTTTTCTCTCTCGGTGTTTTCAAGAATTGATTTTGGACTTCACACAAGATGGTTGTCGTTAAACAATGTATGGACTCTGTCTGTTATAGGTCTTGAATGAATTATTGAGGGCCTAGACATGCTTTTTCAAGTGATTTCGGCAGAGTGCGATTATTGTTTTTGGAGTTTTTTTAATGCAATTGTTTGGACAAATCAAGTAATCTCTCCCCCTATATATATCCATAGAGTTTGGTATTGTAGTATCTCAGTTTCTTCTTCGAAAACTGCTTCATATTATATGAAAGAATTCAATTTAGTATGTTTATCGCATTTTAGCATCAATTCATACCATCTAACAGAACAATGAAGGTAAGAAAACAACTTTTAGTCAAGTTCAATTCATAATTTGAATATCAATCCTTATGTATTGATTTCTTGGATTTCTGTTCACCGGGTTAGTTCATTTAGTTTTTTATAAGCTTGAATTGTCTCAATTTAGTGTTGCTTATTAAGTATTTGTATTTTTCCCACTAAAACTTAA
>BEHA01049432.1:20460-37895 GCA_002897215.1 Eschscholzia californica subsp. californica | reverse complement strand
AGTTTTTTATAAGCTTGAATTGTCTCAATTTAGTGTTGCTTATTAAGTATTTGTTTTTTTCCACTAAAACTTAACCTGAAATTGGTGTTACATGAAGATAAAGCCAATAGAAATCTATTATAGTTGGTATTGGTCATTCAAGTAGCTTTCTATGTCCCATGTTTCTTGCATTACACTTCGAATTGTTAAAATTGAGGTCAGGCGTTATAATTTTCCGGTGAGTGATATTCATTCATTTTCTTCTTCATGTCACTCTTTATTTTGAATTTTTTAGGGTCATCAGTCGGCCTATTTCTTTCATTTACTTTTTTAACTTTTTCTTTTTGTCGAAGATAAATTCGAAAAGATAGTTGACATTGTTAAAGGAGAAACAGGTTCTTAGTAAAATCATAATTTCAGCCCATTTTTAAGTTTTATAAGTTAGTTGAATTTAGTATTGGATTGGAGGAGGAAGTATTGTACCGATGGCCGATGGGCTTGGTTTCACAAGTTGTTCATGAAGGTGACAAACAGGTTCTTCCATAAGCTAATATATTTGGTCCATAGAGAAAAATTGATCTCAAACCATTTCAGACTTAATTCAAGTGTTTGTTTCTCTTCATCACCATTAGTTCCTTTTCTCATCTTATTCTCTGCCTATCTCTTTACCTCTCTACAGAGTTTTTCTAAGACGCTCATGACTAGAGGTACGCATTATTTGTGTACTAATTTTCATTTTTTCTGGTTTTTGTTAGTCCCGCGTCGATGTGATGTGTGGAATCGTCTTGTGCCATATGCAGTGAGATTGTTCAGTAGGCATGGTCCAAGCCCCGTAAAGAAACGGACAAAGATGTTATAATGTTCTAATGGGGACATTTGTGAATTAGATTGTGTTTTTTTTTTTTTTTCAGTCCAACCGATTTCGATCTTCTGATTCTGGGATTTTTTGCAGTGAAGGTATGTCATCGAATTTTGTAAACTTGGAAAATAGACCTACAAGAGATAGCGGCGCAACCAGAGTTCTCCACGGTTGGGACACCACCAGAATCTGTGACTGTAACTTCAAAACTTTCTATATTTAAATGTGTTTCTTCCATCCTTTCTAATTTGTCATTCATTTTTCCAATTCCTTGTCATTAATTTTCTTTTACATTCTTTCAATTTCGTAGTTCTCTCCTCCAAATAACTAATCTATCTTGTAATGCAGTTTTTGTCTTTCAGCTCATTTGGAACATCATTGAAGTTGAATGAGTTTTTTAGTTTGTAAAGATCTCCCTCTATCTAGATTTTGATATGTATAGTAAAAATTGAGTTGTCCTGTATTAAACTATGTGGCAATTTCTTATTCACTTTCTTATCCTGTTCCAGAACACAAAATTAGAATCAACTTATACAATATCTACTTAAATACTTCAAAGGCTATTCCTTAGGTTAAAATATGCTAACTTTGGTTTAAGTATAGTTCTTGCATAATTATTTATGCTTACTCGATTGATGGTTCTGAAGTCGAATTCATCTGGTTGTTCCTAAGTATCTCCTTTCTGGCTTTCAATAAAAAGAAGGAGTGTCTCCTTTCTGTTAGTATTTAGTTTTGCTATGTCGAATGGGTGATTGTAATCGATTTGGTTGTCCTTCAAATATGCAGGTTTATAGTCTCCATTTACTTAACACATGTATGAATGATTCTTGAAGTCAGGGGAAAAATGTGTTTTGTTTGTGCCAAGGATTCCTAATTGATTCTTGAAGTTTTTTTTTGATGAAATAATTGAGTCTTGAAGTTAGTATCGATTCCATTGTCCTTCAAATGTGCAAGTTTATATTCTCCATTTACTTAAATAAAATATCTATTTGATTCTTAACGTTAACAACAAAAAATATTTTTTTCAACAAAAAAAAAAAAGAAAATTGTGTTTTGTTTGTCGCAAATAATACTTTCAAATGTGAGATCTATATTTTTATTGGACAACCAATTCAAATTTTAGAATAAATTTTTATTTGCTTATATTTTATTAATTATTTTTAAATTTTCGTACACTCAAATATCTGGTTTGTTTATGCTACAAGTGGAATAATAAAAAGTTTGTTTGCGCTAAGCGTAAGTTAATTTTGATAACAGAAAGTACACCACTAAATAACGCTTTTTATACCTAACAAAAATGTCCGTGCCAGAGGCACGAGTCACACCTAGTAGAAAAAAATGAAGACCTGGTGCCTCTTGAGTTCTAAACAAAATGATAACAGTAGATATCTCAAACAAAATCCCAAAAACACGACGAGGATCAATCTCGATTTAGTCTTTTCTCTTGATGTTGAGCTCTCGGTTTAGTCTTTTCTCTTGATGTTAAGCTTTGTTTTATATAGAAATAACTAGATCTAGTTTCAGAGAGAGTTGTGGGGTGTTTCAAATATGGGTGGGAATCAGACCGGACGGGCAGTCCGCGGAAATGGTCCGGACGGAATGGCCACATGCTATCATTGACCGCTCAGACAATCGGACTAAACGAAAATTACTTGGTGAAAATGCCCGTCCATGACCGTTTTTTTGCTGGACTTGCCGGACATCGGTCAGAACTCAGACGGGACAGGGTATAAAGCCCAAAACAGAACAAAAATTGATTAATGTATTAAAAAATTTTCTTCACTTTAAACTATAAGAATGAAGTCATGAAGATCCAAATCTGAAGTTGAATCTTCATTTGACAAAAAAAAAAGATTATCCATTGATACTGCTTCATATCCATAATTCCACACAAGAAAACATAAAGTTCAACATCATCAAGCAGCAGCATTGAGTAGCAGCAGCAAAGAGCAACACTGCAGCAACACATAGGCAAGAAATTGAAGAAGAAGATGAAAAAAAAAACATCAGAACTTAGGCAAGAAATCGAAGAAGAAGATGAAAAAAAAAACAAAAATAAATCGAAGAAGAAGAGAAACAGAGGATACTTACGTGTTGAAGATTAGAGTTCGTGAAGATGAAGATGATTTTTCAGATTCAGAGTAGACAAAAAACAACAAAGAAATTTTCCACGTTATCAAATAATGGAAAAAGATGGAAATGAAAATAATAATAAAAGAAAGAGTTAATTCCAATTTGGCCCCTACTTTGTGACAAACTTTCTTTATGGTCTTATATTTTTCATAAATTCAAATATGACCCTTTTTTAGTGTAAATGTCGTAAGTACCCGTTCATATATATATATATATATATATATATATATATATATATATATATATATATATATATATTTATAACACATGAAATTTCACTCACCTCTCTCTCTATCTCCAACTCACCTCTCTCTCTCTCTCCAACTCACCTCTCTCTCTCTCTCCTCAACTCACCCTTGTCTTCTCCGGCGAAGGTCGCTGGTCGGGAAATTTTCCGGCTAGCGACCTAAACTTAAAAAAACTCTCATCTCTCTCTAAGCACTCCGGCGAAGGGGTTTCTCTTGGCCGAAAAGACCAGATCTGGTGTGTTCTTGAACATACCGACTCAGGCGAAGGGAAACCCCTTCGCCGGAGTGTTTAGAGAAAGAGATGAGAATTTTTTTTTAAGTTTAGGTCGCCAGAGAAGACAAGGGTGAGTTGGGGAGAGAGAGAGGTGAGTTGGAGAGAGAGAGAGGTGAGTTGAAGAGAGATGTGAGGTGGAGAGAGACATATGAGGTGGAATTTCATGTGTTATAATTAACTTTATTTTGAAAAAATATATATAGGAAGGGTACTTATGACATTTACACTAAAAAAAGGGGGTCATATTTAAATTTATGAAAAATAGGAGGTCATAAAGGAAGCTGGTCACAAAGTAGGGGCCAAATAGGAATTAACTCTAAAAGAAAAGTAATAGACTAAGAATAATAAGAAGATACTTACAGAGATTCAAAGATAAAAGGGGGTCAAACCCTCGAAGAGAACAAGTCTGTGAAGATCTTCGACTAATTTCAAAGAAACAAAAACAATCAACTAGAGAATCAATCGCCGATTCGATTCAAGTTAGGTTGTTACTTGTTACTTTTACTCGTTAGGGATCACTAATTAGGTTTTAGGAACTGAAGAAAAAGAAGAATTGAGGGGGAAATGAAAAGAAGCTGCAAAGAGAGAGAGGTGCGGTCTATTAGAATGAGATTTTTAGCGTTAGAAGTTTCAACACCTGTTTATATATGGTAATCCTAGGTTTAATCTAACCGTTCGTATTAAAACCTTAGTTAATCTAAGGGACGAAATGTGTTCGGACTAACAGACGGGCGGGCGTGGGCGGCTTGTCGGGTAAGGGTTGTTGCCCGCGTCCGTCCAATTTAACCCTTCCCGGACGGTCGGGTTTTGTCTGAGCCGGTTACCGGGCGTCCACGGACCATGGCGGTAGTGGTGGCCAACGGGTTGTGTCGGCACGGAAACGGATCGGCACAACCCGTTTATAAGGCGACACGGCACGGAACGTCGCGTGTCGTGTCGTGCTGACCCGTCACGGGTCAAGCGGGCCGTGGCAGGTTTGGGATTTTAAGCTCTCAGACCCGTCAACCACGACACGTTAGGAACGGAAACACGACACGCCACGGCCCGTGGCGTTCCTAACCTGCCACGGCACGCTAACCCGTTAGAAACGGGTACTTAATTTACAAAACATTACTGTTATTTTGTTGAAAGTAGTTGTTAATTGATAAAATTAATAGTTAATAAAGTTATTAAGTAATAAAATAAATATAGATTCTACAGTTTAAACAAATATCACAACGTTTGACTTAAAAATTATTTAGTGCTTTCTTTTGTTACGTTTCGCAACAACTGGCCCATTAGCCACGACCCGGCACAGAAACGGCTGGGACCGCCACGGAAACGGCACGACAACAGCTGGGTCGTTACCATGGGGCGTTTCTGTGCCAAGACCTTGTCGTCTAGGCACGACACGACACAGCTCAAAGTCGTGCCTGGCGTGGTTGTGGCGTGTCTAACACGCCACGGCTGTCAAACGGGTCGTGCCGCCACGACACAGCCCGTTGGCCACCACTACCTGGCGGGCCCGGGCGTCCGTGGGCGGATCCGAGCTGCCGACCAAAATCTCACCCCTAGTTTCAAAGGTCTAAAAATAATCACTCGCTTTCCTAAGTTAAACTTGTTTTGTTAGATTTCTTTGCTACTCTTCCACTTTTAAAGAATGCTATGACAACTGCTAGATATGAGATGGTTTCTCTGACGGCTTATGTTACAACCCACTTTTTAAGTCTTTGCTCTTTGAGGTGTAATTTTCTAGAGGGAGACCCTCGTTAGCTGTCTACCTAATATAGCTGATTGTAAACATATTCGATCTTATAGCTGATTTAAGAGACTCTATAATATATCTTTCTCTTGATTATTATTTTTAAGAGACTCAACTAGCTCAGTGACTTGGTCATACTCAGAATAGAGATTGAGTTCCGAGTTCGAGTTCGAGTTCAAAATCTAACTACTTAGGTGGAATGTTAATCTTTTTTGTTGAGAATGTTAGTTAGGAGTCAACTAATATTTACAAATTTATCTTTTAATATAATACTTAAGATGCAATAATATCCATTACTGTGCAAATGAGAAAGTACCCCCAACAGGAAACATAAAACATAACACATAACACATAACACATAAAACATAATATATAATACATAATAAAAACAAAGAGTATCTAGTGTTCCTCAATACTCTATCACTAACTAACTAATTAGCAAACTAAGATCATAATATATATTAAGAAACTCACATATTCTCTAACGTGGTTCGAATCTTAGAGAGTCTGGATTTCGCCACCAAGAGATACAATTGCATTTTCTTTCTGTAAACAAACAAACAAGCAGAAACAAAAGTTTAGGTAAAAGAAAGAAAAATTATTTCAAGACTTTTATAAATGGGTGTGAAAAATATACTAATATTAAGTACATACATCTTCTAGATATTGAACTGATTCTTGCAGCAAGTGAATCTCTGGTTCAACAAAAACCCAGGAATGTTTACACCTACTACAAAAAGAAAAGTGGTACAAATTTAATTTAATTCGTATTTAGTTCGAGTACTAGGTATAATTAATGGGTCTCGTTTAAGTATAATATTTAGGTACAAACACTGCTACCTAAGACTTACTCTTGAAGATCCTCATTAGCGACATTTGTTTTGAAAGTACTGGAAGCATCTATAAGTAGTTTAGAGTGGAAACTGCACCAAGAAATACAAAGTTTTGTAAAAAATTATTGAAGTAAAAAAAAAATAGGTGAGTAGTGAGAAGAACCAACTAAATAGCATTATCTTTAACGTGACGAGCAACAACTGCTAGGCGTCTCCAATCAACAGAAGTTGTTGAGAACCTTCAAATACAACACCATATGAAGTAAAAAATAATTACACAAATATTTGTAAGAAGAAAAAAGTGAGGCAAAATTGTTAATAAATATATTATTTTACATATAATTACGGGCTTCTTTATTATAATTGGTGAAAGATTCCATAAATTCTCTTTGAAGATTTCGAAATTCACTACTCGACGGTGGCCCATATACGCACCTAAAGTACTCATCATGATCAATTAAAATTACTCCCTTCATTAACTAAAAAAATGGTTAGAAAACCAATACTTATATAAATACAAAAAAAAAAAGGAAATGCTGGATAATCCAGTAAATTCAACCTATTTGGTTGACAAGTACAGCTGGACTACAAAATAAATGACCCGGATTTTCTCTAAGTTTTTTTTTCAAGTGTTGTCCAACTGTACTTGTCAACTAAGTGGATTGGACTTGCTGGGTTATCTAGCATTTTCGAAAAAAAAGACTTACTCTTCAATGAAGGAGGTTTGCATAATTCCTGTGGTTTTCGATTGCTCTTGTAATATCAGTTATATTTTTAAATTACTAAGTAATGAGTGTTTTTCATTCTTCTAATCATCCATCTATAGGTCATACTTGTTTATATAAGAGAATGAATCAACCTATGAAGGGATTACTTCATTCATGTGAGTTGTGACAAGAGACTTTATTTCACGCATGTGACCGCAATAGACTCTTTCTTCATTTCTCAAATTGACAAGCCCCAACCCCTCTTCCTCAATTACCTCAACTAGCATACTGCACCGAGAGACTCGACTTCATTCATGTGAGGTCAACAGGGATCGTCTCTTCTCTTTCTCTCTTTATTTCTTTTCATATTAAAAAGGTAATGTCTATCCCCATCGTCTTACCTCATATAGCTTCCTCAATTACTCCATCAATTTTCTATTAGCATGACATTTCTCTCTCCCTTTCTCTCTTTACATTTCTTAGCCAGTGCATGTGAGAGGTAACAAACTACTTCAATGATGTGGCAGTTACAACTATTGGTGTGCGCGGTTACGACTGTTGTCGTGGCGGTTAAGACCATTGTGGTGGCGGTTACGATAGTTGTCGTGACGGTTACGACCATCGTCGTGGCGGTTACGAACGTTGTCGTGGCAGTTACGACTGTTGTCGTGGCGGACCGTGACTAATGGGTTAGTTGTTACCGGTCCATTCACGAATTATTAATTTATTTATTTGTAAACTTGGTTAAGAGAGAGTTAATATAAGAATAAAGAGTTAGTCTCACACCTAAGAAGGATAAAGACGAGACCTTATCGATCAAATATAAGAACAAACTTTATAACCTAGTTTCAAACTTATTAGGTTCTACTTTTTTTAACTTAAACTAAATAATCGATTCTTACAATATTAATGAATCACAATCATCTACACAACTTCGTAAGTATCTCTTATTGAATATGTAGTTCTGATTTTCTTTATAAAATTTTTTTACTAATTTATTTTCTGTTCTGATATGCGAATAACCAGGTCTTACAACTTGATTCATAAGTTTTTTTTAATCGAGTAGAAAGAACAGACCCAGATAATGAAATCATCTCTCACAAAGACAGAAATTTCGTCTGCTAAAGAGAGGGACATCATTTTTATCTCTGATGAAGACATATATCCTCCCAATTGGTAATGGTTAAGAAAAAAATGCTTAAAATTTTAGTTTCAGAATTTTTTAATTAAAAGAAGCTCTTTTGACACAAGAAGATGCTACAAGCTTAGAAGATAACCTAGGCGTAATAGATCTTTAAAGTAGAAATCACAAAGTTGATCATGATATATTTTAGCTTACGGATACATATGATAGGACTGTCATTGACCCCCAAAATTTGGTGGCCCTGCCTGAATAAAGTTGTGTCTTTTACTCTACTATACCTAATACAATAGTACGTTTCTAGTTTCTGACATTTACCAGTCAGTTTTTTTTCAGGAAAACGTCAGCATGTCCCGTCCAAGGGCAAGAGGGGAATAAAAAAAAACTGACGTTTGGACCTGCAACTAATTTTTGGGCAAGAGTGGATTTTTTTGGGGTTTACCCCCCAGATTTTGGACTGTTGATTCAAAAATCCGAAATTATTAGGGTCAGAGAGAAAATCACCTTATTCATTATTCAACATCACTCACCTTTTAACCACTTTTCTTTTCTTGTGGAAAATAAGAGAAGAGTGGGTCAGTTTGTTTAAGATTTCAGATATCTTAGGAACAGGAATAAAATCCTAACCGTTTCCATTGGTGTCAGGCCCTAGATATTCTGTTTTCAGAAAGGTAGGCCCTTCTTTGAACAAAGAAGAAAAAGGAAGGTAGGCCCTAAAAATTCTAACAAACACATGAAAATATAAAATTTGGGGAAGAGAAATTTGGCCTAACAAAATAGGATTTTGGTTAAAAAAGATCTATCACTTTCGAATTATTGGAAACGTCTAACAAGAGTACCTCGTACTCGTACTGGAGCATACCGCGTCTCAGGTAACATTGAGTCAAATCTAAACACAAACCAATTACTGGTTTCATAAACATCTCACTGGAATCCATCCTCAGTGAAATTTTCTGCAATTCATGTTGTGTCAAGGAACACCATTTGCAGATATTTGTGAACTTACCGATGTTCCAGAAGGCCTGATTGTGAGAACTGTTGTCCAACTAAACGAGACATGCCGTGAATTCATAAATGACCAATCGACTTTGAAGGGCTATGGGATCATTTTCTGACCCATAGCCAAATGACCAGTTGGAAATTGATGTGAAAGAACAAGAGTTGAGAAACAAAGAACAAGACAATGGTATGGATAGATCAGTAAAATGGAAAGAAGAAATAAACTCTAAATCATTTTGGGAAGCTAGTCTTGTCATGTGAGCAAATCATCATAGGGAGGTGTCTTTCATCATAGGTTGTGAAGTGTGACATGTGTGCCCCCAAAGACTACTGGTTTGATATAAAGTTGATCCTACCACATTTTAGTTTCGTTTGTTAATCATCTGTGAGCGTTGTTGCCTAGTTTTTTGGCATTGCAAACCAAGATATGCGTCCCTTAAGATTGATATAGGCGCCCCAGAGAGAGGGTGCCTTTAGAACTTTCCAGGCTGAGTATTGGTTCTGTAACAAGCCCAAGACATGTTGTCTAGTTTGGGTGTCTTGGTGCTACTAGGAGTGGGAAAAGGCCCACGAGCCCAAGAATCCAAGGAGTTTGATGAGGGAGATGTGCATATGCATCTGGACCACCATTTCTTGTCAGTCGGTCACATACATAAGGCTACGTCTGGCCTCCCCGTCCAAACCCATGAGATGTGCATTATCCGTCTGGCTCTAGTAGGCCGGTCATAGACATAAGGCTTTGGCTGGCATCTTGTCCAATTCAGAAAGATAGGAACGCCAATTTATGTTATGTTAGGCCTAAGCCAATGGGCTATGACTGAACACAAAATGGATGCATTTGGGTTATTAGCTACTATGCCAAGAAGTAGTATTAAGAATTTGAATAAGAATCACAGTAGCGTTTTCCCTTCTGTTTTATATAATAGATTTTTAGATACTGTGAAAATGGACTCACTCTCTATTTAAATATTTCTTCCTTAATCTTGGACCTACTGAGGAACAAGAGAAGTCTGAAATCACAAAGGTTAATTTAGCTAGTGGTGGTGGTGAAAACGTGAAGCTTAGTTGAGAGGGGTGGTGGTGGTGGAATCATGAAAGGTGGTAGTGAGTGTAGTGGTGGTGGTGAAAACGTGAAGCTTAGTTGAGAGGGGCGGTGGTGGTGGAATCATGAAAGGTGGTAGTGAGTGTGGTGGTGGTGGTGGTTCACCGCAACCGGTCTGAGATATCATTAATAATGATATATTGTTTGAAATACTAAGTAGATTACAAGTAAAGACATTGATCCAATTCAGATGTGCATGTAAACATCGGTGTTTCTTATTTGACAAAAATCAACACTTCATTCACTTGCACCTATTTCGATCGAAGAATAATCCATCTATTCTATATAATCTTAAACGATTGGGATATAATAAAAGAGGTTTGTATTACTCGATGTTTCTTAGGCCGGTAGAAGGAGTAATAACGGCTAAAAGAAGCCTTAGACATGAGAGTGTAGAAACTAGTTTTTACTTCGCCAACTTATTTGAAGAAGGCGAAAGACCAATTTACAAATTACAACTTCCTTGGATGACTCTTAACACTCCAAAACCAGTTAACGATTTAATATATTTAACCGATTCTGCAGGTTCTGTTAGCTAAATAGTATTTGCTTTTTAAGATGCTAGCTAAATAGTATTTGCTTTTTAAACTACTTTGTCCAATTCATTCATCAGATGCTAGTAGAATGTAAAATATGCTAGTAGAATCAGTAAGATGCTAGCAAAATAGTTTGGTTTCTAACCTCACAAAAGAATTTGTAGATGTTTAATTGGATCGAGGTAGAGATAAAAAACAAATCACAAATTCATACTTTCTTGAAGTTCAAAGAACATAGAGTTACAGAGAGAGACAATCGTTTTTGGGAAAGAGCATCTCGTTTTAGGTAAATATTCATTGAATTGGTAGGTTAATTTAGACAAATATCAGTTTTGGAAATAATATATTTACTTGAATTCAAAGAACATATAGTTACAGAAAGAGAAACTCGTGTTTGGGAGAGAGAAACTAGTTTTAGGTAAATATCCATTGATTTGGTAGGTTACTTTAGAAAAATATAAGTTTTGGAAATAAAGATTAACATTAAATATCCACCATAAATATTCTTTCATAAAATTTATAAAAAGAATAATTGTATTAACTCAACCATTATAAACCTTTGGTTTACCAATGATTAAAAAATATTTATGAAAGGGCAAAATTGAGAGGAAATTAAAGGATTGATGCATGGGGCCCACCAAATAGTGAATTTTTGGACTTATTTTACATTTTCGGTTTATTTTGGTTTTATTTTATTTATTGATTTAGGAGTGGATATATGACTAATTACCCCCCCCCCCCTATTTTTGGACCTTAAACTCAAAAATCCTTTATAATATAAGCACTCGTCCAGGGGCTGAATCAGGATTTCATACTAAGCAGGGCAAGCCTAAAGTCTCTATAAAGTAAACTTCTACATACAATACGTATTGCTTTACAAGATACAACACAAGGCAATTTTTTAAAAACATCCTTTCATATCACGTTTTTTTTATATTTATCATAATAATCTAAATAAAACATTAGAAGTAATTTTTTGACTTAAATTTACAAATTAACATAACATTTGATAACTCAATTGAGTACCAAAATGTCGATAGATCTTTATCAATTAGTCTACATCTTAAAGAACAAAAAAGTCACATAATTTTACTAATCATTAATCTATGGTCTTCGTGTTATAATTATTCAACGGCACTTGAAGTAGAAAAAATTACATAACCAAGAGTGTATCCAAACAAAAACAAGATTTTCTTATGGTCCCTCAGTAGGCAGGGAGAGGGATTTGAACCCATGTGTTGGGTTTGGAAGTATGCACACTCCACCACTAGAGCTCAAATGAACTTTCGTTAATAGTGGTAGCTTCTCCTGTGTATGTGGAGATCAGGCCGGGCAACTACCCAGCCTTGCCTCCACATAGTTCCGCCCCTGCTCGTCGACAAGTAACAACATGGGTTGAGTCTTTAGTGAATAAACAACTGGGTTTGGGCACGATCCTATTAATAAGGAGCACAAGGTAATTTGCATATGGAATGTAGTTAGAAGTATTAGACGTTTAACACAGGAAAATTGGCCATATTTTTCTATCGATCAAGTTTGTGAGGTATTGACAGTGGGAGAAAACACATGGAGAAAGATTGACAATTTCCCATCCGCTGGTCTCTTTGGATGTCCTAACTATATTAGTGGTTCGATATACTGGTTGGCTTTTCATCTTACTCGTAAAGATGAAGTTCTTATAGTAGCATTTGATGTTAAAACCGAAAACTTTAGGGCGATCTCGATCCCAAGTTTCCTTCTTGATCAACTACCAATGCCATTTGGTTGGCGCGGTCTTGATATTTTTGAAGTTGACAAACATATTGATCTCAAATGTGTAACAAAAGTTGGAAAAAAGAGAACAACAATGAAAATATGGATAGTTAGCGACAACAATGACACAAAAAGAATCAATAATTGGAGTGAAGAAAGTATTTCGATGAATTTTCCTACGGAAGAGGAAATGCAAAGCTGGGTTCAAGTGATTGCAGTGAAACATTTCTTCATTGTAAGACCATACAATACAAATTCCACAAACTATTGTTATTATTACGATAGGAAAGCAAAGAAGATTTCAAACAAAATTGAAATAATTACAGATAATTATCACCTTGATAATGAGGATTCATTAATTAAATCTTCGTATTATTTTGATATTTCAATTTTCGAAGAAAGTCTTTTGTCTGTTTGAAGTGTTTTTCAATATCGAAGAGGTTGTTGAAGAATTAATACGTCTCTTTTTTTCCCTGTTATGAATTACATTTATTATTATTATGATTATTATTATTATTATTATTATTATTATTGCTTTAAGGTGGATTTATTGTCTCATTTCCTAAGAGTTGATTTACTATCAATAATAGTCTTCGTTTTGGGTTGTACTCCTAAAGTGAGTACTAAAGATGGCAACTCAGAAGTTCAACCATTTTCTTGGAATCGGCTTAAAATAACAACAGGCTAAGACCAAATTTCTTACTCCAGGAAGAAGGTTGTTTGGGGATTGGCCATATAGTGATATTCAACTTTGCTCTTAATAGGAGACATATATTGGAGTTGGATAAACAACAAAGACACTTTAGGGTTCCATCTTCCATGATATACAACACAAGAACTCGACTCAGGATAAGAACTCTTCGACGATGTCGATACCGTCCAAAGACTTCCTGGTGTTGGCATCATATAGTATTTTGCGGCTCTATATTTAGCTCGAAAAACAAATTTAAATGCTCACAGCAATCACCATATCAAATTGGCATATTATACCTTCTATCTCCCCCAACCACAATAATCACTCAAAACATTAGAAGCTGTTCCTTTCTCTTCATTTTTCATTTCTTTTTCAAAAGATAATTTATAAGCATCCAAAGACAATCATGAAATAGTTAAACAGAATTTACTTCTATTCTTTTTTCTATATTCCCAAGGATATTCTATCCTCTGGAAGAGTCATTAATCACTATCAGTTTCTTCTCCATAATTTTTCTTGCTCGGAAAAGCTTCCTATCTTAGCAGATTGCACTTTGTTACCTAATAGATTAGCAAATTTGTCATAATAATTTATTCGATTCACCTTCTCTAGTATTTTGACTAATTTCCCATGTTTTTCGTCGATGATGATTTGTCCATCTTTGGATAAATCGCCTGTTGATAGAACTCTAACTGGCTTGACTTGTATAGTAGGATTTAAGTTATCTGTTAATATCACTGCTCCAAGGATTTCACCCAAGAATGTATCCTGTGCCAGGAAAAAGAATAAGAACAATAAGAAATCGAACAACAAAAGAGCAAATAAGTAACATTCTGTTGTGTCCAAATATATTCATAGATCTTATCGTTTCAATCAAAGGCGAAACCAAGAATTTCTAGGAGTGAAGCTAGTTTGCTGGATGGGTTCATGGAGCTAGTTAGTATAAGCCCGCCTCTCTAAAGTTGGACCGAAATCAAGTTTGTTCATAACATGCACCATAAAATATGATATGCCAGTATAGGTAGATGCAACTTTACCATATGGTGATATCTGTGATGCTTTCTTTGTAAATTGTATAGTCTTGAGAGCAAACGATAAGCAAACATGGCTTCTGGGGTTTTCTTTGTGTGATGTAGCCTTCTGAGAATCTCAGGAAAAGAACTAACTTGGCGTTGTACATTTAGAGGAATTAGGGTTACATCTAGTTCCGATTCTAGAACTATTTTTGCAGCTAAAGGATCAAGAAACATGTTAAAGTCTGCATGTTTGTTCGAAGGAACCGTGAAGAGATTTCCTCTGTCGTCGGTGCTATTCCTTATGAACCCTCCGACTACATATACACTCTGCATAAGGGACCAAAACAAACAAAAAATGATATGATTTAGTAAAGAGAACGATTAATTTGTTAAGTAATAGGAGTCAAGAACAAATACTAACCTCGATCATTGAAGTTGTATTCTTTTGAGTTTGAATAATCTGAGCTAAACCAGTCAGAGGTCCGTTTGTTAATATGGTAATCTTAGATCCAGGATCCATTGATTCTGTAATGGATTGCCAAACTTCTAATGCTAATGGTTGCCTTAGTTCTGGGTGATCGGTATCCCTTGGAGCTTTGAATTCGACCGAATTTTCTGCTGTATACCTGAGATATAACACGAGCAAATCAATGAAGCAAAACTGAGAAGTAACATGAAGAACTAATATAACAACAAACTCAGCAGCTATAAGTTATACCTTCTGGGGCTCCGAGGCAAATCACGAGCAAAACCATAAAGTGTATCTGAGTCGAGAAATCCACCACCCCCATGTGGGATAGCCTTGATGTACTTGCAACCACCAATAGCTTGGAAAAACGGGTTTGGTTGTCCCAGAGCGAAAACATCTCCTCGTCCGACAGGAATATCATCACGACCCATCATGTGCAAAATATCATAGATGATGTCTATTGTTGCAGCATTTGCCCATCCAGTCGCAGTTACAAGTATTCCCTGCAGAATCAGAGAAAATTTAAACAGCAAACTAATGTGTCTAAGAAATGTTAAGGTAGAAATTAGGGTCGGTTTTCCGTCATGTCGTCATCTTAATAAAAAAAAATTGAAATGTTAAAGACAGCCACTAAATTAGCACGTAAGAAACAGAAAGTTTACCTTCAGGTCGATTACTTCAACAGGTACTTTCAAGAGATAGATGAGAGAAAGAAAATCTCCAGCACTCATATCCATGTCGAAAACAACAGGTTTTCCCAATTTTTTACCCCCAAAATCTGGTTTATAAAAGACTTCTTTATAATAAGGATATTTTGTAGTAAAGTTGAATCTCCCAGAATTCTCAGGAACATTAAGAACCTGCCATTCAGTAAAAATATTGTTAATAGCACATTGCTCCAGTTTTTGACAACTACAGATTAACGTTTCTGTTACGAAGTAAAATAGAAATTCTCACATACATCTAAGAAGTTTTTGAAAAACTCTCTGTCGAGGGGGCTTTCAGAGTCTTGATTTGGTTTAGCTTTTGTAGCAACAAGAACACGAACTCCTTCTGGACCAGTTACCTCCATTGTGAAGCCATCCTGTTTTCCATTGTTTTAATCCAATTAGCATATAGATATCAAGGTACTAATAATAAAATTTCAATACTCGAAGAACCAAATAAGCTTAGATAAGTATTACTAAGACCATTATATTTTGAAAAGAACATTGCATATCAAGAAACAGGGTGATATAGAAAGGAAAATCACTAGATGTTAGCACAAATAAAATGAGTACCTGACATTTTCCTTTCCCTTTTTTCGCAAGACAAAATGGATCACGAAAAATCTTTTGGACATGGCCACTATGAACTCCATCCTTGTCTAAATTAAATTTTGGAGTTGAACGGCCAGAAAAGAATGGATTTGAACCATCAGATACACCATATGGTTTATTTGACGTAACTATTGTTATATTCATATATTCCATCTCAGCAAATTCATTCTCTCCATTTTCGAGCAGGTTGCGCATGATTGATGTTGCCACACCTGATGTAAATGAGTCCCACATAAAATAGCTCTGCATGTGTTTGACTAATTGTCATCAAATCATTTGAAAGGCTTAAAGAAACATGGGCTAAAGCATCAGTATATGAATTAAAATAATGGGGGAAGCATCATTCTTAACCAATATAATGGGCCGGAAGCATCATTCTTAACCAATATAATGGGCCGGAAGCATTATTGTATGAATCAAACTAGAAAAAAAAAAGCACGAGAAAGGGGAAATTACGGTATAGAATTGATTATCAAACCAAGTATCGCGTGCCATTTTTAAGGACCGGAAGATATACTGTGCCTCATATGTATTCTGTCTACGCTCAAACGTCTTGAAGAACTTCTCATTTATGGGGATAGTGTTTGTTGCGTCCAAGGGCACAAGTGTAATCGGGAGGCCAGAATGGAAAACCTGTTACAAAATGTATAGAAATCTTGATCAACTCCATAAACAAGCAAAGAAACCAGAAATTTCTTAGAGGGGGCTGGTTTAATAAGGCCACTCTAATTGATGGATTTATCTGAGCCAACTTAGTACAAACACAAGAAAAATAATCATTAAGACCCTCTAAAGGGAAACATCAGTAAGCTAGCCTACTGGATGTTCCTCCAGGCCAAGAGGTAGCCATGAAACTTAATTATAGACATGCCAAGCTGAACAAACATAAGAACATATCATGAAAATCATATGGTTTATCAGACCATAAACTTAACTAGATTAGAAGCCAAAAGTTCATACCTGATACGCAGCAAACGGATCTCCAAACATATTGAACTCTGTATACGGATTGCTAGTGTAGTCCGTGAACAAATTACCATGGTCCCCGCATTGTCGAGGCGTGCAAGAAGAGCTAGCATTTTTAGGGCAACAACCAGTTGGATTTTTTGCCCTTACACCACCACCCATAACATAAACATGTTCAATATTTTTCTTCAGATGGGGATTGCTCATAAGAAATATAGCAAAATTTGTGTGTGCTCCAATAACAAATACGGTGGTCGGACCTTTTGATATTGTATCAATCATCACTTGTTGTGTTGTAGGTTGCCGAAGAGGAGTATATTTCCTGATCCCCTGTTTTCTCAGGACCAAGTGATTGATATCAATATACAATTTTAGGATGATAAGAGCACATAAATAATTAAAATAACACAAACCGAAGGGGTTCAGCCTTGTGTTTTATTCTGTCATAGCTATAGGATTTGCTGCCAAAATAATTTTTGGAAATCCTTTTTCGTTATTCCTCGAGTATGAATACCAGAAAGTATGTAATGTCTGAAGAAAATCTAGACTGAATAGAACATATAACAAGACCTAACTAGCTTCACGGCCCCCAGTATCAATAGTTTTTTTTATGTGGGGTTGCAAGTAAGACTCTGGCTTCTCAATACTATCTGAAAGTACCCTATTA
>BEHA01049432.1:0-18875 GCA_002897215.1 Eschscholzia californica subsp. californica | reverse complement strand
AAAAACACAAAGTTAATAACAATCAATAGGTTTAGATAGCGAGAGAAGAATAGAAATATAACCGGAAGTTCGCCGGAGATAGGTACCGGAATATAAGGTTTCTGATGAGAGAAATGAGCGGATACGGTAATCTGAGTTTTACAGGAGTAATTTAAAGTTTGGAGAGAGAGAAAGAAAAATGAAAATATGACCGGAATGTCGCCGGAGAATGAAATGGAATGGAAGAGATGAAGGTGAAAGGATTTTGGTGAGAATAGACAGAAATATCTTGAAGCTTTAAATTGCAGTCTTTACAGGACTCTTGGATAGAGAGAGAGAGAGAGAGAGAGATTCTAGAGAAGGAGGAGAGAAATTAATAAACAAAGAGTTAATACAAACTTGGTTGCTCTTACCACCGTCGATGTATTTTTTAACACAGTAATCGAGAACACATGATCCAAAAGCCAATACACAATCTTATTTTTTGTTGAGGGACCAATACACAATCTTGTAGTAAGATTTTGTAATAAGTAAATATTTTTTGGATCCACATTGGTAAGTGTTTTGGGATTTTAATTTGGAATATTTATCGAAAATCAATTACTAATAAAAGAGTTGACATTATAACCCATTGGTAGATCTTGATAAGATCATACAAATATAGATAAAGATTTCAGTTAATGAGCATTGTAACTGTCTGATTTGAGACCTAAAGATCATAGATATTTTCTATAAAGACTTTTGTGAGGAGTCTAAAGCCCAACTAATCTACTTTTACTTTATTTTTACCCAATTTCAATAAGAACTTCAATTCGTTTAAGAGACAACCTAATTTGAACTTTGGAACTTAATATTGTTTTTTACTTCTCAGTCTTCATACTCATTTCACCGCCTCCAATTCCGGCCACTGCAACCATCATTATTTTTCTACGTTTTTATCTTCTGCCCTCTGCCCGAACACACGAAAAGTCTCATGGTTGGGCCTGATAAGTGGCTTCCCACGATCTTCCTTGGTCAAAGATTTCATGCTCTCGCGGAAAAATAACTCCATTCACAAAAATAGTGAGAGGGAAATGAAAAAAAAAGACTAGTAGTCGAAAGTGATGGTGACGGTGAAAATGAGAAGTGAAGATTAAGATCAAGGTTAACAAAAAACTTACTATAATTTCTGAGTCAAAATTAAGTGAATTCAAATTTGACCTCGTTCTTCCACCCTCCGAAACAAAATTGAACACCCAAAACACGAGAGTTGGAGTTTTAGGCAGTGACGTTAAAGCACACGACACATAACACTTCTCTAAATAACTAGTTTTGACTTACAAATTGAATCTTTTTTTTTTTTTGTGAAAAGGGACTCCTTGATTATCATGATTTTCTCTAATGGTCAAAGATTGGAAAGTTATTTAGTTAGGATCATATCTTTCCTATATTTTACTAGGACACATTTTGGGTGTTGGCCCACCAATTTTTCACTTGGATTAAGCATATGGATATGTGACCTACATACTTATCATGGTGGTGGGACAAATAGACTTTTCCAATAATATTAGATATAATGTATACATTTTTTTTTACTTTCAATTTAACTCCGTTGTGTTTGTTGTTCACCCCTACTTGGTATAATGGGGCACGGAAACAAGTATTGTAATTTCTATAGGATTCAAATTTGAGAAACATAGTGTCATGTATCATTTCCTTGCAAGTTGTACGAAATGTAATTCAATCTTTCTAAATAACACGTTTTGTTTTCTATTAAACCCCTTAGAATCTTTCAACAACAAAAAATTAAACCCCTTTTTTTTTGTTGAAATAATTAATTAAACCCCTTAGACTATTGAAAAAATAAAAATTGCCAACCACCTCTCCAAATCAAAACAAAATCTCCATAAATCAAACAAATATACCAGTATTATTTCATATGTATAATTTGGATACCATGTGCTTTAATGGATACCCAAAGATTGTTTTTAAACTAAATATTGATTATAACTCATTTCCAAAATTTTCAACAAAAAAAAAAAACTCATTTCCAAAATATAATAATATTTTATTATCAATTCAGAAAAATAATAATTCAACTACTGGAAATAATCTCACAATATTCTTCAAATTTATTCATAAAATAGTACTCTGGTGCCATGTTTGGCGCGCGTGAATGGAATGTGATTCCTGGGAATCAGATTACAGTAGTTTGATGTTTTGTTCGACCAGGAGTGGGAATTTGATTCCTGGCACATTCTTTATTAGGTGTTTGGTTCGTAAAGGAATAGGAATGTAAATATTTGTAAAAGTTCACTTTTACCCCTTACTTAAACTACATAAGATACACATCAACTTTTTTTTTAGCATAAAATATACACATCAACTTTGTAATATATTAAAATCAGTATTATTTTTTCAAATTCGTAGATATGAAATAATAACACGATACATCAAATGGTTAGAATTTAAAGATAATAAATAAATATCTTAATAGAAATTTATCTAAAATAAAATTTTGTTCGTAAACCTAAATAAAAATTTATCTAAACTTAAATTTTGTTCATAAACATAAATAGTACTTATTAATACTAAATCCTACAAAAAAATAAAACTGGTAATTCAATATTTTGTTAAGGATATATTTGTCAATAAATATTATAGTAATATATGTGATTCCGGGGGAATAGGAATCACAAACCCACCTCCCCTGGGTTTGCTATTACCCCTTTTGAGGGAATCACATTACCGGACCCACACGTTTCCCGCAAGCCAAACAATGATCTGGGATGTGATTTCCGGAAATCACATTCCATTCTCACGCCATTCCCGCGCGCCAAACATGACCTAGGTGTTTTTGAACATATGTTATTAGATTAATTCAAATGTATCCATAAGTATCTCGAACATAACAGATTAAATTTGCTGGTTGTAGTTTATAAAAATAACAAAATATCAAAGTAAAAGAAGTCTATTCCATGGGGATACAATGAGCCATGGAGAAGAAAAATGTGTGCGTCGTCGTTTAGTAGTCCTTTGACCGAATCTATATTTTTATAACTTAGTTGGGACAGCTTTTGCTCGAAGTTTGGTTTCCAAATATGTATGTGGTTTGTTAATATGTTCTTTTTATTATTGGATCGTGCCTTGATGGAAACGTTCGAAAAAACTGTTCTCTCTTTTGTTTTTAATAGTTCCTCATGTCCAATAGTAGTCTCACATTAGCCAAATTTAATTCACACAAGAAAAAGAATAATTGTTGTTTGAAATATCGAATTCAAAGTTTGTGCAAATTTATCTATTGAAAAAAATTTGTTCTCGAATGCTCTAAGGTGCGTGAAAAATATATTTGGAACACCACACCTATACACCACATACGTAGAGATTAAATACATAACATTCAGAATCCTAAGCATGAAGTTCAATGGCAGTCTAGAATTCATCTTCGTAAAATTCATGAGGTTAAACGCAAGATCCATAGGGTGAAATTCAGTTACACTAACCGTAGATTCAACTCTCCAGCGGATAAGCTTGCTAAAATGGGCCAGAAAGAAGAATAAATCGAAGACTTGGAGCAGAATTCCTTATTTTATGGTTTCTTTCTATTGTAATGACACTTTATTAGCTTAATAATATTTGTATCTCTTGACAAAAAAAAAATACATAAATCAAAATTAGAATCTACTGAAACAATTATTAAAATCTTCAACCAATCTTAAACAGATTATTTGTCTTTGAATTCGTGTAAGTTTTGTCTTTAAAATAGTATAAATTATTAGATCACATTGAGCTAATTTGAGATCCAACAATATGACATATATATGCATATATTATTTTTCACGTACGTATAAACGTGAAATTTTTTAGTTAGGCAAAATGCTTGCACATCTTAATTCAAAAGTTTGATAGAGCCTTCTAATTTTTATAATTGAGGCAAGACAAGAGTACAACTGTACAACTACCAAATACAACCCTAACTACTGATTTCAATATCTTTTTCCAAAAAAAAAAAAAAACGGTACTCCTACTAAACATGTGTGACACATGTGAGGTTAGTTGCATTAAGATGGGTCAAAGTGGGGTCAGTTTAGGTGCCCCGACCTTCCTTGAACGGGTCAGGGACGGGCAACTGATCCCGTAGACCGGCTCGCCAATTGGCCTAGGCGGCATGGTGCATCTGTGGGGCTAACCCAGCTCTAGTTGCTCGACCCAATTTATACCCGTACTTGGAGCCAAATGATAATGAACCCAGGGACTATTCTTCACTTTTTTGTGAAGTAAAATGTGAAAATTCTTACATCTTTTTGATCTCTAATTATGTCTGATAATGTTAGTGGTGATACCAACAAATACAAAATTGTGTAAACAAACCAAGCTTTGCAACAAAAAGGAGAAATTTTCCAAAAAGGGTCCCAAAAGAAAAAGATTATCCAAAAAGGATCCCAAAATGGACTTTATTCCAAAAAAGTACCTTTACTCTTCTCTCCCCAGTCGGCAGTCCCAACTCCCAACTATAGAGGAAGCCACCTTCCTTCTGACCAGGATTATGCTTATTCTTATGTCTGACTCCCACCCAAAATCCACCCATTTGTGAATAAATATTTGTATTTGTTATGGGAGCCCTTATGCTGCTAAAACTTTATATTAGTGGAGACTCTAATTTTAATATTTGATGATGGTGGCTCATATCATATGAGCCCTAGCTCCCCCTCAACACCTCCAAGGAAAAAGTTAGATATTTGATGAGAAATATTGATGAATATAGTGAGGAGTTTCCAAGAGAATTATAGTGATATCCATTCTTTACAAGATCAATTTTGCTATTTTGTATTTATTTGTTGGTATGATACATTTTCAGATTTGGTAAATACGACAATCTTATATTTGTAAATACAACAAAAGAGTAAATAAATTTTTAAGGAACCGTAAATGTGACAAGAACATATTATTGACTTGACACCTGATAGTTAGACTTGTCGTCTTTAGGTTCTAGCGAGATATAAACGATTGATTCTTAAAAATTAATATGGATTGGGTAGCATGTTTTCGACTTTTCTTCTCCACCTACTTATATACGAATGTAATATAAAAGGAAAATAAATACCATTTCAACGGAAAAAGAAAAATTAGAGTATGTTGGAGATGGAATAAGTTCCAATATGTATTGGTCGGTTTATTCCTTCATGATTCAACACCACTAAATAATTTTAGTATAATTAGATGGTCAGGATTAAATTCTAAGAATTCCTTTTTATTTTTTTGCTGAAAGAAAATTCTAAGAATTTGATACTTCATCACTTGAAGTGAAAGGATTGATCCAATCAAAGTTGGTGTGTACCCACAAAAGGAATGTTGATTATTATCAAGATGTAATATACCCACCCAATCAATCTTATCTAAAACCTTTTTTAGAATAATAAGTTAAGAGTCTTAAATTAATAGTGTATGGTTCTAAATGGGCCACTATTCATAACTACCTTTCATCAAACACCATTGAATGAGGACAATGAGGACTTGAATCTTTACTAATAGAAAATTGGGATTCATAAGTTTGCCTCTTTATCTATTAAATCCAAAAGTGAGCACGCCAAGAGTCTATTAGAGTATTATTAGGGCTACATTTTGTGGTTCCACTGGTATAATTGACTAAAATCTAGTTTTGGGTTGTGGCCTGTGGGTTAATCTAAAGAGTTGTCTCCTAGAATTATAAGTTAGTTATAAGGAAGAAAATGACATTTTTCTAATGTTTCTCTATAAAATTGAGTATTAAAAAAAAACGTAAAAATTGAGAGAAAAACATTGAGCATAATTTGTGATTTAATTTCTATTTTTAGTAGGTACGATCACTAAGAAGATCAACCTTACAGTAAAATAATCCCTACAATAATATTTTTCTATCTTAAAACCTCGATTTGTGTGCCGACTACTTTGTCATTTGGTTCGAGGTTTATGTGTTTCATTGTCATTATATAACACCGCATTTTCTATAGAAGAAATCACATAAAATCTTCTATATAACTTATATAATATGTGTGAAGTGTATCATTTTTCTTGGTACAAGAACATGGACAAGGTCAAACAACCTTTAACTATCTCAAAAGCACCAAGATTAGGTTAGTCCAGCTATTCGAATTTCTCCATGGAAACTCAGGATGGATTGAGAGGTTATGAAAAAAAAGCTCTCTAAATGGAGCATTTTTCTCAAGTTGAGTTGAAATTGCTTCTTGCTTTGTGAAGTTTGTTTCATATAAATATGTTAGTTGATAACCACTTTTTTGAATATCAAGTCCCCATATAGAGGCTCCAAGAGCTCTAGCTAGGTATGTGAATAAGAGGGTGTTTGATTTTTGCACTTATTAAGTAATTCTCACTTATTAAGTGCGGGCCGGCAATTTTAGGTCGTTTGTTTTTTCACTTACTAAGTGAAAATCACTTCTAAGTGGTGGCAAAGTAAGTGCAAAATAGTAAGCTCCACATTGGAGCTTATTTTTCTGCACTTACTTTGTAAGTGCTAAAAAGGACATTTATATCCTTCTCCTAATATTGTAATTAACAATATAATTTTAACTAAGAAGAAAATCTTAAACAATCGATAAATACAAAATCTTTTTATGACTTCCGCTATGACTCTTCTGTATCTTCACTCATCTTTCACCTAAGTTTTCCTCCTACATTTTTTTAACATCTCTTCCTTCACTAATCATGGAACGCCCAAACTCCATGATACAACTAAGTTCTTTCACCTTCATAATTCTTAATTATTTACGATTAATATTTTTGACATAGCATTCCTAGACCGCAATTATCTTTTACCTAAACGAACGAACTTATTACGATTTAGTATGAAATGCTAATGTGTAAATACAGTAAGGTTAAAACAGAAAATTTTTCATTTTTATAACATTTAGATTTAATATAAAAATTATAATCAAGCACTTAGAACCGATGAAAAACAAGCGCCATAGCACTTACATTTGATATCACTTACTGAGTGATTATCACTTAGTAAGTGGTAGCACTTGTAAGTGCTAAAAAATCAAACACCCTCTAAGTTGTAAATACCCTTTACCCCTCTTATAAACAAAGAAATAAACAAAGTAAAAGCCCCACTAAACTGTCTTGATTCTTAAAGATTATTATATACATTTATTGGTCAAATATCACTGTTTCTTGTAGGAGTAATATATTTGTTGGAAAGGAGAAAGAAAGGTTAGGAAAGACAAGCATAGATTTGGTGGTGACTATTGGGTTGTGATGGCCAATTGTTTTTCTTTTTTTCTAGATTAGAGTACAAAATTGAGCTTGTAGTAATCCTCTACAAAAGGAATTTTCTCTTACCTAGAGAAATTGATTTAAGTTATTATTAATTAATTCTTTACTTTTATATAAATACTTTATAAAAGTACTAATTTATCATTATTTCTTGATGAAACCAATAATATGCATTAAAGCATTAAGAACTTCATTTTCTTAATTTATTTTGATGAAAAATTATTATTTCTAAAGTACAAGTAGATTTTTTTAACTTATATCTAATACAATGAAGATACTCTTAGGACTATTTAGATAGTAAACAATTATAATTGAAAGAAAGGAAAAGTACAAAAAATATAAAAAAAATTATGACATAAGAATTTATATTCGTGTAGAACACTTTTATTGTGTTTGCAATATATGACAAGATTTTGTTAACCTAGTTATACTATGAATCATCGGAAAAAACACAAGCCCTAGCTCTCCACCTTAGATGCTATGTCAACAACACTTTAAGATTTTTCAATGTCTAAATTGAACGTTAAAAACTAAAAGTAAAAGAAGAAACAAGATTAGATTCGAGTAAAAACTAAAAAGGAAAAGAAAAAACAAGATTAGATTCTAGTAAAAACAGGATCTAGAGACAGATTTTTCATGTTTTTGACCATGCAAAGTATTCATATTTTTATGGTAAAAATGAATTTTTGATTGTGGAAAAGGGGTCTCTCACTTTTTTTCTTTGTCATCATAAGTATTTTATTTGGAAGTGGGAATTTTAGGGTATAAGAAGCAAAAATTGTGACCTCAATCATAACATTCTCTCATATCATGAAAGACATTCCTTAATCTCATCTTTTGTCAAGTCTTCAACAAAATCTTAAAAGTCATGTTTTTATTTATTCTCCGTATATCCTCCTTCTTGGTGAATTCTTTTTTTTCCACTCAAATCTCTTACTTAATTATTCTATTTGGCTTGTTGACATGACACAATAAGAATCGAACTCTGATTCTTATATTGCAGACAAACATATTTCTACCCCAACTTTGATTGTTATCGTGCAAATGAATATTGTATATACTACCCCTCGAGCTACTAGTAAGATTTTATCGAAGGTTTATACAGGAGGTTTTATAGGCACCACTATTTCTCTTACTGAGCCCAACCATTAGATTAAAAGAAAACATATAGGCACGACTTTTGCGAATTAATGCCAGCTCCCGAAAACATTGGCACAACGCCACAACCCATTTTTTCCATCTTACATTAGCACAACTCTTTCGCCATCTTATCCGTCCTTGTAGAATTTACCCTTTACATATCATTTTTTCTTGATGGTGGTAGGTATTAAAGGAGTTAGGATTATCAAAATGGTTAGTTTGGGGCACATTTTGCCATGCATAGTTATAGAAATGGCACACAATGTGTCAATGAAGTGCACATTGATTCATAATATTATTTGATTTAGATACATCATAACGACCAAGAATGCGCATAAATGTCATGAAACACTCCTAAGATTAAAAGAAACAACCCTAAACATACCATGAAATTGAACTACATTTACCTGATTTAGTACTTAAATTGTGTGAGTTAAATCTTGAGAATAAACTAGGATCTCGAAGACTTGAATGTGAGACCTCTTTTTGTAGTAGTTTTAGAGGGATACCACACCATTGCCTTACATGCCCAAGCAAATGTTATATTCTTTCAACAAAAACAAAACAAAAAAACAAAAAAGCAAATGCCATATTATAGAAGGGCAACTAAAATTTGTCTAAAGGTTAAACTTACAACAAATATAGGTGTAGTATGTTTTCACGAGTCACCTCCAGTTGTATCATAACAGTTATATTTGATGTCATATAATGTAACATGTTTTTATTATGTAACAAATCCTTCCAAAAAAACTCCTACTCATATTTTAGATTGAACAGTGTTATTTGGTCAAACAATGGTGACCTAAATATCATAACTCCTAGTTAATTGGGAGGCATACTATAGATGGGAAGTTAAGTTTGCTATTGTATGTTAGAGTATGATTGCTATATATTTATGGTGTTTATGTTTTACTTGCAAAAAGGTTTTTATCGTAGTTTTGTTTTGGGACTCCTCTACCAGTTAAACTCGTGTCGGTGAGTTATTGACCCCCTACCCGTTCTTAGTGTGCGGGTACTTCTTTAGTAGTTTGATTGTCGTTGTGAGCAACCGAGACTCGTGGTCCGCAGAGGGCGTGGTGTGACTTCACAGTTGTCTTATTTGTTTTCTTTTGTTTTCATCTCATTATATTTTAAGTTATACTTTTATACATTGGACACCATGTAATATAAATATATATGTACCACATAGGTTGTATAGGGATGTATGGTGTTGTTCAAGATGAGCTAACCGAATTCTGGTGGTTCGGCTTGGAACCAGAGTCTTCTAGTTGATTTTAGTTTTTTTTTTTTTTAGCTTCGTTGTGTTTGTGTATGCGAATGTACGATTTGCATGACAGGTTTACAAGTGCGACCGGATCGATTTGCAAAGGAGACTCTGCCGGATTTTAGTCTCGTCTGTGAATTGTCAGGACGTACTCGTGTATTTATGAGACACGGGGCGTCACAAGTGTTAACGCAAATTTTGCACATGACACCTGCTGATATCATAGGTAAAATTTGTCTTGTCGGTTCACATTTTATTGAACCAAGTAGCAATGTTGACTTCAACAAAAAAGGAAAAAAAAAGTAGCATTGTTGTTCTGTATATAGTATAATTTATGTTAGAAAGGTTGTGAGTCTTAGACACTCAATTGCAACTAAAGTCGAATATCGAATAACAAGAAGATGAACAACTTTGTAGATAGATTTACACTTAGAGATGAATTACTTACAACGTCTTCTCTCTATATAATAAGGAGATAACAATTATGAACAACTTTTCTCTTATACTAGGGGATATACTATCAACTCTCTCTTTACCAAAGGAAAGACAAGTATTTAGAAGAAACTAAACTCTCTTTCTAATACTAACTCACTTTCTCTTCACTTGGCTTGCTTATGAGATGGAATGGATGGATGAGAATGGGATGATTTTGAATTGAAGTTCTTCATCTCCTTTTATAGTGTTGGAGGAGAAATATGGTGTGGACACCTCAACAAATGAGGTGTCTCACCAACTCATGGTGTCCTCTTGATAAATTGCCACCTCAAATGATAAGAGACTTATCACCAAGGTGAGATGTCTCATTTAGAATAGATGGTTCATGTTGCTTGACACCTCACATGGTAGTTGACACCAAGAGCTTGGTTGATGCCACCTAAAGCTTCAAACAAAGTAGTTACACCTCATCACCATTTTCAACAATAAATGTCAAAACTTCAAGGGCATTAACAAATGTTCCTTCCTCAACAGAAAAAAAAAAACAAATGCTCCTTTCTACTGCTTGGAATTGGGGTGGACTGTGTTACACTTGGATACATTAGACTCCACACTTACCTCCAAGTTTCACTACACTACAGTGGTGCAACATATATTTTCCTTTTTTTTATCATGCATGTAAAAGAGTAAACGATTTTTTAAGAAAAAAATATAGGCGTCCCCAAAATAAGTCCATACCCTCTATTAGCGTCTTTCAAAATGGGTCTAATCCGTGATGAGTTTGATCAATTCAGAACAAACTGATGCAGGTGCGTAACGCGTGGGCCCACGTTCACGCGTGCCCACAACCCAATCGGCTACATTAGTGGTCCTAGTTAGTTTAGGATTAGGAAATTACCTTATGTTGGTATTTCTTTATTTTGAAGTTTCTATGTTTTGAGTATTTTATTATTTAGGAATCCTAGTTTGAGTCTATCTAGGAAAGTTTGTTATCCTATAAAAGGAGGTCTAGTCTATTATGTTATGCAGATTGAAGAGAAAACCAAATCAAAGTTTATAGTTTATTAAGTTTATTCAGTTATTTTACCGTTCTTCCTTTACTTTATTTATCGTTTTTATATTTCCGCTGCGTCTACATCAAGTGGTATTCATAGCCATTTTTTTAACCAATCACAATGGTTAATACTACCGTTCCTGCTACAACAATTAAAGAGAGGACACCAACTTTTGCCTCCGAATGGGACAACATCAACAAGAAGTTAACCTCGGTTACAAAATTGAAAGAAGATTTCGAAAATTACAAGAAGGAAAATATGGAAAAATTCGACAATATCGATCGTCGCTTTGAACAAATCAATGATTCCATCAAGAATTTATCAGTCAAAATCGAAGGTATGTGTCGAAACTCGTCTCCTATTACTACAACAACCCAACCATCCACTATCTTCAATCACACTTCTTCACATCAACCCACTACACCATCTTCGTTACAAAGTTCTACCACCACCGCCACTCCATCGAATACTTCTCTTTCTTTAGAAAATCAAAGAAACTTTTTCCTCCACCCTAGCCAAACAGAACCTAGTACCCAAACCCTAACTGGCCATACCACCATTTCCCCACTCGGCCATATCCTCCACCCTTCCTATACTAATTATTTTCACCAAACCCATAAGCCTAATCAAGTAACTATTCACCCAACCATAATAGGGCCTAACAACACTAGTTTACCACTAAATAATTTACCTCCTATACCCTACCACAGTTCTGCCAACTACAATATGAGGTGGAATTTCATGTGTTATAATTAACTTTATTTTGAAAAAATATATATAGGAAGGGTACTTATGGCATTTACACTAAAAAAAGGGGGTCATATTTAAATTTATAAAAAATAGGAGGTCATAAAGGAAGCTGGTCACAAAGTAGGGGCCAAATATGAATTAACTCTAAAAGAAAAGTAATAGACTAAGAATAATAAGAAGATACTTACAGAGATTCAAAGATAAAAGGGGGTCAAACCCATATACTTGAGATTGAGATTGCTGAGATTCAAAGAAAAGTAATAGACTAAGCCTAATCAAGTAACTATTCACCCATATACCCTACCACAGTTCTGCCAACTACAATATAAGCCCTCCAATCATCAATCACCAATCTTTACCCTACCTACCCCTTAGCACATGATGGGTCATGAAAATGTCCCATCGGAGTCGTTTAAATTAGTCGAGTTAGTTCGTTTCGAGTCTTTATTGTAATAAAATGGTTGATTTTCTTGATTAGGTGTCTTTTGCAGAGTTAGGTGTGAAAAACGGTTTAAAAACGAGGAAAAGGTGTGTGAAGGGTATTTTGGTCATTTGGAGTCAAGGACATTCTGGTAATTTGGCCAAAGTCAGGGCATGGTTGAAAAGTAGAGGTCGAGACGAGTCCGTAGGAGAAAACGGAAGTCAAATCGGAGTCCGGATGAGAGAAATATGCAAAGTCAAAGATGGGTCAAAGTCTGTTGACTAGGTGGGACACATTCGGTCAAGTTTCTGGCCCGCGGTACGCTTAGGGACACGTGTCGACGTATGGAGGTTGGAACACGCGGTTCCCGTATTCGCGCTAAGCAGCGAAGTGGCCCTTATGAGTTTGATCTAGTGTATCCGAAGCAACTTAATAGCATATACCCGGAAGCAACGTTATAATCTTGACCGTTCTTCTCCGCGTGTCCACGATCGACGGTTGATGATTCTGTGTAGCCCGTTGCAACTTAACTCCGTGCATCCCGAGCCCACGTTTTAATCTTGGTCGTCCGCTACCGCGTCCTTCAGATCCGACGGCTTCTGTGCATCCCGTGCTTTTACTCCATATTCAATGTACCCGAAGCTGTTTAGATATCGTGCTCCCGGCCACGTGGTTGTCTCCTGTGCGTCCAGATCCGTGCAATCTTCATCCGACGGATTCTGTGTGACCCGCACTCTATTAACTTGCTCCCGGCTACACCAAATCATCCGAAACCTATTATAAACCCTAGCCGCCGACCAGGTTGTTCTTTTAACCCATTTTATTACCCTTTTAGCCCTCAGCTTTCCATTTTTTACCAATTTTAACCCCAACTCAACCCTAATCCTATATAAACACCTTTAGAAGACCAACCAACCTCTCTTTTTCTTATCCCCTCTTTCCTCCTTCTTGTAGTTGTAAAACCCTAATCCCTCTTAGCCTCTCTTAGCCTCCTTTTCTCTCTACAACTAAAAACCCTAGCCACCATTCTTTTCTCTACCACCTTCATCTTTTCTCTAGATCTACTTTCTCCTTCTAATTTCTTCTTCTATCCTTCTAATTTCTCCATACATTCTTCTCTAAAATCTCTTCTTCTTCTATTTCTCTTCTAAATTTCTCTTCTTTTATCTTCTAATAAGCTATTATTTGGAGTTTTGAGCAATATTCTTGAGATACTTGGAGCTTAAATTGGACATCAAAATGGAGATACATGGGAGTATGGATTGGGAACATTCTTGGTGATTTCTTTCCATTAATCTTTTGTAATTTCATTTATTTTATGAATTCAATGAATATTGTTTTAGATTCCATGAGTAGCTAAATTTTGTATCTAGGGTGTAGAGGAAACCCATATTTGGGCTTATTTTGAGATATGTATTAAATCAATGAATCCTTATTTTGAGCTTCAATGCCTATTGATTGTCATTTCATGTTGATTCTATAACCTTGTTATCATTCATGTATTATAATTAGATATTTCATGCTTTTATTGATTTATTAGATGAGATATGCCTTTTAGATCTTGAATGATAGTGTAGGAAATTAGTTTTATATGGTAGTCAATCATACATTCTTGATTTTGAATTGTGCTATTAAAGAATATTATCCGAAACCTAATTAGTTCATTAAGCTAGGTTTTGAGTTATAAACAAATAGTGATTTGTTGATTGAATGCTTGTCTTAAGTAGTCCATTTATGTGGTGAAATCGAAAATCCTAGATTATTCTTCTTCCTTGATTTCATCCTTATTAGTTTATTAGTATTGTTTTCTCTCTTTAAGTAGTTTCAAAATCAAATCTAAAAAATTGAAAGGGGTTTTAAATTCAAGATTTAGGTAAATTAGCTTATCTTTGGAACGATACTTTGAATACTATAACTTGACCCCGTATACTTGCGGGAAAAGACCTAGTTTTAGGTCCACCAGCACACCATACTTATACCCCACAGTAACCAACCCTACAATTAATACACCACCACAAACAGTACCCAATCCATACTCTAATACCGTCCACATGCAACATACCAACTTCTCACCACAACTTAACCAAAACGATAACCCAATAAACCGACCCCAATCGTACCATCTGCCAAAATCCCTTGAAACTGAAGAAGATGAAGATGAATCTTCCTCAGCAATAGAAGAAGAAAAGGTCAAAGTGAAAGGAAGAAAAGTTGATGAGAGGAAGCTTCTCGAATCGTGTGGAAAAGACCAGTTAATTGAGACTCTCAAAGAAGCTGACTTTGAGAATCGATCAATAGTCAAAAACATTAGGGAATCAGTCGGCACTGATCCAACTCAAACGTACGATGTTTCTCTTATGAGGTTTATATTTTGGGGTTGGCCTTATGAAGGCATTCCTTTGCTCATGGAAGACCACGACTTTTCTCTCGAAGAAGATAATTTTGATTTTATTTGGGATCCAGGAGCTTTGACAATTTCGACTCCCCATGATCAAACAAACCTTCATTCATTATCACGGGAGAAACCTATTTCGGATTCAAATAATAGTAGTACCCCATGGTCTTCAAATAAACGATCACAACTTGATAATGCTACCACTTCTACGAGGTTTAAAGGCAAAATTTCAACAGATAACAGGTATTGGGGAGTTCAGCTATATGCAGATAATCAACTAATTTGGCTTGAGATGTTAGTAGATAATGAAGAATTTCGTTATGATCCTTCATCTAGTAATCATAACACAAAGACTGAAGATCATCCCACTTTCGATGTTGACTTTGAATTCGCTTTTGTATTTCATATTTATCCTAATGAAATCTTCTCAAGTAGACAGTTTAAATTCAACCAAATTCATCATGAAGGCAATCTATCAACATCATCGTCGTCTGAAGATTACTGGATGAAGACGAAACGTTTCCTGCTCAAAGATCTTATTACTAACACTGATGCCAATGATAGTTATGTTTTGTTATCTTCTCCATCAACAATTTCTTCATCACAGTATATTACTATGAAGTCAATTGTAAATTCAGTGGAGAGGGGGGAAAAATCAACTGAAACTATTGCAAAGATGCCTACATACAAAGTAATTGACGGAGAATCATCATCATCTTCAATGGTTTCATCACATGAAAGTCTTTACTTGAGAAACATAGCATTCATGAAAGGAGGTGGATGGAGCTTCACCTTACCACACGGGAGGCCAAACATGGGAATATTAATTGACTTGGGTTTTTCGATTGCGTTGAATGTAATCTTCTTCTTCAAATTACTAGATGACGGGAGATGTAGAAATTTGTTGGAGGATTATTTCTTACCATCGATATTTCGAGATTCCTTGAACTATGAGATTGAAGCTACGGATATAGTCCATGTTGGTGTCTTTTGGTTTTCTTGCACCTTTCGTGCAAAGTGGACGTTACGAATCGCCTTGTTTGTATTCATCTTATGCAGATACATCCAACTTTCCTTAATCAATCGGTTCGGGACGAACCTTCTAGGGAAACGGGGAGTTGATGCAGGCGCATAACGCGTGGGCCCACGTTCACGCGTGCCCACAACCCAATCGGCTACATTAGTGGTCCTAGTTAGTTTAGGATTAGGAAATTATCTTATGTTGGTATTTCTTTATTTTGAAGTTTCTATGTTTTGAGTATTTTATTATTTAGGAATCCTAGTTTGAGTCTATCTAGGAAAGTTTGTTATCCTATAAAAGGAGGTCTAGTCTATTATGTTATGCAGATTGAAGAGAAAACCAAATCAAAGTTTATAGTTTATTAAGTTTATTCAGTTATTTTACCGTTCTTCCTTTACTTTATTTATCGTTTTTATATTTCCGCTGCGTCTACATCACAAACCTAGTCCAAAGACCTTCCCTTTAATATCTTTCTTTCTTGAAACAAGATACATTAATACGAAAGACCAACTAAACGAAAGCTTGAGCAAATGTACACAAAAGACAATACATCGTACTTAGACAAAATTAAAAAGGTGTAAAGCTTGGGACTCTAAATCGTGAGGGACCCGATTGGAATCTCCATAGCAATAATAAGTGTGGTTAATATCTCCTGAACGTTTTAGATTGGGACAAGGCCCCTTAAACTAATTTTCCACATTGACCCTTCAGTAGCAATGGCTAGACGGTTGAGAATATGATTCATCGAATTTTAAACACTTTTACGACAACTACGTTACATGTATTACCACTTTAGTCTACTCATCCTCCAAGGTAATTACTCCTTTTGCATTCTATTATAGTACAATACTCTAATCTAGCCGTTTCTTAAGAAATTTCTTAAAAAAATGAACTTAAAGAAACACCAATTGACGATTATCTACAACTAATATTCTTTTCTTGATGTTCTAATTTGACGATTACTTTGACTCCACTATCCAACTTCAGCAAGGTCTATAGACGCAACCCCCAAAATAGGTTCAGTCTCTCTATTAGAGTCACTCAAAATGGGTCTAACCCGTCATGAGTTTGAACAGTTCAGAGCAGAACTAGTCCGAATACCCTCAGAATGGATTACCAAGCCCAAGGGTAGCATTGAAATTTTTTAGGGCGTTTATAGACCCTCCCTTTAATATTCATTTTTTTTTTTTTTGAAACAAGATACATTAATACGAAAGACCAACTAAACGAAAGTTGGAACAAATGTGCACAAAAGACCATACATCGTACTTAGACTGAATTAAGAAGGTGTAAAACTTAGGACACTAAATCGTGAGGGGGGCGATCGGAATATCTATGGCAATAAGTGCCTTTAATATCTCCTGAACGTTTTAGATTGGGTTAGGGGTGGGAATCGGTCCGGACCGGTCGGTATCGGACTCTAACTTCATCGAACCGGTCGACTCGGACATAAACTGTTGGTGACCACCTATTTACTCGGGCGGACTCGGACGGTCACTCTCAAGAATTCTTTGTCCATTGACCGTCCAAGACCGTTTATTTTACCGGTCCAGTCGGACACCGGACGGTCTCGGTCCGGACATTCCAATAAATTTACTTAATTCAGAACTTTATTTTTATTACCACAAACAAAATTACTTACAAATGAAGATGTTTAGCCAAGAAATCAAAAGTAAATATAAAAAAGAAAAAACACAGTGGATCATCATTTGACAAGATATAATTAAGCCATGCACTAATGTTTGGTCTTCCAGAGGACTGACTATATGACTATAGCCAACGATCATCATATATTCATATGTCTATAAAATTCAACGGTCAACTTCTAAAAATGAGGACAGTTTAGTCGGTCAACCTATTCGGTCACTCGTACCGGTCGGTCAGCGGTCGGTCCTTCGACATAGAATTTTGACCGTGACCGTCCGCCAATTCTTTCGGGTCGGTCGGACACTGACCGTTATGACCATCGGGTGTCCATGGACACTTTTTATCTCGGTCGAACGGGTCGGATAGCGGTCTTCCGGATCTTTTTCCCACCCCTAGATTGGGTACAACTGGGCAAGGCCCCACCTTAAACTAATTTCCCACATTGACCGTTCACTAGCTAGACGGTTGAGGATATGATTCATCAAATTTTATTACCACTTTTGCTTTCTATTATACAATAATAAGTCGCTTCATTTTAGCCGTTTATTAAGAAATTTCTTAAGAAAATGAACTTAAAAAACACCAATCGATGATTATCTACAACTAATATTCTTCTCTTGATGTACCGCTAAACAGTCAAACTAGATATTCCAACACTCTCTTTCTAAATAGTATCAAGAATAAGATTCTGTTTAAATCCCACTCTTCCTTATCGTACTGCCTTAATTTGTCGAGAGATTCTCCTCGAACGGTTAGAGAAGTATTCACCGTTAGATTCAATATACGGTACCCCTTCGGGTTTTTATACGGTAGCAGTATCATCACTTACATGAATGGAAACCTCGATCGCTGAGCCATATTTGAATTTTGAAAACTCCACATTTTATATTTCTCTCTCTTTCTCTTCGTATTATCTTTACACTCGTATCCACCATAAAACCCTAAAAAAAACCCTAACCTCTTATCTTCAATCCTCTCTCTATCTCTCTATCTTCTTCTTCTTCTTCCTCCTCACTTTTCAATAACCAATGGCAAAGAAGAAATCTTCTCATGCACAAGATTCTTCCCATCAAGAAGAAAAGTCATCTGATCTAGTTGTTCCTCATCAAAAACAAAAAGAAGTTTCTCATCAAGAAAAACCTCTCAATCTCAAAGAGGTTTCTCAGTCACCACCGAAAGAGATGACGTCAAATGAAGTAAAACCTAGTGAAAATGTTGAGAAAAATCCATCTGAGAAAATAGCAAGTTTGAAAACTCTCAATGAGATTCTTCTCAAAGAAGCAAAAGAGAAGAGAGAACAGGTTAGTAAGCTTATGGAATCGAAATCTCATCTTGAATCGGAAATCAATCGGTTTGAGACTGAGAATCAGAGATTGGAATCGGAGAAGAAAATACTTGAAGATAAAGTAGCGGCGGTAGAAACTCAACATAAAGAAACCCTAATTTCAGTCTCTGAACAATTTAATGAGAAACAGAAGGCATTAGAGGAACAGATGAAGAAAGAAACGGAAGAACTG
>BEHA01049268.1:0-50953 GCA_002897215.1 Eschscholzia californica subsp. californica | reverse complement strand
AGTAAACATACGTTCATAAAAACCTTGACTAAAAGGAAACCACCTAATATGTCATAAAGTACCGTTATTCAAACCATTTTAATACGATAACCACAAACACTAAACATGTCATAAAACCTCCTATCCTTAACTACTCATTAGTACTATTTAACTTTGATTGAAATGAGTTTGTCTGTAATCGAGATTAGAGATTGCCTTTTCCTTTGCCGGCATGCTTTTGTTTCTTTGCATCATCCTCTGACTCGGCCGATTCATCATGATCATCACTTTCACTACTTTCTTCTCCATTTTTTTTCTTTTATTTCACTTTCCTTAACAATTTTGCTTGCCTTCTTACCCTCATTTATCTCCATCTGTTCTTCTTCACTACTCTCACTGTCAGTTTCACTCTCACTTTTCTGACTTTTTCCTTCCTTATTAACCTCATTTTTCTCCACCTTTGGTCCTGTCTCTTCTTCTTCACTACTCTCACTGTCACTTTCACTTTCACTGTGCCTTGCCTGCTTTGTCTCACTTTTCTCCTCTTCTTCTTCACTACTCTCACTGTCACTTTCACTTTCACTGTGCCTTGCCTGCTTTGTCTCACTTTTCTCCTCTTCTTCTTCACTACTTTCACTTTCACTATCACTTTTATCGTCCTGGTTTCCCTCATTTTTCTCTATCTCCTCTTCTTCTTCTTCTTCTTCTCTACTCTCACTTTCAGTTTCACTTCCTTTTTTATTCCTCACCTCATCCTTTTCTGTCTCACTTTTATCCTTACCCTCTTCTTCTTTATCAGTTTCACCACTATCAGTTGTACTTCTTTCTTGTTCATTCTCCTCTTCTTTATCTTCCTGTCATTTATCCTGCTCTTCCCTCCCATCACTCTGACTTACCTTTTCTTCTTGTTCTTCCTCCCTTGCTGCTTGCGCAATTACTTCCCCCTCAGGTTCTAGCTGGTTTTGACTTAGACCCCCTTCAACTGTTGTTGTTTCTATTCTATCTTTTGATTGCAGCACATCGGAATAAGCTTTTACAGCTGAGTCTCTTTCTGCGCATGCTTGGACCAGCTCTTGTCTCAAAAGGGAGATTTCTCTTTCTTGGTTCTCTATTCTTTTCAGCAAATTGGTTCAGCTATTTGGATTTTCTCATTCCGACAAAATTCTACTTTCAATATCATTTTCTGGTCAGATTCGTCTTTCATATACCTGCAAGATTCTCCATATCTCAGAAAGTTACATAACTGACAGTAATCTATAAAACTGACAGGAAATTACAAAACTGACTGTAAATTACCACACGGACAGTACTTTATAAACCTGTTGATACATGAAAACACAGACTGTAAATTTGTTACTACAGTTTATATGTTTCAACTATAAGATGCAGAATTTTACCTGGTCCTCTATAAGATTCTGAAGTTTGTCGTCGAAGGTCTTATCGATTTCTTGCAAAGACCATCTCACCAAGCGAGGCACTTCATCCTTAACCTTGCTTATTCTATCGTAGCATAGAGTATGCTCGCAGAACCAGATCTATTCAGAAATAAAATCAATTATATAACCAATAAAATGTCACTGAATATACCAACTGTGGTGAAAAAATCATACTTACTGGAAGGACAATCATGTACGCCTGCACAGCTCTTGCCAACAATACTTTTTTTATGCTTTCCATCGATTCCAAGCAGTTCAGGAAGATTGGGGGAATGGAGTAACCAGTACTCGAAGCAAACAGTAGATTAGCAGATAGTGATAAGATTACCAGCCTGACAATATCCATATCATCCACATCTTCATCGTCTACAACCTTGGTTAGAGCATCGGATACCTTGTGACATGTCACATAACCCGGTACTTCTCCGAAATATTTGACACAAAAGTCAATCTGCGGTTGCCTTAATAACTTGGTCTTGGGTATCACATCTTCAATTTCCCCCTCCATTGGCAAGCCCAGGATGAGGGCCACATCCTCTGGTGTCACCTGAAGCTCTTTTCCTGCTATTGTGAATCTTTCTGTCTTGGTATTGTAGAGGCTGAGTAATTCAAAAATAGCTTTGTTCGGACGAATCAGGTTTGCCATCTCCAGCTTGTTCTCGTTAAATGCTCTCAATAAGTATTTGAAAGGAGTCTCATCCAACAACTCCTTCTGTCTATCACTCAACTTAAGAGATGTTGTCTTCATTTGGTCCCAAATTTTACGTAGGGACCACTTGTAAGCCTTTGACAATTTGCTACTCAGATCGTCGGGTCTGTTTTTCAACTCATTAGATATTTGTTGACTTGCTTCTCCTTGAGATTTTGATTTTGCCTTCTTTTTTCGTAGAGGACCCTGTGGTTCTTGGGTTGCTTTCCTCTTTCCCTTAGTATTCTTCACTATCTTCGGTTCCACTTCCTGCGGGAACAAATAAGTTTATAGTAAATTCAAAAACTGGTAGTATGTTATGTAATTCATTCTGTACAGTATGGTATGCTGTGTGTGTTGGAACAAACCAATTGACAGTAAATTATAAAACTGCATTAAATAGTGCAATGTCTTGTGTGCATTACGGTATGATCTTTGTGTATTGGAACAAATAAATTGACAGTATAGTATAAAACTGACAGTAATTTGTGTAATTCCTTGTGTGCATTATGGTATGATCTTTGTGTACTGGAACTAATTTATTTACTGTCAATTATAACACTGACAGTGCATTATGTAATGTACAGTGTACAGATTGGTAAGCTAAATGTGTATTGGAACAAAACAATTTACTGTAAACTATAAAATTGACAGTGCATTATGTAATGTCTGATACACCATATGGTATGCTTTGTGTGTGTTGGAACAAATCAATTTACAGTAAACTATAAAACTGACAGTGCATTATGTAATGTCTAGTGTACAGTATCGTATGCTTTGTGTGTTTTGGAACAAATCAATTTACAGTAAACTATCAATTCACAGTAAACTATCAATTCACAGTAAACTATAAAACGGACATTATAAAACTTACAGTGATCTAGACCAAAGCTTTGTCAAACAGTAAACGAAATACTTTGTGCATGCGAACAAAAAAGTTTCTAGAGCACTGGATCATGTACATGAAACTAAAAAGAGTTAGGTTCGTAACCGTAAAATACTTCAAAGCTTTGTCAAATAGTAAAACGAAATACTTTCTGCATGGGAACTAAAAAGTTTCTAGAGCACTGGATCATGTACATGGAACTAAAAAGAGTTAGGTTCGTAACCGTAAAACACTTCAAAGCTTTGTCAAATAGTAAAACGAAATACTTTGTGCATGGGAACTAAAAAGTTTCTAGAGCACTGGATCATGTACGTGGAACTAAAAAGAGTGTGGACTTTTGTACCTTCTTCTTCCTTGGGCTACTCCTTGTTGCTTGTTGTTCTTTCATCTTCTTTTCATTAACAGATTTCGATCTCGTCGTTGCTGGTTCATCAGTGATTTTCTTTGGTGAGGTTTTTTTAGTGTTTTTCTTAACCATCTGCAAACAGGAAGTAAAATTTGTAAGAGATTTTTCGGAAGATTTAGGGTTTTTCGTCAGATTTAGGTTTTTCTTCAGATTTAGGGTTTTTCTTTGTGATAAAGGAAACCTACTGTTTGTTTTTTAGAAAACTTACCTTTTTTGAAGAACAATCTTTCACTGATCTCGTTTGGACTAGCGAAATGAAGAACAACCTGAGAGTTTTGAACTGCTTTCTAGAGAGAGTGAGTGAGAGGTGTGCGTTAATGGGGAACGAAGAATCAGGAGTAATGGGGAGAGAGATCAACTTTTCGGTTTCCAAAACTGAACGGCGTGGGATCGAGGTTATGGCGAAGTGACGTTGGCGTGGAGCAGTTGTAATGGCCAAAAATCGTATTAGGCCCACTTTGCCTAAATGTCGCCTAGGCCCAGCCTAATTTACATTAACATCACTTGGGTCCATCCCACTTGCCTACTGGTTGGACACTCTCCAACGTGGAATTAGATCCATTAGAAATCTAAACGGCTCTAAGCCCTTGTGAGCGTCCATCTAGACGAACAATAACCCATTAAAAGTAACAATACTCCAAGCACCCCTTGGTCGCTCTCAACCGAGCCTGCCGGTTGTCGGGTCAACCTCAACTCCAGAGACCTCGCCACGTATTCATTTGACGAAGTCACTCTAAAACCCCACGTCGCCTTAAGTACCTTTAGGCGATCTCAGACTACGAAGAGTCTAAAGTCGAGGCGGCGTAATCGTATGGTCAAATTGCTCTAGGCGACAGATCGACGACTAGAACGAGTCTCCCTTAGGGTTCAGAGTCACCCTCAACCCCAAGTATTTCGGATCTGATAGACTCCACGAGTCCATCAGCCGCCTATAAATAGAAGGAGACTCGGACTCCAAAGGCATTGAATACCGACTAGAAAACTACAGAACACTCTTCTCTCTCTCATTTTTAGTATCTTCTGATCAGTGCTCTAGACAACGATAATCGACCTTCAAATTCCAGAAGACTTGAAGGGTAATCTTCTAGGGGATCACTCTAGACGACGATATTATATCTTCAAGCTCCATCACTCTCGAAGTCCTTCTAAAGTCCTTGTTAAATCCCACTTCTCCATTATCCAGAATCTCCGATCGAGACGACCTATCGACCTACTCCAGGAGATCAATCCGACCAACTATCCCGTAGAGTCGAAGCTCCGGCCACTCTACGAGTCTAGCCACCCTCCGACGATACAACACGGTGACACCCTCAGCATTTAATCGATTAATATTTATCTTTTATAGTTTGCTGACTTGACCGTCGGAGTGCCCTTGGCAAGACACCATCCCGGTGTCCCCAAGACTTCACGGTTTTACTCGTTTTGTCTATCTACACACCGGAACTTCGTCCGTCTCGAGGTCTAAAGCCCAAGTTGTCGGTGGCCCACCAATCGACGATCTATTAATTGTGTGATTTTCTTCCGTCCACAGTTTGGCGCCCACCGTGGGGCCCCTTCAACTAACATCTCAGACGACCTCATCAATGGAAGAAGGAATAGTAGCCTCACCAAACGATGTCTCGACCCAGATCGCCGAACTCACAGCTCAGATGCGAGAAAACTCCCAAAAGTTTATAGCCTTGGAGGAGGAGAATGTTCTGGTTCGAGCAGAAAACCAACTACTTGAAGAAAAAGTTACTGAACTCGCCATGGTGTATCCAACAGGACCTAGGTTTCGAACTCCAGTAAACCCGATGCAATCCTTGGCGACCCCTGAAGTAGGAAACTCATCCATCCAACCAACCGTCCAGTCTGGCACCATTGGCGTCTCGATTTCGAATCCAGTGACTAATACTACGACTCCGGCAACGACGTTATTACCATATTTCCAAAGCTCAACTCAAACCAATCAACAATCGCAGTCGATGACTGCCCCTCTTTTCTCATCCTCCCTTACTCCTCCTACTTTACTACCTACTGGTGTACCCTTTAGTCTGTTGATTGATGGTCTGAACTCTGGCTTTGCAGGAACTCCCTTGGAGCAGGCGATGGCTAAAAAATTGGCAGAGATAGAGGCTCTGATCACTCGCATTCCAGGAGTCCCAACCCCCTTAGAAAGAGTCTACCACAGAGTTATGCAGACTCCCCTTTCGTCGACGCCATCGCCTTAGTGGAGATGCCGAAGAAATTTTCATTCCCAAGTATGAGAATGTATGATGGCACCTCAGATCCAGACGACCATATTGCATCCTACAAGCAAAGGATGTTCACTGCGGCCATACCCAGGGACCTTAGAGAGGCTTGCATGTGCAAAAACTTCGGGTCGAGCCTCATTGGTCTAGCTCTCCAGTGGTACACCAACCTGCCGAACAACTCCATCGCCTCATTTGCCCAGCTGACAGACACGTTCGCTGAACAGTTCGCGAGTAGTAAGAAGTTAAAGAAGCTCTCTGGAGACCTTTACCGACTTAGCCAGAGGCGAGATGAACCACTTAGAGATTATGTAGGGAGGTTCAACCGAGAGAAAGTCTCAATCCCTTATTGCATCCAAAAGACGGGAGTGGATGCATTTCGAAAAGGGTTACTTCCAGACAGCGAACTCTACAAAGAACTCACCAAGTTCAACTGCACCACCATGGAGGATGTCCTTGCTCGAGCTTGGGTAGAGATCCGTTGGGAAGAAGACGAGTACCATCGAAGCAGACACTACCTTAGCGACGAGCGATCCCGAGAACGTCGCTTGAGACGAACAGATCGTAGGTCAGATGGTAGACACTTAGAGCCTTACACTACCTCAAGGCGACCTCAAGCCCGAGACGACAGAAAACCACTTGATCCACCAAGTCTAATTGCCGAACGGACCAGTTCGCATCAGAGTTCCAGACTACAACATGAACATCGAACCATCTGAGTAGTACGGCAAGGTGGACAAACTACAACTCGGAGATGAACTCAACATTAATAAGAGTTGGAATGCAGCACATCTAAAGTTGTACCATTTCTAAACTCTAAACTGTATTTATTACATTTCATCTTGAATAAACTTACTGACTTAAGCATCGGAGAGTCGGTGGCTACGCACCGACCAACCCTCTAGCTCGATTTTCTGCAGGTTAGAGCATCTTACCCAGACAAACAGACGTCTCGCCAGAGGTATATCTCTAACCTTCTAAAATTCTACCTCAAAAGTTTACACTGTCTTAAAAACTCTACTGAGTAACTTTTGTACTGGAGGGTCGATGGTTCCAATATCAACCTCCCCTCTTACCCAATTGCAGAGCGACTAAACACGACCAGGGGACAAACATGGCTGGAAAACAACACCTCCATCATCCACCAGCTTTAGTCGTCTCGAAAGATAACAGTGTGGAAAAGTTGATTCAACTTCTAGACCAAAAGGCGTGAAACATTCTCCACCTTCAGTCAGGGGCACAAGAACTGCCAATGACCCCCTGGAAGCACGAACAAATCAAACCATTCTCGAGTCTTACACAATCCTAGGCTCCATACAAGGTTAAACAACATTCGTCTCAACTTCCATACGCGCACTTGAAAGTATTGAATGTATTCACCCCTTACTTCTATCCTTTCATTCATTGATAGGACATTACTGATTTGGGCGTCGGAGGGTCGATGGCGCTGCCATCGACCATCATTTTTATGTGTGCAGGTCGGCATAAGCTCATGGACAAGCAGGAGAAGCACAACCTTCACCCATCCACTGAAGCTAACCGACCGATATTCAGCCTAAGCCCAGAAAACTATGTTTCCACACTTAGGCTGGGGGGATAAATGGTGCCTAAAATGCAAGCTTGAACTCCCTAATAGCCAGAGGGAAACTAGAGTTGTAACCTCAAACTTCAGACGAAGAACATAAGATTTCGACGAAAGACCAAAACTTTCTAGAAGTTTACTGTCGCTTCAACGAAACAGCAAGGTTCACGCTCAAACTCCAGCTGGCCTAACAGGGACAAACGATGCATCGAAATACAAGTTGAACTTCCTGCATAGGCACACAGAAGACCAGAGCAATCAACCCCAAACTTCAGATGAAGAACATAAGGCTTCGACGAAAACACAACAATTTCTAGAAGCTTACTGTCACTTCAACGAAGCAGTGTGGTTCACACTCGAGCTCTAAGTGGTCTGACAGGGAGTACTACCACATTATACACCTTCTTACACCCCAATTTCAGCCACACAATACACAAGACGCCACTTATCTCCCTTCCTCTATTAATATTTTGTAACTCTTTCTACACATTGTAGTTTATGCGGGTCGAGACGTCTCCCAGACTCCACCCAATCTAAGGAAGGTTCAAGATAGTCACATCTTTGGGAATATAAACACCTCGGGTGTTACCTTAAGAGAAGGAAAGCTCGAGACCTCGAAGTCATCAAAACAACACAACGACTTTGGGACCGCACTTTCTTCCAGAAAGAATGCTACCTCGAGCTTCACGTGAAAAAATGATGCCTCGAGACTTTTGACTCTCAAAGTCAACTATGGTGCCGAAAGTCTGCCATCACAAATGGCCTTATTTAAGAATGGTATCTCCAGGTCCAACGAAGTAAACGACAGAGGGGCTTCAAAGGTCAACTTAAAAAAGTGCACCCTCAAAATTCAGGCGAATAGACACAAGACGACAAACCTCAACTCTAAACTACTTGCTTGTTATATTTTCTTACTCAACATGTTCAAACTATGTAACATAAAGCATGAATTTCTTTATCATCCTTTCAAATGTTCAGAAGTTTAACACTACACTTCTATTAAAAGCCCCATGGGCGTCCGAAGTCATACATGCTTCAAAGGCGTTCAATACCTATCTAGAATATGAAACAACGTAAAAGCCCCATGGGCCCTTTGCCACACTCTCTAGAGTGTCAACTCTCTTTCTACATCACATTATGTACGAAGCCCTTTCTCGTAATTCTCCATTACCATGACTCGAACACACAATCTAGCAGAGTTCCCCATCTCAACGAGGTCTGCCTCACATGTGTTATGCTCTGCCTCGAACCCTTCATAAGCAACCTTCAACTCGTCGAGTAGCTTTCAATCGACTCAACGATTTACTCCTTATAGTCAGAGGGAACCTTCTGAGCATAAAATTTTTAGATACAATCCACACCAAACAAAGAGGTATGTCAATCACCCACATGAGGCGACATTTGTGAAGTCTAAAGCTTCAACAGTATTTCCACTTCACTCAAATGGATTGAGCCGACACTAAGTCTATCTAGATTTTGTTGCGAACTCCATTAAAATTGGAGGTTATAATTACGGAGGATACGATCATTTCAAGTCTACAACTGTGACAAGTAAAAGCTTTGGTAGGTCTGGTTGACATATGTGAAGTCTAAAGATTTAGAAATGCCACCATTCCACTCAAATAAAGTGAGCCGATACTTAGTCCACCTAGACTATTTTGGGCAACTCCATGATCAAAATTCTACCAACTTCAAAACATGGACTTCGACAAGTGTACTTACTACCCGAGAAAGGTATGTGTTCCACACAATCTATCACTTGAATGTATATAAATATTTACCCACACATGTGTGTGTATATATATATATATATATATATATATATACTTTAAAGAAAAAAAAATGGGAATAAACCCCTAGACTGCCTAACGGCAGTTTGGACTCTTCCTCTAGACCGCCTAAAGACAGTCTGGAGGAAATCAACCCCAAACTGCCTTACGCGGTTTGGAGGAAATATCCTCCAAACCGCCCATAAGGGCAGGAAAAAGGTATGTGTTTCACACATTGGTGGAGACCTTTGAAAATAAATATGTCGCATAGTTGTTGAGACCCCCCACAAAAAACATGTGTTATCTACATGATTATATGTCACTTGAATAAATATATATATCTATGCACACATATGTATATATACATATACACACATTAAAAAAAAAAAAAAAAACGAGGTAGATTCCCAAACTGCCAGTGGCAGTTTGGAGAATCCTACCTCCAAACTAGCCAAAGGCAGTTTAGAGAATCCTACCTCCAACCTGCCTTTGGGCGGTTTGGAGGGTTTTTCCCCCAAACTGCCTTTGGGCGGTCTGGAGGGTTTTTCCCCCAAACTGCCTTTGGCCGGTTTGGAGGGTTTTCCCTCTTCCAGACTGCCTAAAGGCAGCTTGGAACCCCCGTGACCGCCCAAAGGCAACTTGGGGATATCTCCTCCAAATTGCCTTTATGGCACGATTAGACGGGTCTTTCTCCAAACTACCTTCAACCAGTCTAGAGATTTTCTTTTTCAATTTCGATTTGGAAATCTTTCTCCTAGCTCGAAAATGTTATTTTAGACGTCTCATTTTAGATACCCAGATAGTGGTCTTGAGTTATCTGGCAAACAATCAAGATCTTTAGGTCGACGAAGTAATGGTTGGACTTAGTCGAACTATGACTCCAGTACGACACTGGACACAGGTGGTTCCTCAACGCTACCAACCTACTCTCTAAGTGAGCAACTCACTAACTTAGAGAGTGGGGGACAAACTGTAATGGCCAAAAATCCTATTAGGCCAACTTTGCCTAAATGTCGCCTAGGCCCAGCCTAATTTACATTAACATCACTTGGGTCCATCCCACTTGCCTACTGGTTGGACACTCTCCAACGTGGAATTATATCCATTAGAAATCTAAACGGCTCTAAGCCCTTATGAGCGTCCATCTTAGACGAACAATAACCCATTAAAAGTAACAATACTCCAAGCACCCCTTGGTCGCCCTCAACCGAGCATGCCGGTTGTCAGGTCAACCTCAACTCCGGAGACCTCGCCACGTATTCATTTGACGAAGTCACTCTAAAACCCCACGTCGCCTTAAGTACCTTTAGGCGATCTCAGACTACGAAGAGTCTAAAGTCGAGGCGGCGTAATCGTACGGTCAAATTGCTCTAGGCGACAGATCGACGACTAGAACGAGTCTCCCTTAGGGTTCAGAGTCACCCTCAACCCCAAGTATTTCGGATCTGATAGACTCCACGAGTCTATCAGCCACCTATAAATAGAAGGAGATTCGGACTCCAAAGGCATCGAATACCGACTAGAAAACTACAGAACACTCTTCTCTCTCTCATTTTTAGTATCTTCTGATCAGTGCTCTAGACGACGATAATCGACCTTCAAATTCCAGAAGACTTGAAGGGTAATCTTCTAGGGGATCACTCTAGACGACGATATTATATCTTCAAGCTCCATCACTCTCGAAGTCCTTCTAAAGTCCTTGTTAAATCCCACTTCTCCATTATCCAGAATCTCCGATCGAGACGACCTATCGACCTGGTCCAGGAGATCAATCCGACCAACTATCCCATAGAGTCGAAGCTCCGGCCACTCTACGAGTCTAGCCACCCTCCGACGATATAACACGGTGACACCCTCATCATTTAATCGATTAATATTTATCTTTTATAGTTTGCTGACTTGACCGTCGGAGTGCCCTTGGCAAGACACCATCCTGGTGTCCCCAAGACTTCACGGTTTTACTCGTTTTGTCTATCTACAGGTCCAACCGGAACTTCGTCCGTCTCGAGGTCTAAAGCCCAAGTTGTCGGTGGCCCACCAATCGACGATCTATTAATTGTGTGATTTTCTACCGTCCACAACAGTCATTTCAAATCTGACTGGACGTCAGATTTGGCAAAAAAATTGGTCAATTTCGCGCTCTTTTTTGAATGGCAAATTCGTAATATCTGTAAAAAACGAAGGTGTTTTCGTTTTCCAGTTTCAAGGGCTGACACTTTGGACCTGATCCTTAATTCCGGACTGCCTTGGCCCCGGTCCTCATTCTCCACCTGATTTTGGGTCGTTTGCCCAAAGCCTCAAATTGGTTGGAGCCACCCCACCCCACCCCACCCCACTCAAAAGGTGAATGTGATTCCGTCTCAGCGCGTAGAAGAAATTAGACGCAGGTCCAAAGCGTTAGTTTGCATTGTTTTCATGACATTTTTCCTTTATAGCTGTACATTTATTTTATTTTTCCTTCCTCTTTTACCCGACAAATTTTCCTTTTTTCTTATTTCTCTCTATAGTTTCTTCATCATTTTTCTGTACAAAAATTACATAAATTTTATTTCTTCTATAACTAAAATTTTATCTACAAATCAATGAATCAAAGATTAATAGGAATTTAAGAAGAACTCTAAAGGAGTCTTCATGAAAATTACATTAAATGTTTCTTGAACAAATTTGGATTTTTTTCTTGAACAAATTTGGATTTTTTTCTTGAACAAATTTGGATTTTTTCTTGAACAAGTTTGGATTTCTTTTCTTCAAAATATTTGGAAGCGTTTGATTTCTTAACCATATTTGATGATAATTTAATGGTGAAAAAATTTTCAATTTCAGTTCAAAATTCTAAGGGTCGTTGATGATTTATGATCACTTTCGTATGGTTAGGTTCTTATTAAGAGATTTCCGAATGAAATCTTTGATTTTATTTGATTCATGGATCTTAAAATCTTAAAATTAAGATCTAGGATTTCTTAAAACTTTAATCATATAGTAACAAATTTGGTATCTGTAAACCAGATTGAAGTACATAAGAAAAATGTCCATTACATAACTAATGCCCAGTACATAAAAAAATGTCTTATAAATTTTTAGTGAAATAGTTTACCTTTTGGAAGGAATATATATGAAACTTTATTATGTATTGTAAATAACAAAATTCCTTATAGTTCTTTAGTAAAATAGTTTAAGTTTTGGAAGGAATGTATAGGAAATTTTATTATTTACTATACATAACAAAATGTCATACTATAAATTTTCATTAAAATAATTTACGTTTTGTAAGAAATGTATAGGAAATTTCATTATGTACTGTCAGTGGCGTATCCAGGATTTACTTTGAGGGGGGTCTAAAAAATTTTTATTAAAAATTACAATCATAGAAATTTAAGCAAATAATAATATTTTATTCATAAAATTAATAACGACAAATAATTGATACCAAGAGATTCAAAAACTTAATATTTTAGGCAGGTTTCATGCTTTAATAATCCATACATTCATAATTGACCTTTACGAGTTTTCATTACTTAGAAGTTCTTCATAATTATCTCATTATCAATCTCCATAGATATATCATTTTCAATGTATACAAGCATACTATCAGTCAACCATTCATCACTCATCCGATTGCGCAATTGACTTTTAATAATGTTCATTGCTGAAAATGATCTCTCAACTGTAGTCGTTGCCACAGGTAACACCAATGCCAAAGTCAAAAGTAAATAGACTAATTTATATACTTCATGCCTTCCCGTCTCTACCATTTTTTTGGCAAGATCATCGATTACATCTAACTGGGAAAAGTCGTTATTAGAACGCACATCAACAATGCAATTTTCAAGTTGGTCACCAAGTCGCATGATGTCAAATGAATTGAAATCATTTGGATAAAACTCAACAAGACGAATCAATTTGTTCTTGTCAAAGAGAGAGAATGAATTAGATGGACTTAAAGAAGCAATTCATAAAAGAAACTCTGTGTTGGATTCAGTGAAACGAGCATTCAATTCCTGAAGTTGCATATCTATAATAGTACAAAATACCTCAACTCGATAATGATGAAGAATTGTTACATCTTGTAATAAACGTCTTTTCGGCCCTCGAGTTATAAAGTTAGCATCCATATCAGGAACATCAACTCCATGTTTAATGTAGAATTTAGAAACTTCGTCGAGAAAAGAAGTCCACCCGTTCGCTTGATGCGTATTTAAACTAACCTAAATAATAGGCTAAAATAAATCTGTATTTTATAATAAAATCCGCAAGTGCACGGGTTTATGTAGTGTAGACCTAGCAAGTACGGGTCGATCCCACGAAGAGAAGTTGAAACTATTTTTAATCCGAAATCAGTGAATAAGTAACTTTGAGATTCAGTTTTGATGATAAAATTAAATAACAAAGCGAAAATAATAAATGATTGAAAGAAAATCAATACGGAAAAAAACCCTAGAGATTTTGAATCCACTCACGAAATACTTAGAAAAAACATCTAACAAATTAATCAAACACTTTTTTTTCACTTAGACTTTAGGATATGAAATATCTAAAGTTCGGAAAATATGTTCTTTAAAACAGTCTTAGCTTTTTATATCCACTATCGTTTTAACATTTAAAATAGTTTAACTATTACTCATCAAACAAATAAGAATCAAGTTGAAACTATTTTTAATCCTAAATCAGTGAATAAGTAACTTTGAGATTCAGTTTTGATGATAAAATTAAATAACAAAGCGAAAATAATAAATGATTGAAAGAAAATAAATAGGGAAAAAAACCCTAGAGATTTTGAATCCACTCACGAAATACTTAGAAAGAACATCTAACAAATTAATCAAACACTTTTTTTATCACTTAGACTTTAGGATATGAAATATCTAAAGTCCGGAAAATATGTTCTTTAAAACAGTCTTAGCTTTTTATATCCACTATCGTTTTAACATTTAAAATAGTTTAACTATTACTCATCAAACAAATAAGAATAGACCATCAAAGACTTAATCTAAGCATGATATATCAAATCTAAAAGCATGAGTAATGAAAAATTAATTTTAATAATAAATACCAAGTGGGAATCAATTAGGGGTGGGAATCAATTAGGGGTGGGAATCGGGTCGGGTTCGGGCGCCCATGGGTACCATAAGTCCGGGCTCGGGCGTTTCGGGTAAGTAATATCAAAGATCAATTGACTTAGCGGGCGGGCTCGGGCCGGGCAGAATCTAGAATTCCTTGACCAAAGCCCGCCATGGGCAAAAACTAAAAAAAACATAAACAAAGAAAATCTCTACAAACGCGAACCCAAAAATGTTGAAAATTTTATATTTTCTAAAGAAATTTTCTTCAACATTTGCATAGATCATCAACTTCTACTAAGAATTTAAGATACAAACATAGATGGTGAGAGGGATATAGAAACAAAAGGACACAAAGATAAATATACAAATTTATACAAAAGAGACAGAGAGATTGAGAGAGAGGGAGGGAGAAAAAAAAAGAACACAGAGAAATCTACAACGTTTAAAACAAAGATGATAAGTTACAGATCCAAATAAAGGCTTTAACCTTTAAGCAAGACCAAATACAAGACTAATAATTAAGAAAAAGATGATTTAGAAGCAGAGATAAGATATTATTCTTCATTTTCAAACCTGTATTATAGTATTAATATTCACAACAACCCTCAAAATATATGGTAATATTCTTAGTTATTAGCAAAGGTGATTAAGAACACTGGATTTCTCCACCTTCTTGTGTTCCTCTCTCCCTCTCTCCCTCTCTCTCTCATTCCCGGTTTTTCTCTCTCTCCAACTCTCTGCCTCATTCCTTTCCTGTCTGATTTTTTTTTTTTTTTTTTTGAAACCAAGGGAACCATTTCCATTAAAAGTGACAAAATCACATTGTTTACATGGATAATACATCATTCTTATTTCTCTCCTATGAAAACTTCATGAGAGTTACATACCTTTAAATGTAAAGTGCCTCATGAAGAGAAAGAAATGGGACTAGACACAGACTCAATAAAATGACCCTAAAGGTCGAGAATGAAAAGACCCTGAAGGTCGTGAATAAGAAGACCCTAAAGGTCGCGAATAAAACCTTAAAGGTCGACAAAAAGAAATAATAATACAAAATATTAAATAATACAGAATAAAAACTAATATAAATCCCCGTCGCTTTTGCCGGGAAACCGCCATTGTCGCCGGAAACCGCCATCATCACCGGAAAACCGTCACCACCATTGAAAAAATCCGCCGTCATCATCGGAAAGCATAATTGACTCAGCCGAATTGCTTCTACTTGAAAAGAAGAACATACCCAGATCCTATAATAAATCTCCATTTTCTGGAACCAAAAGAAATCTTGATAATGTTGTTCAAACTCATCCAAAATCCTCCACTGATGAAACTCAAAAAAACCAATTTCTTCAATCCAAACCCTACATACCCAAACTGTTCAAATAGAATAAAAATTCCAAATCCCAATTTCAATTTGTAACTCCTCAACTGTTGAATTTCTTCTTGATAAAGAGAAGTAGAAATGAGACAAGAAGATGATGAAGAAGAAGGGAATAGGGATGTGATCTCTCCATTGATGATTGATGGTGAGAGAAAATAGATTTTCGGTGAAAGGGGAAAAGAAGATGTGGAAGAGGAAGAGGAAGAAGATGAGAATAAAGAGTGAAAATGAACAATTCTACAACATTGAAATCTCTAGAAACTATTAATGGATAAAAACAAACTACATGGGAAAGATAAACGGGTTCCGGCGAAGGGATTACCCTTCGCCGGAGGAAAAAACTTAAAACTGAACCTTGTAAGAAGGGAGAGAGAGAGAGAGGGAAGGGAAAGAGTTACTTTATACCATTGTAAACCCTAAAATAAAAACTAAATCTGACCATCCACCGACCTTTAATCTAACGGACCTAATAAGTCGGGCCTGTGACTCGGGCTATGTACTCGGGTAAGGGTTTTTTTAGTAGAGCCCAAGCCCGCCCACCAAATTTTGACGGGCCGGGCGGGCAGAGTCCGTCTCGGGCTTAGGGCTGAATGTTTCTCTTTCGGACTCGGGCGTTGCGGGCCGGGTTTCGGGCTCTCGGGCCAAATTCCCACCCTTAGAATCAATACATGAAGAACAATAGAGTATCGGATTAATTTATTACTGTATCTCTAAAAGCAATCTCATGGGTTTCATCATCCTCTCTAGATGCAGGATTAAAAACACATGTTTACAATGATCATCGTGAGGAAGTTAAATACAATAAAAGAAATAAAAGAAGAGATTAAGAGAGAAATCACCCAAGATATTTGCACTTCTTCTCTTCTCATCAAATCTTATCGTACCTAAATGCCTTCTTTTCTTCTCTGCCTCCTAGTTCTGTTCAATATTAATTGCTCTCTCAAAACTTCCTAAAAAATTCCCCCCTTTCGGCTTCCTTTGTTTCTGTATTTAAAACCCCACAGCTAGGGTTTTGCTTCCCAAAATTAAGTTCCGAATCTCCTCAAATTGTGGCCAGTAATCTATCCTATTGAGTGCCAAAAATTCTCCACACCTGAATGTTGATTTACACACGGTTGAATGCCAATCCAAACCGCTTTGGATTTATCCCAAATCTTTTCCTGATTTCAACTCCAAAACAGCTTCCTCCTTATCACTTTGGGAATCAATATAGGCACCCTGACCATGACTATAAGCACCGAGTAGAAACTCCTCTTGACTTCTCACAAGTTCGTTCTTTGTATAAGCAGACGGGGGTGGGAATCGGGCGCCCATGGACACCCATGGTGATGTAGAGGAATTGGCCGAGAAATACATGGATGAGATCGAAGCGGCCAAATACAAGGGTGACAGACTAAAACGGCCAAAATCGAAGCTACGGATGTCGGAATTGGACGAAATTTTGAGGGATGGTCCGAAATAGCGTTCCGGTCATTCGTTGTCGCTTTGCCACAACGGACCCACTTTGAGGGGCAAATTCCATCGTTTAGGGCCTCAAAACGGACTTTTACTAGTTTTTTTTTATTTTTGGTAATTATTTTCAGTTTAGGATTACTACTATTCTAGTATTTTATTTTTAGGACTTTCTATTGGAGTTTGACCAAGATTAGGAAACCCTAAGTCTATATAATGAGGGCTTAGAAGTTGTTTCAGTCATTCATTCAATCAATAAAATTCAGTATTTTAGTATTCTTGTTATCAATTTCGGTTCAATAGTCTTTAGACGGAGTTCTAAGGCTTTTTATCAGTTTTTCCGCTGCGTCACATGGGTAGCTTAGGCTCGGGCTCGGGTAGATTAGGTCTTTGGTCATTAGGGCAGTCGTGTTAATCGGGCGGGCAATTTTCACTTTCGCAATGATTAAAGTCCGCCCATGCCCATTAACAGACTCGGACAAGCCGGGTTCGGGCTAATCGGGTGTCGGGTAGTGCAATTGCACATTAACGAAAATTTTAATTTTAATAGTAATGAAATGATATCTAATGTAACTTAATAGTCAACAAGTGACTTAGTACGTACAACCTCACAACACTTTATAAGAGTTTGCAACACCATTCTCACTTGTAAATGAACAATGTGGGATTATGGGACGTTTAAGTTATTTTTAAGTTTTTGTAAATATATAGTGCCACATTGAAGAGAATGAGTAGAACTTCCATTAGGTTGACATTATAAGTAAATAACTCCCATTGCCATCAAACCAAGCTTCTACTTAATAGAATTGTTTCCTACTCGGACCCATTTCTAATGAGCTCGGAAATTTAGTCTTTCAAGACTAGATAATGGGCTATGTAATGGCTAATGTTTATAAATATAAGTTGCAGGCGCCCAATGATGAACTTGGCGGGCTCGGGTATGGGCGGAATGGCGGGTGAGCTTTTCCACCCGAGCCCGCTCACTCTTTTTCGTCGAGCCGGGCAGGATGTGCCCACGTCGGGCATGGGCGCCCATGGGCCATTTCGGACCCGGGCGCCCATGACGAGTGGCGGGCATTCGGGGGAAAATCCCACCGCTAAGCAGACCCATCCAATTCACATAGGAAAGCAACAAGTGATTTGTTTGTCACATAAATGGTAGGTGGGTCCCATACTTCTTTAAATCAATTCTTTGGCTACTGGAAATCACATGAACTCCATCTTTCTTTTCCCTTTTATTCACAAATGGATCCCTAAGACTTGCCTTTATTCAAATAGGCCCTTTTTAGATTATCCCTGAAAAAAGAATAAATTTGATTAGTTTTATTAAAATTAGCAACTAACAAACGAAACTTGAACACAAATAATTGAGTTCTAAGGTACTCATCATCGCTCTTATTTATTGAATTCGTGTTTTAGAGACTTCTACTAAATTCATGGTGTTCACTATATCTTGCTCTTTCTTTTGTAATGCTTTTGACAACTCATTTGTAATTCCGAGTAATATCCTCATTAAATGGAGACTAAAGACAAACTCGAAGGTTTGCACCGAGTCTACTAAGCTTCTCGCTTTAATTCGTTGATCTGAATAAAAAGAATCTGTTCCAATCATTTCAGTACTTCCGTCAGTGCATCAAACATACTTGTAATGCTTACCGAAGTATTATAATGCGAGCTCCATCGTGTATCACCGACTCGTTTGAGACTAGTTTCTTGATTTAAGCCTTGTCCTGTCGAAAGTTCTCCTAGCTCAAGCCCCTCTAGTATTTTTTCAGCCTGCTTATTCCTAAGCATATCTCGATGTTTACATGATCCTCCAACAACGTTCAAAAGTTTGTTGGTTAAACTGAATAGTGAGACACCCACATCATGATTCTTCGAAACAGATACTAGCGCTAGTTGTAGCTGATGAGCAAAACAATGAACATAATATGCACATGGGTTCTCTTTTAGTATAAGTGTTTTAAGACCATTATATTCACCTTTCATGTTACTAGCACCGTCGTAACCTTGCCCACGTAATTTAGAAAGACTTAACCCATACCGAAAGAAAAAATCATCAATTGATTTCTTGAGAGTAAAGCACTAGTAATAGTGACATTTTCAACACCCAAAAAACGCTCAATAACTTGCCCTCTTTTGTCCACATATCAGACAACAATCGCCATTTGCTTCTTCTTGATTGACACATCACGAGCCTCGTCAATCAAAATAGAAAAAAAACCATCATCCAGATCACTAATAATCAATTTGATTGTTTCAAAAGCAATTGCACTGACCACATCTTTTTGAATAGTTGGGGTCGTTAACTTTAAATTTTGTTGTGCATTTTGTAGTGCAACTGCTCTAACATCTGGATTATTCCTAGCAAGAAAGTTTAGAGTCCTAAAAAAATCATTAGGATTTCTTGAATCTTCAGATTCATCATGACTCAAAAAGCGAGTCCTCCTTCAAACAGAAAATGGGCGCACTCAATAGTTGCATTCAAGCGAGTTCGATAATCATTCCGAACTTGATTTGTCTATTTATGAACAAACGTCTCAAGATGTTGATTTTGATTTAACAAATTTTGACATTTTTTCCATGCTTCATTGTGGAAGCTATCGACCTTTTCCTACGTGCTCATGTAAAAAGCTATTCTTCTTCCAATTTCTAAAGCCCTTACTGACAAAATAATCCCCACCAGACTGTCGTCCTTTATCTATTTTAAAAAGATAGCAACAAAGACAATATACAACATCTTCACTAACACTATATTCTAACCAATAAGAGAACTCTTTATACCATACTTCGACAAATTTTCGATTCTGACCTGCAATTTGTGTAGTCGTAATTGGAGGGCGTAATCCTGGATTTGAAGGAAGGCCTGACAAATTTATCTCTGATCGTTTTTGTTTCGATAGAGTAGAATCGTCATTGTTCTGTGGAGGTGGTGATTTTCTTTTAAAGAATCTCTCCATATGTTTGAAATTAAGTTAAAATTGTAAAACATATGTTTTTATCAAATCAATTGTTAAATATGCTATAGACAATTATAACAAAGTAGTATGCATATTTACATTCAAGGGAATGTAAAATAATAAAATAACTATTGAAATTAGGGAAAAAATTATGTACTAACCTTGTGCATTTATACCAATTTTGAATAATGAAGAAGATTGAATAGTTGATGACTTAATTCTTGAAGTCTCTTAGTCTTGGGGGGAACTCTTGTATTGAGAGAAAGAGATAATAATGTATAGAACAAGGATATGGTCTTTCTAGAATTTAAGAACTTCTTAATAAGTACTTATAGATTTATAGAAAAAAAATTGTTGAAAAAAAATATTATGAGATTTGAAGATTAGTTAAGATATATATGTAAACTAGTCTTTCTAAAGTTAGAAAATTCGAATATCAGCTTGGAAAATTCGGCCAAGTTTAGAAACCCTAAAAATCCAAATTATTCCACCACAAAAATAGGCCAATGAGCCTTAAACCTGTGACCCGAGTCACTTACGCTACCCAACCCTTCATCCACTGAGCCAATGACGACAACTCTTATAAGGAGCAACCTAAATGTATATATGCTATTAGGGTATATATATTTTTTTTATTACATGTCGTATATAAAACCGTACAAGTTGAGGGGGGTCTATAGACCCCCCTAGACCCTACATGGATCCGCCACTGTCCTGTACATAACAAAATACCCTATAATTTTCACTAAAATAGTTTAAGGTTTTTAAGGAATATAAAGGAAATTTTGTTTTATACTGTACACAATACATAATATACACAAGATTTTGTTTCATGGATGACACATTTGTAATTTTACCAAAAAAAGAAAGAAAAAAATTGACGTGTTATTATCTTAAGGCCGAGGCGTTGGGGAATAAAAAAATAACTCTGGGGCATAAAGACTTAGTCACTCAAGATTGACCCAGAGGGCATATTTATTTTTTGGCCCAAAACTTTTTCTGATTGAGTTTTGCTTCCTAATCTTCATCTTCTCATCACCACCACCATTTTCGACCACTAGTCATTCCGACCATCACTGCCACATCTTTTCTCTCTTTCCCTTTATTTCTTCATCTCTCTTAATGTTTCTTTCTCTATCCGACTTTGCTGCTCGGTCTATCTCTCTCCCTAAATAATATAAATAAAGCCTTATTTGCCAATAATTTGATTAGAGCCATGAAGGAGAACAAATTAACGACTTCAAATTCAAAAGAATAGGAGTGATTTGTTGGTTTACCTGGGTGTATATTTGGATAGAGGGCTTGATTTCAAACTCCAACATCCTAGGTCCATTTAAAATTAACGAGTTCAATGATATTATGTTTTGAATCCCATATAACTTGATCAACCTACATGCCTTAATTACATCTATCAAACTCTATAATAAACATTAACGGTTCCCATTAAATTAGAACACTTTAAGTCCGCTTAGAACTAATCTGGAAAGAAGAGTGATTTGAAGTTAAGATTTTGGAGTGTGAATGATGTAGAATGATGCAGGCGCATAACGCGTGGGCCCACGTTCACGCGTGCCCACGACCTATTATTTAGGAGTTTCTATGTTTTAAGTATCTTTAATATTTAGGAATCCTAGTTTGAGTCCATCTAGGAAAGTCTATTATCCTATAAAAGGAGGTCTAGTCTATTTTCATGTTCATATTGAAGAGAAAAACCATTGAAGTTAATACAGTTTTTGTTTATTTACAGTTTTCTTTACCGTTCTTCGTTTATTTTCTTGTTCTTATTTTAATTCCGACGCGTCTACATCATGTGGTATTCAGAGCCACCAAAATTTTGGGCTAATGATTCTGGAAAAAAATTTCCAGACCAGTTAAATCCATATCAATCGTATTTTATCCGTCAAGATGATTATATTCAATCAGATTATACTCATCAAAAGATAACGAATCAATGCTCATGTTCATCATGTTTATATGCGAATAACGACTCGTACAATTATCATTGGAATCCGGGAGAAATCACACGAGAAAATCCTCCACAACCGTCTCCTCGTCAATACCAACCGTCACCACCTCCGTACTCTAATCATTCACCACCGCCGAATCCACACCGTATTCATCATCACCGTCACCAACCCTACCATTGTCTTATACAACTTCACATCCATATTACTCCTATACAACACCTCCGTCCTCATATACACCACCACAGTACTCACCATCACCTCCATCTTCTTATACACCACCTTCGTACTCTTATACACCACCTCCGTCCTCGTATACACCACCACCGTATTCAACAACGTATTCACCACCACCACCTCCGTACTCTTATTATTCACCATCACCTCAATCATCTTGTTGTTCCACACCTACGACAGTTACTACAACTTTCAGAGTCGAATGGGAGAACATTGAAAGAGATCCCGTAAGAGAAATTACACCACCAACACAACCATCTTCTCTTTCCTATTCACCACCACCGCCACCACAACCGACTTCTTCTGAAACGGTTCAATCGCTATTATCTAATTTAGCTAAGATTCAATATATGTGTGACGACCTCAGAACAATAATACGTCAACCATCTTCCTTGCCTACTTTGTCATTCCATCAGGAAAAAGAAAAAGAAGAGTATAAAGAAGTTGAAGAAGATGCTCACAACGACGCTAAAGTTAAAGCAGAAGAAGAACAAGAAGAAAAAGAAGCTTACGACGAAGTTGTGATTAGTGATTCGATTGATACGATTACTAGGACTGACGATATGAATCGATCAGCTAGTGTATTCACCAAAGAAGATGAATCCGATAATATGAACGACGAAGACGTCATTCCCAAAAACCACCACCACAACCACAATTCTATTATTGTAAGAGAGAGAAAACAGAACCCACTTTCTCACACCCATCGTTTTTCTCATTCTTCCTCTTCTAACTCCTCTTCTGTAATAGAGAACAAAGGAAGAGAGGAGAGACACATAACCAAGATCGTTTGCACATTAGGTCCTACAGCAAGGTGTGTTCCTATGGTTGAAAAACTTACGAGAGCTGGGATGAATGTTACAAATTTCGAAGCCGAACCAGGAAACATACCCATTAAAGATAATCAATCATGTTTTTCACATACCCATAACAAATCTTGCCACAAAACCCATGAATTACTATTTTCAAACCCTAATTTTAATCCAGTTTCGAGCAACCCATCTCGAAATATTTATACCCAAGTTGATACACCCCCTTCGTTATCATTAGAACAAAGAAAAAAAAGGAGAAATCTGAATACGAGAAGAGTTTGAGTCAGCAGCATCAATGGATGATAGTATTCAAGCTTTTGAAGCTAAGGAGACTGCCTTCGATGAAAATAATACAAAGCTTAGATTAGCTTGCTTGAAAGAGGGTCTTCAGTTAGATAAAAAAGGTAATAATCCTAATAAAACCCTAAAATTTTCTAATAGAGCTTTAAACATATTTGATACAGTTGATGAAGGGTCTTTACCAGTAGCTCTGACTTTGCATTTAATGAGTTCTGCTTGTTATAGTTTGAAAAGGATTTCTGATAGTTTAGGTTATCTAAATAGGGCAAATGGGATATTGGGTATGTTAGATCAGATGGTTATGGTACAAATAATATTGGTCTTGTTCTTTTCGTTGTTCAACTCGAATTAGCTAATGTAAATACAACCATGGGTAGAAAGGAAGAGGCTCTGGTTAATCACAAACGGTGTTTAGAGTTAAAGCACAAGGTTCTTGCACCAAACAGTAGAGAAATAGGTGTCACGAATGGACAGTTAGCTTAAGCTTATGTTGCACTTTTGAATTTTAAAGCAGATATGCCTCCTTGTATGAAGGCTTTAGAAATTCATATAGATCAATTGAAGGGAAATTTGGTTGAGGTAGCTCTTGATCGTCGTCTTCTTGGAGTTATTTATACGGGGTTAGAAGAACATCAAAAGGCGTCAGAGCAGAATGAGCTCTCTCGAAGGGTATTGCATTGGAGCCTTGCTTCTGAAATTCTTCGAGCGGAAGTTGACGCTGCCAATATACAAATTGCTTTAGGGAGATATGATGAGGCGATTACTTCTTTGAGGGTTGTTGTTCAACAAACATCTAAGGATAGCAAGACTCGAGCTTTAGTTTTTGTAACAATGGCTAAAGTTTTGTGTAGGAAGGAGGAGTTTGCTGATTCGATGAGGTGTTTGGCGATGTCGTCTGGTATTCTCGACAAGAAAGAATCAGAGTTCCCACTTGATGTTGCAGAAGCAGCAACTGATCTATGAAAGCTAACATTGCTTGTAACGAGACAACCAAAGAGCAACCTACACCATCCAAAGAGAAAAAAATTTCTACTTGGTGAATTGAGGTGGCTAGGGAGCTGGTTCCAGACGAGAAGCGATTGACGGAAGCACTCGAAACAAAACAATGGTGCTAAGTGGGACAACGAGGTCAATGTAGACGATATGAAGGCATATAGGATGAAGAGAGTTCGTCCTGAAGTGCCAATAAAGGAATTCTTTAATAAGGTTGTTAAGTGGTTGCGTCTACCAAGGGAGGATGGCAAGTTTAACGTTATTTCTTCACCAAAAATACTTTTGCGAGACTCATTGCAATATGAGTACGAGGTTAACGATTTTTTGCACATTAGTATCCTTCACTTCCAGTGCAAACTTCGTTCGAAATGGGAATTACGGATCGCTATGACAAATTTCAACGTCTACGGGCGACTCCCATTGTTTTCTTCATCGAATCGGTTCGGGACGAACCTTCTGGGGAACGGGGAACTGATGCAGGCGCATAACGCGTGGGCCCACGTTCACGCGTGCCCACGACCTAGTCGGCTACATTATTGGTCCTAGTTAGTTTAGGATTAGGAAATTACCTTATGTTGGTATTTCGATTATTTAGGAGTTTCTATGTTTTAAGTATCTTTAATATTTAGGAATCCTAGTTTGAGTCTATCTAGGAAAGTCTATTATCCTATCAAAGGAGGTTTAGTCTATTTTCATATTCATATTGAAGAGAATAACCATCGAAGTTAATACAGTTTTAGTTTATTTACAGTTTTCTTTACCGTGCTTCGTTTATTTTCTTGTTCTTATTTTAATTCCGCTGCGTCTACATCATGAAGAAAAAAAAATGACGCGTCAATATCCTAGTGGATGACATATTTCTAAAGTCAGATTTTCTATTCTAAAGTTATCCTTCTTTTAATTCTTTCGCATCAACTCTCTTTCTCTCCATCTCTAAAAACTTACTCTCTCTTATCATCTCTTTTTCTTTTAGAGTTCGTTTGATACATGTGAAAATATTTGATGTCAAAATCGTTTTTTTTATGGGAAAGAAAACAAAGATTTTCTCACATAGACTCAATTTTTTTTGTGTGGTAAGGTAGAAAATCATTTGAAAAAATACTTCTAAAGGCACTCGCATATATCGTTGTTGACACCCTCATTTTACATCTAAACGGATGTCTGTTATAAAAGAGTTGGGCGCCTTTAGCCATCCCCAATTATATCCCTCTTCCCAGCTTTATTTCTCTCGTTCCCACTTCCAAATTCTCTCTTTCCAAATTCCAAACCAAGTTGCCAATCTTTCCATCCTTCATTTAAGTTACATGGATTAGGGTTAGCTGAAGTAATTAGGTTTACATCGTCACATGGGCAACATCAACTTGTTCCCAATTCTGTTTCGATGTCTTGTTGTTCATGGGAAACAGTTAGGGTTAAGGAATTAGGGTTTCTTCTGGTTCAAACAGATTAGGTTGAGGATTTTAGAAGATGAGTGACACACTAAGGTGCTGTTTGTTTTTTTTTTTGTCTGAATCTGAATTGGCTGAATCTGAATTGGCTGAAACCGAATTGGCTGAATCTGAATTGGCTGAATTATTTTCAAAGTTAGATGTTTGTTTTTTTAAATCTGAATCATAAAAACTGAATTATAATTTGACATTTATACCCTTTATAACAAAAAAAAAACAAACATCGCCTAACTCTCCATCTCTCGTGAATTAAAAAGGGAAACAAAATCCTAACCAAAAACCCTAATAAGTCTCTTTCAACAGAGAAAACAAAAAAAACCCTAACAATAAGCCTCCTCCTTCCCTCTTCTCGGTCTCTCTCCTCGATCTCTTTTCTCCACCTCTCATTCTTCTCTGAAACAAAACCCTAATAAAAAACCCTAACAAGCCTCCTCGGTCTCTCTCCTCCACTTAAAAAACATTTTCTTTCACTCTAAAACTTTCGCTCTTTCTCTCTAATCTCACACGACGTGATCTGTGGTCAGATTGGAGTGATTTGTAGTCCGATGGTGGTGGTTTGTTGATGAACTGAGTTGATCTGGGGACAAACTGAGTTGCAGTGATTTGTATTCCGGTGGGGGTGGTTTCTGGTATGGTGGTCTGTGGTGGAGGGGGTGGTCTGTGGTGGTGGTGGAAGTCTATGGTGGTTGTCTGTGACGGCGTTGGTGGTCTGTAGTGGTGGTGGTGGACTGGTAGTGGTGGTAGTCGGAAGATTTTTCTAATTTATGGGGGCAGAAGCATCATTCGACACCTTTTCAGATACTGGATTTTGTTTCAGACTTGTTTTTAAGTCTGAAAAATGTAGGCTCTTTTTCGGCCAATTCAGATGTGGATTAATTTCAGCTAAATTTTCAGATTCTCACCATTTTGAAAAACAAACATCTGAAATCTGAATTGAGATCCAATTCAGATTTCAGATCTGAAAAAATTAAAAAACAAACAGCACCTAAGAAAGAAAGATAGACTTTTTTTTATGAAGCTTCAACATCAAATTTCGACAAACAATCGATTTTATCAAGGTTCAGCATCAAGCTTCAGCAAGCAATCAATTACATCAAACTTCAACAAATTCCTGGTTCAACATTTTTTATGAAGCTTCAACATCCTTTAGGGGTAATGGAAACAGTTCCATTTGCTTCAACCAACCGATTTTCAATTTGGGTTTAGATTTGCTTCAACCAAAATCGATTTTCAATATGGGATCCGATTTACTTCAACCAATCGATTTTTAATTTGGGTTTAGGTTTTTCATGATTTGGGTTTTCAATTTGGGATTGGAGAAGGAGAGATAATAGATTCAGTGATGGAGTTAGAAAGAATGTGAGAAAGTAGAGAGAGACAGAGAGTTATGGCGTGAGGTGAGAGGAGAGAGAGCGCGTTAATGAACTGTGAGTGAGAATTCAGTTTTACTATGTAAAAGGTGGTAAAAGTTTTGGGACCATTTTCCCACTTTTTTTCTCATGCGGACTCAACTTTCCCATCCAAATGGCCTATCAAATGGTGGAAAATTGATTTTCTTACGATATTTTCACACGTATCAAATAAACCCTTAGAGATAAAGAGTTTTTAGAGACATAAAATTTTAAGGAAATCAGCAACAATCAATTCAATCAAACATTTCTTCTTCGATTTCAAGCATCTGGGTCGTGAAATTTCAACTTCTGATGATGACGGTGTATAAATGATGGTCCAAATTTGAGAATCCTATCAATGATGGGTGTTTATAATTCAATTTGGAATGTTGATGATTGGATGACTCAAGATTGTAGAGTGAAGACTGATTCGACTGAAGGTGGGTGTGAATATTCATCCACCACTACCATTGGTGTGAACATAAATAGATGTAGTTCTAGTGAGAGAAATTATTGGTGGGATGAACCAATGTTGTCTAATATGAAATGCTGATTGTCGAATTTCCCACCAAAAGCTCATGCCTTCTCTCTCTCTCTCTAGTTTCTGTCTATTATGTTCCTCATTACCAAGTTGAAATTGATCAAAGAACATGTTGAGGTGGATCGATATTTTATTAAAGAAAAGTTGGAAGACAACATTGTAGAGTTACCAAAGATTCGGTCTGAAGATCAATTGGCTGATGTTCTTACCAAAGCAGTTTCAAGTCGAATATTTTTGTAATTGGTAAACAAGTTAGGCATGGGCGATATCTATGCAACAACTTGAGGGGGAGTGTTGAAATATCTTTCTATATGTTAAGATATTCCATATAATAATATTAGGAAATATGAAATATTAGTAACTAGTAAAATATTAGGAACTAGTAAATATATTAGCATAAAACTATTAGAAACTAGTAAGATATTAGGAACTAGTAAAATTAGAAACTAGTAATATTGTAGCTCTATAAATAGAGTCTTATATTTCTTTTGTAAATCATCAAGGAATAAAACAAGTTCTTTGATCAATTTCAACTTGGTAATAGAGCCAACGGTCTTATATTTTGTTGTGTGACTTTATATTGATTGAAAGAGAAAGAGCCTTCATCTTCATCTTCATATTATTTTTCCAGTTTAGTTAAAGTGAAGGGCTACTAATGCTTCCGCAATAATGACTCGCAATAAGGCACAATCAAATTTTGCTAAAGTTGTTGGTCAATCTGACAAAACTACTTATAAGTGTACTCACTGCAACAAAACTGGTCATACCAAAAGTCATTGTTATGAACTGTTAGGCTATCCAGAATGGTGGGATTATAATCGAAAGAAAAACTCTAAGAAGACCCTAGTCCAACTGTTAAGTAAGCTTCATCGACAGTAGCCACTACAGGTAATGTAGGCAAGACTTTAAATACGTTTACACATGTTTCGAATAGTACTTGGATAATTGATTTTGGTGCTATAGATCATATGACTTTTGATTCTAGACATGTTTCAACCATTAACCAATCTTCACATAAATATGTTTCTACTTCCAATGGCACCTCAGCCCCTGTTGTAGGGGAAGGACCTATAACTCTAACGAATACATTGAACTTAGACTTTGTTTTGGTAGTCCCATCTTTAGATCATAATTTATTATTAGTGTCTCAAATAACCACCACTCTAAATTTTGTTGTCATCTTTCGGCCTGAATTTTGTGTATTTAAGGACATCCGGACAATGCAAACAATTGGTCATGGTGTTAGGCGAGGAAAGTTGTATTACTTGAATTTAGTATCTGAAAGCTCTAGTAAATTGTGTCAGGCATTAGTAATGAACAATTCTGAAATAAAAAATAAGATGAAATATGGTTATGGCATCAGCGTCTGGGGCATGTCTCCTTCGGTTACCTTAAGAAATTATTTCCATCATTAATTATTAAATGCGATGTTTCAAGTTTTCAATGTGATGTTTGTGCACTTGCAAAAAGTAATCGTGCATCGTTTTCGTTAAATTTAAATAAAAGTCCAACTCCTTTTATGATCTTACATTCCGATGTTTGGGGTCCATCTAAGGTTCCTACTTTGGGTGGGCCACGGTGGTTTGTAACCTTTATTGATGATTGTACTAGGATGACTTGGGTGTGTTTGATGAAATCTAAAAGTGAGGTAAAGTTATTATTTCAGAAGGTTCATAAACTGTTTAGTACTCAGTACAACGCAAATGTCCAGATACTTCGTAGTGACAACGGAGGAGAGTATATGGATCATGAACTTCAAACTTATTTGGATTCCCATGGTATTGTTCATCAAACTACTTGTCCAAATACCGCTCAACAACATGGGGTTGCTGAAAGAAAGAATCATCACTTGTTAGAAGTTATCAGGGCTATGTTGATTGCAGCCCATATGCCATTATCTTATGGGGATAAACACTTCTTGCTGCAACCTATTTAATTAATGGAGTACCTTCTAGTACTATTGAGTTTAAGACTCCTTTTCAAGCTCTATCGGATGTTACAACCTCTCCGACAGTTTCAAATTTGCTTCCCCGTGTCTTTGGGTGTGTAGCATGTGTTCATCTTCATGAGCATCAACTTACAAAATTAACTCCAAGGGCATTAAAATGTGTATTTGTAAGGTACGCTGCAAATCAGAAAGGGTACAGATGTTATCATCCTCCAACTAAACGAATGTATGTTACATTGGATGTTATCTTTCATGAAGATTATAAGTATTTTTCACCTGAGTCTGAACTTCAGGGGGAGAAAACCAAACAGGAAGTTCTGACTCTTGATTATGAAGAAACGTATAATTATGTAGAAGAGAACAACATTGTATCTAATATTGAAGTAAATTTGATTTCTGAAGAAATAATTAGACCTGAAATTGAAATTCTAGAATTACCGCCACCTGAATCGGTAATGGAAGAATGTGTTCATGAAATCGTTGGACAAATTGTGGATTTATCTACAATTGAAGTCGTTGAACGAAGGGTTAGTAATACACCAAATCAATCAGTTGTCGAGGATTTTCCTGAACCACCTAGAAAAATATTACCGTCGCGTCAAACTAGAGGTATTCCTAAACCGACATATGAACTTGAGTTGTCTAGTAGAGTCAAATATCCTACGAGCCAGTATGTGTCAGATCATCAGTTGTCAGAATCAAATAAGTCATTTTTAAATCAATTATCTACTGTATATATTCCTAACAATGTGCAGGAAGCCTTATCTGATTCAAAATGGAAAGCAGCTATGAATGAGGAGATGAAATCTTTACAAAAGAATGACACTTGGGAGCTAGTTGATCGTCCAGTTGATAAAAATCCAGTGGGATGTCGGTGGATTTATTCAGTGAAGTATAAAACAGCCGATACAATTGAACGTTACAAACAAGACTAGTGGAAAAAGGCTACACTCAAACTTATGGAGTCGATTACTCAGAGACATTTGCTCAAGTTGTAAAAATCAACACTGTTCGCGTCTTGTTATCGTTAGGAGCAAATTTAGATTGGCCACTACAACAATTTGATGTAAATAATGCCTTTTTGCATGGGGAACTATTAGAAGAAGTCTATATGGGCCTTCCACCGAGATGCAAGATACCAGAGATACATAACCAGAAGGTATGTAAATTGAAAAAGTCATTGTATGGATTAAAACAATCACAAAGAGCGTGGTTTGGAAGGCTTACAAAGGCTATGAAGGAATTCGGGTATCGCCAAAGCAATTCTGACCATACCTTATTTATAAAAAGGTAGAAAGGAAAACTCATAGCACTTATTGTATATGTTGATGACATGGTGGTTATTGGGGATGATCCTGAAGAACGGAAGGCTTTACAGAATTACTAATCTAAAGAGTTTGAGATGAAAGACCTTGGTCCGTTGAAATACTTTCTTCTAATTGAAGTATCTCGATCTAGCAATGGAATTTACTTATCTCAATGAAAGTATACTTTAGATTTGTTACATGAGGTGGGTATGTCAGCGTGTGAGCCGATTGATACACCTGTTGAAGAAGGATTAAAGTTGTTTGTGGAACCTAATCAATACCGGTTGATAAAGGAAGATATCAACGACTGGTTGGAAGGTTTATGTACTTGGCGCACACGAGGCCAGATCTTGCATATGCGTTAAGTATTGTTAGTCAATTTATGCATAATCCTGGTGAAAAAAACATGAATGTTGTTTACGCATTTTGAGATATTTGAAGGCGGCTCCTCGAAAAGTTTTTTTGTTTACTAAAAATTTGAGTTGTCAAACTATCGATGTATATACTGATGCAGATTGGGTCGGGGAAGTAAATGGTAGGCGATCAACTACAGGATATTTTACCTTTGTTGGTGGAAATCTTGTTAGGTGGAGAAGTAAAAAATAGAACGTTGTTGCACGTTCAAGTGCAGAGTCTGAATTTAGAGGTCTAGCTGATGGCATGTGTGAAGCATTATGGTTAAGACTCCTATTGGATGATTTAGGATATCCTTTTGAAAGACCAATTCAATTATATTGTGACAACAAAGCAGCATGCGATATTGCACACAATCCAGTCCAGCACGACCGCACAAAACATGTTGAGGTGGATTGATGTTTTATTAAAGAAAAGTTGGAAGACAACATTGTAGAGTTACCAAAGATCCGATCTGAAGATCAATTGGCTGATGTTCTTACCAAAGCAGTTTCAAGTCGAATATTTTCGAAATTGGTAAACAAGTTAGGCATGGGCGATATCTATGCACCAACTTGAGGGGGAGTGTTGAAATATCTTTTTATATGTTAAGATATTCCATATAATAATATTAGGAAATATGAAATATTAGTAACTAGTAAAATATTAGGAACTAGTAAATATATTAGCATAAAATTATTAAATACTAGTAAGATATTAGAAACTAGTAGTATTGTAACTCTATAAATAGAGTCTTATATTTGTTTTGTAAATCATCAAGAAATAAAACAAGTTCTTTGATCTATTTCAACTCTCTGATCAACACATGAATGATGTGACACTAAAATGTCACATTTGGAGAGCCTAACTTAGACTAATTATTCCTTTTCGAGTGTTATCAATAATATTTTATGTGTTTTTCATGTTAGGTACCTATTTTGGAGATAGACATGAAAATCGGAATAAAGAGAACGAATTGTCACTATCATTTCATGTGCCGAAAATGAGAGAAAATGACTTCAAGCAAATCAAATTACAAATGGAGGCAATGATGAGTCCGACGTTGAAAACGGAGGTCAATTCCGAGTTCGGACGGAAAAGATATGAAAGAAAGAAGCCAAGGTCTTTATTTGAAGGCACTCTCCTTTGTTTCTAATTTGAAGTCAAGTCAAGCCCAAAGACAAGCCAAAAGCCCACAAAGAAAAAGAAGAAGAAAGAAAGATGTAGAGATTTTATGGGCACCCTTCTTTATGGTCCAAGTCAAAATAGCCTTATGGGTTTGACTAAGTCAAGGGACCCTAGGGTTTGAGTAGTAAACACAAGTTGGGAGTTTACTATTCATCATCTTCAACCTTGGAAAAGAGGGAGAGAGAGAAAAGGAGGCAAGGGGCTAGGGTTCTTCATCACCAAAAGAAGAGCTTGAAGAAAGAGGGAAAAAGAGAGCAAGAGGAAGGAGGAGCCGGCCCAAGCATAGGCCGGCCAGCACGCTAGGCCGGCCTAGCTTTGGCCGGCCGAGCAGCAGCTCGGGCTGCTGCTCGAGCAGCTACCGGTGCTCGGGAGAGCTGCACGGGACCGCGCAACAGCTGCTGCTGCACCGGATGGAGGACGCGACCAGTGCCTGCTTGAGAAGCTTCTCCAGCGGAACAGCAAGCTGCTGTGCACGGGCAGCCATGAAAACCGAACAGCAGCTCGGACGGGACTTGCTGGAACGCGCGGGACGGGCATAAGACGTGCACGGGACGCGTCCACAGCTCGGGCTGGAGTTGCCAGGCTCGGACAGCACTCATTTGGCCGGATCTTGATTTTTGGCCGGATTTCTTAACTCTTTGATCGGATTTTTACGAGTTTTCCGGCAACCTTCTTGATCCGAAATCATAGGGCTTTTACTTCTCATGTCCTTGGCTTGCTTCTCATGTGGTTTGATTTGGTTTTGGACTTGAAATCTTCTAGAGAGAGAAAGCTAGGGTTAGCTTTAATGGAGGTTGTGTTCTAAATGGAGAAGATGATGGTGGTCGCTATGGGGAACCCAGAATTTGCTAAGGGGAGATTGAATGAACCTTAAAGACTCATATTTTCCGACGATCTTAGCCTCGAACCACATCGAAAAAGGGGGATTCTCTCATCATTTTCTTTCCATTTCTTATTCAATCACCATCTTTAGCTAACTTTAGTGTATCGATTATATGAGATGAAATGTGATGAATTCGTGATTATGTTTAATATGATTTGATGTTTTAATTATGAATTGATGTTCACTTAATTCGATTATCGTTTTGATCGTATTTTCATGTGTCTTGTCAAGCACTTCGCATAGTTAATAGACGAAACGAAGTATTCGATATCGATCGTAGTCTAAGTCATAATTTCATGTGTCTTGTCATGCACTTCACATAGTTAGGCGACTAGACAACATTTTCGATGACTCGGGATTAACCGATTATGACGTTTGTTTGACTAAGTATGATCTCCGGATATACGTAGTACTTAGAGACATCTACTTTAGGAGTCGAACATCGATTATACCTTGAAACATTAGATCGGACTACACGTAGTCGTAGGTTTATCATTATCGGATTCTCGGTTCGACACCTCTCGCTTATTTGTTGGCCGAATCGAGTCTTGTTGCCTCCCGACTCTTGTTCCTCCGACTCTTCTCTCGACCCTCTCTCGACCGTTTACTTTTATTATTTAGTTAGTTTACTTCCTTTATTCTTTTTGTTACTCTTACAATCAAAACCCCCCATTTATCTTTGTTTCCCTTCCTTTTTAGTCTAAGTTAGCTAGTGATACCTAGGCCGGCGAACGAGACTCCTTCGTTATCCAAATCACCTTCCTATCCTTGGATCGACTCCGGTTTTACTGGTTACTACTTGATACCTCCGCTTGGGTGTGCAACCTTTTCGGGTGCATCAATGAACAAGAACAATTACAATAACATCAAAACTCATCGATGTCCATCAATGCATCTCATCATTTTCATCATTAGATGACCCAGTCGACGATCAACAAGACGGTGAGACCAAATATCAAGATTCATCCGAACTAGCAACGCCATCGGAGAAGAAATATTATATTTCAATAACCAAATCCAGGTCTAAAAATCCCACCAATCCCAATTCCTCGAATCAACAATCACAATGACAAAACCCTAGATCAATTTTCTAAAAAGGAAGAAGAAGATACTAATAGCGGAAGAACAAGATACTAATAGCGATCACTATAATGATGAATCTGGTGGTGGTCTTGATAATTCTTATCTTATTCTTGCTTTAATTTAGAAAATCTGACTTTAACGGTCATGCAATGGTAACAACAAAAAGGGGTCCGCTGATATTTTCGATAAACTGGAGTTAAGCGGAAAACTGGTCATAAATTTGGGACCCATTTAGGAAATACTCTTTTACTATTCAAACGTACCCTTTAGTGATTCACAACAGGGCGGGTCAGCATGAAAACGAAGCAATGGACCAACCTATTGAAAGTAACATTTAATCGGCATAGCCCATGTAGTAATGGGTCAAAAATCCATTTGGCGGCCAAATATGTTCTGGGTGCTAAGATTTTGGTTAGGCTATCTTATATAGCATTGTCCTATTGAAAGCATGAAACCTACCCCGTGCACAAATCGCCAGAAAAGCGAACTACTATGACGTGCCACGAAATGTGAACTACCACGACATACCACAAAATGGCATATATATTTGATTCCTGTGAATATCGAGTCAGTGCATTTGTCAAAGGCCAAGAGTCACTTTTATCAGTGCCTTTGCAAAAGGTCCAAAGTGTGAGAATAGTCCCACGTGGGAGAAGGGGTAACTAGCAACCAAGAATATAATGTATAGGTCTTCTCCACTCATTGCCAATTGATTTTGAGTTGGATGACCACAAACTTAACATGGTATCATAACGAGGCCCTTCATCTGCTTTTGCATGACTAGTTTCGCAAGAACTTCTTCTTGTACCCCCAGTCACCTTTGCCAGGGTTGTAGGTTAACTAGGACTTCTCCTTACGATCCTCAGTGGGGACCGCGTTTCACTCGAGTAAAGTTTCAGTTTAACTTGGACTGCTCCTTGTAAAGTTTCTGGTCGTTGCCTTAGCTACCAGAGCTGCCTAATTTTGTCGGCTTGAGCACGGTCAGTTTAACTAAGACTTCTGCTTGGGACCTTGATGAAGGGTCAGTTTTACTCGAGTAAAGTTTAGTTTAACTAGGACTACTTCTTCAGGCTTCCGGTCGTTGCCTTAGCTACCAGAGCTACCTTTTTTTCCAAAGCAAAGTGAGTTTGACTAGGACTCCTCCTTGAGATCTCTGGTTGTTACCTCTACTACCAGTGCTGCCAACATTACTAGGGTCGAGTGAATTTTATCAGTACATGCTTCTAGGTGCGTTAGAATCTGATTTGGTTTTCTATAGCATCCTTATTTAATTTAACATCATACAGACTGGTTTATCTATTGCCTCGTGGACTTAGCTGATGTTACCGTGTTTAAGATATATCGGTGATTTTTTTCTAGAAGGCGAACTTGAGATGTGTCGCGTTCCAGGGGTGTGTGAGGATCTGTCCTGATGTGTTCTCCAATCTGTATGTACCGGGGCCCTCGACTTTCACTATCTTATAAGGCCCCTCCCATATGGGGAAGAGTTTGGCTACCGATGGTCTTTGGGTAAATTTGGAATTCCTCCATACCATGTCTCCGACATGAAACTTTCTTATCTTCATGTGAGATTGGTGCTGCTTAGTCATTGTGTCTTTGAAAGCAAGGTTTCTCAGCTCTGCCAGATCTCAAACCTCGTCGATTAAGTCCAGATGCTCTAATGCTAGCTGCTCATTGGTCTCGGGGTCAAAGTGCTTTACCCTTAGACTAGGTTTACCTATTTCCACGGGTAGCACGGCGTCCACGCCGTACATCATCCGAAAGGGCGTTTCTCCTGTGGCTCTTCGCGGTGTGATGCGGTAGGTCGACAGTACATCCGAGAGTTCGTCCACCCAGCTTTTATTTTTATGGCAATTTGTTTTAATGTCCGTAACCAGAGTTTTGTTAGTTACCTCGACCTGTCCGTTTTCGGCGGGATGTGCTGGGCTGACGTACGCTGGTTTGATTCCATATTCCGCAAGAAACTCCTTCATGGCCTCATTGTTGAATTGGGGCCCGCTATCCATGATTAGAATTCTGAGAACCCCAAACCGAGTTATTACGTTGATCCGTAATATGCTGATAATCTCCTTCGTCCGAGTCTTGGTTAATGCCACTGCCTCCGCCCATTTGGTGAAGTAATCTACCATGACTAGCAACATCTTTTTCCCACTGTTCCTGCCACGAAGGGACCTACTAGGTCAATTCCCCATTGCGCGAAAGGGCACGGGCTCATAATTGGCGTCAGCTCAGTGGAATGTAATCGATAGTCGTTGGCGTACACTTGGCACGGTTCGCAGCATTTGGTATACTTGATGCAGTCCTCTAGCATTCCTGGCCAGTAATACCCGACTAAGGTCAACTGTCTGTACAGAGTTCTCGGGCCCGCGTGATTTCCCGCAGCCCCTCCGTGTATCTCGTTCATTACATACTCTTGCTTTTATCCTTTGCTAAACAGCGTCGCAAAGGGTGAATGAGAGATTTTAGGTACAGTAGTCCTCCAACCAGGGTGTATCTCGAAGTGTTCCTGCGTATTTTCCTGGCTTCGTTGACATCTTCTGGCACCTTCTGGGTTAGTAAGTACTCAATGTATGGTTTCATCCAGACATCCCCTTGTGTTATTCTGATATCCATTATCTCTTGTGCCCTGTCAATGCTTCTTTCCTCTAATTTGTGGAATATCACTCTGGGAATGGTGGTCTGGCCATTGATCATTTTAGACAAGGCGTCGGCCAATGTGTTCTCTTCCCGGGGTATCCTAGTGAGAGTGACCTTCTCAAAGTGCTCAATTAGTTCCTTGACTTTTTTCAAGTATTTTATCATGTCGATTCCTTTCTCTTTATAGTCCCCGTTGAAGTGATTGACAACTAGCTGGGAGTCGCTGTATACCTGGACATTAACAGCTCTGGCTTTCAGGGCCAGTTTTAAGCCTACCAGCAGGGCATTCAACCTCATTATTGGTTATGGCGAATTTGAACGTGGTAGTTTGGAAAGTCTTCTTCTCTTCCGGGCTAATCAGTACTGCTCCTGCCCTCCAGTAGTTTCGCTCGGGGCTCCATCTACGAAAAGAGTTTAGACCCGCTCTGGTCCAATGTTGGTTGCTGCAACTGAGCTTCTGTCATGAAATCTGCCAATGCTTGTCCCTTTATCGCAGTCCGGGGTTCGTATCTGATGTCGAATTCGCTCAGCTCTACTGCCCACTTGGTTAGCCGTCCTGAAAGGTCCATCTTCTGAAGTATGTTTCTGAGTGGTTGATCTGTCTGTACAATTATTGCGTGATCTTGGAAGTAGAGGCGGAGCTTTCTGGTCGTTAAGATGAGCGCGTACGCCAGCTTTTCCAACGGTCGGATAATTCAGCTCTGCTCCACCCAATACTTTGCTGAGGAAATATATTGGATGCATTACTCCTTCTACAATTTTGATTACTACTGCTGAGACTGCCTCTCCTGAAGTTGCAAGATAAACGATAAGCTCGTCCCAGGGCTGGGGCTAACCAGCAACGGTAGCCCCATCAGATGTGTCTTCAGTGCTTGGAATGCCTTTTCTGCTTCGTCCGTTTATGTGAAATCTGGTGTCTTCCGGAGAGTTTTGAAGAACGGTAGGGCCTTATCCCCTATTTTTCTAAAGAATCTAGAGAGAGACGCTAGCCTTCCCATTAGTCGCTGAACATCCTTTCGGCTTTTCGGGCTGGGCATGTCTCTTAATGCCGTGATTTTTAGCTGGGTTAGCTTCTATTCCTCTGTGGCTTACCATGAAACCTAGGAATTTTCTCGAAGTTACTCCGAACGCGCATTTTTCGGGGTTTAGCTTCATGTTATATGCCTGAAGTTTATCAAAGGCGGCTTTTCACGATCATGTCCTCTACGTAACATTCGACCGTTTTCCCAAGCTGGTCTACAAAACTCCCATTAACTAGGCGCTGATATGTAGCTCCGACGCTTTTGAGACTGAAGGGCATTTGCTGATAACAATATAGCCATCGGTCAGTTAGAAACGAGGTATATATGCTTCTGATCTGTCATGTGCATAGTGATCTGATGGTATCCCGCGAAAGCATCCATAAAGCTGAGTAGTTCGTGGCTGGCTGTGGAATCCACCAGCTGATTTATAGACGGTAGCGGGAAACTGTCCTTCGGGCAGGCTTTGTTCAGATCGGTGAAATCTTTACACATTCTCCATGTATCCTTCTTCTTTTTTACTAGTACTACATTGCCCAGCCATTCCGGATATCGTGCTTCCCTTATGACTCCTGACGCTAAGAGTTTCTCGACTTGTTTGGCTATTTTGGCCCGTTTAGCCGGTGCGAAGTTTCGCTTTTTCTGTTTCACGGTCGACTCCCTTCTCTGACATTGAATCTGTGAGTGATGATCCCGAGATCTATCCCGGGTACCTCGTCGGTAACGAAAGCGAGAATATGACGATGTGCCCTTAGAAGGAATCCAGTTCTTCCTTCTCGATTCGTCCAAGGTACTCCCACTATTGGTCACCTCACTGGCCTTTTCCCCGATCTGCACTGGTATGATTAGGTCCGCTGTCCTTTCCTCTCCCTCCTGGAATTTTTCTTTTCCTAATTCTTTGGCTTCTGGTTCCTGATTTTCTGGGGGAGGTGACTTTATTTCCGGATTTGTCATAAGGCCGTGTTCCGACGTCATGCCTTCCTGATGGATTTGAGAAAAATAGTTAATTTGAAAAGGTTGTTATATAAGATTCGGGTTACCGAATTGATGATTTTGCTGGAGATATGCCCCCCTTCCTCTAGCGCCAAATGCTGATGTAAAAAAATTGGCTTTTTGTTAAATCAGCATGAAATATGGAGTTGATGCATGACAACCTCCGTTATGTGTGATTATTCTGTTAGGTTGAGCGTTATTCAGCCTAGTGTTCCTGCTTCTTGCTCTGCTTCCTGCTTTGCTTCTCTTTCCTGCTTGATGAGACATGAAAATGTCCCATTTGAATCTCTTAACTTTGGTTAGTTAGTCTATTTCGGGCAGTTACTCTGATGAATTGATTGTTTATCTTTCCCAGGTGTCTTTTATGGAGTTCAACGCGAAAAACGGATAAAACCGGGAGAAAGAGACAAAAAAGGGCATTTCGGTCATTTGGTGGTATTGGTGCTCTATTGTTTTTGTCAATGATGATCCTCAGATGAAAGTAGAATTGAAGACGAATTCATCGGCAAAAACGGGAGTCCAATCGGAGTTCGGATGGGATAACTATAGCTAGTCAAAGTTTGGGTCCAAATCTGTTGACCAAAAGTCAAAACGGATCTCTGTAAAGACAAGTGGCGTGAATAATCAACGACAAGATGAAATTTTCAGTATAGTTTTGGGCAAACGCGGGCTCCCTTTGGTATTTACTTAGCTAATGTCTCCATGTGGCACGATGCATGATAAAAATAAGGCCCCGCGAAGATCTGATGGTTCGGGAGCTGCACGGGATGATCAGCTGTCATCCGACGGTCTCACCTACTGACACACGCTGAACATGGTAATCCTTGTTACAGCATATTGCGACCCTCACCAGTACCATGAATTCGAGAAACTTTCCTAACGTTACTCCGAACACACACTTTTCGGGGTTCAACTTCATGTTGTAAGCTTGAAGCCTCTCAAAAGCGATTTTCAGGTTAGGTATAAGGTTTTCGCGGACCTTACTTTTTACGATCATGTCGTCCACGTAGCACTCAACTGTTTTTCCGAGCTGATCTCAGAATATCCCGTTGACCAGGCCCCCGGTCCGTCAGGGAGGCGGTAAGCTCTTGACGGTCCAGTGCATTGCTATCTGGTGGTACCCTGCGAAAGTATCCATAAAACAGAGCAGCTCGTGACCAGCGATGGAATCCACTAACTGGTCAATGGATGGTAGTGGGAAACTATCTTTTGGACAGGTCTTGTTCAGAGTGGTGAAGTCTATGCACATTCTCCACGTGTTGTTCTTATTTTTTACCAATACTACATTGGCCAGCCATTCCGGGTATAGCGCCTCTCGTATGACTCCTGAAGTCCGGAGCTTCTCCACCTGTCTAGCGATTTCAGCCTGCTTGTCCAGCGCGAAATTCCTTTTCTTTTGTTTCACGGGCTTGCTTCCTTCCCTAATGTTGAGCTTGTGGGTGATGATGTCGGGGTCTATTCCGGGGACCTCGTCTGTTCCAAAGGCGAAGATGTGGCGGTGTTTCTTCAGAAAGGAACTCAGTTCCTTTCTTTCGGTTTCATTCAAGGTGCTTCCTATATAGGTTACTTCGCAGGTTTGGTCCCCGATCTGCACTGGTATAGTCAGATCCGCTGTTTTCTCCGCCTCTTCTTCTCTTTTCTCTTCCTCAAGTCTCTTGGCTTCAGTCCTCGGTTCCTCCAAGGAGAGTTGTTTTGCTATCAGTTTTTCGGGGGTGTCGTCCTCTGGGGTTTATCCTGGGGTCTGCAGTGAGTGTGTTCCTTTGAAGACATGTTTGCCTGAGGGTCTTGAAGAAACGGTTAGTTCTAAAAAGTTTATGAAAAGAGTTCGGGTTACCGACTGATGATTTTGCTGGAGAGATCGCCCCTCCTTCTAGCGCCAAATGCTGATGTCAAAAAATGGCATTCCGTTATATCAGCATGAAACAGGGAGTTGATGCATGACAACCTCCGTTAAGTTGAATGTTCTGTTAAGTCAGGTTAGATCCTATCGGTTGAATCTGCTTCCAGCTCTGGTTCTCCTGCTCTTCGCTCCTTGCTCTTGCTCTTTGCTCCTCGCTCCTACTCCTGCTTATTTCTCCTGTTCGTCTTTTCCTGAGGGGGGAAACCTGCAAAGGGTTCGAAAACCTCTCCGACACTCAAGCCAGTCAGGGTGCTCTTTGCAGTAAAAGAATGAATATTGATCGATCCTTTTGGGGGCGAGTTATGAGAACTCGGAGATAACTGTGATCTTCTAGGGTTTAGAGATCGTGTCCTTTGAAGGACGATTTGGGGGCTTTTTATAGGCTTAAGAGGCAGCGATGATTGTCGTGGAAGGAAACTTTCCCTTTGTGCTTATCTCGCATCCAGGATAGATGAAAGTTCCTAAGTTCAAGGATCTTTCGTAGATATCCTGCCAATGTGATAGATCTTTGGAGAGAAGTTTCCCTTTGGACGCGTGAAGTCCACACTTGCTTAAACACTTAGAGATCTGTAGCCGACTGAGATCTCTGTGGAGATTCTGGGATTAAGTAGGTAGATTGCTTGGTGAGCTTTGCCTTCCAAATTCAGGACGTAAGACATCGACCGAACCTACGAGGACCCCCCTCATTCCGTTAGAAACCTCAGGGCTGATCCGTTCAAGCCAAGGGCGTTACAGGGCTGGTTTCCTCTTGCCCCCTCCCAGTTAGGGGAATACGTGGCGGATCGTCGAGGGGCCAGCTATTCTACTACCTTAAGCCAGGTTGACCCGACGGACTTCAGGTCTGATCTTGACCCTTCAGACGTTAGTCAATGTCTAGACATTTTGTGCATCATCATCTACAATATCAAGTAAAAAGTAGCTTTTAGAGAAAAAACTCCCAATTTATCTATCTAGTCAAGAAGAAAGGAGTTCTTCTTCTCAACCTTCAATAGGGTCCTAACTTACATTAAAGAAGAGAGATCAAGTCAACCTACTCGGTGTCTCAAGTAGAGGAACTACAGTTTGAAGATCTTCTCTTCCGAAAAGGTGTTGGAATTTAAGTTCGAAGGAAAGCGATTAAGGTAATTTTCTTCCCGATTCTTGTTCATCTTTAGTTCTTGCATGTGATCCTGGAAACTATTGTTAGACGTATTAGATGTCTGAAATTCCACTTAAAACACTATGTGACACCAAAATCCAACAAGAGTTTCATCAGATCCACATCCCTGATGGCTTCGACGAGACCGCACAAAGAATATTAGGAATAGAAACGGTGCAGCTCAGGAGAGAAATGTATGGGTATTTGTCATACTATATCTCCGACACATTAAAATCGTGCATGGGTAGCTTTGGCAAACACATAAAAGTATTAAGTATGCAAAGGATTACACAAAATAGATTGCTGAAGTTAAAAGGCAGAGCCAGGAATTGATTGAGGGCCAGGTTCAAATCTTAAATACATATAACCATACAAATCTGAGTTTTCAACTTTATAATTAACTGATTGAGGTTTCTGAAGGGATTTATACCCTTATACTAGTGTTTATAACGGATAACGACATCTAATGTCTAACACTAATATCCCCAAGATCATCATGCAAAACTAGTAATTAACTAATAAGAAGACAGTAGATTACCTTAATCGCTATTTCCTTCGAGCTAGTTGAATAGATTAAAGAAGACCAAGAGCTTCAAGCGTAGCTCCTCTACTTGAGACACCGAATAGTGTATTTAATCTCCCTCCTTGAAAGCTCGCTAGCACTCCAATGGTGGTTTGATAATAAGAAGACCTTCTTCTTGCTTGACTAGAAGATAGCTTGGGAATTAGCTCACTTTCTCCTCTCTACTTGATATGGTAGAGTAAGAAAGCTTAGAGAGAAATTCCACACCTTATTCTCTGCCCTAAGAGTGTTTATATAGAACCCTAATAAGAATCCACCTCCTTTTAGGTTTCCTAAAACACCCTTTAGAATAAGATTTAGGGAAATAGTCGAAAATAGCAACTATTGATATTTTATCAATTCCCTAAGGAGGAGGTGTCCAAACACCACGAAAATTGGCAGATATAATTCTTATTATATCAGAAACTAACCCTCCAAAATTCAGCCCAATCCGAGTCCTAGAAGTACCCGAATTGGTCTAGGCCCAAAACCCTTATTTCGGGCCTTTTTGCTATCTTTTGCCCAAATTCTATTTAGGCCTATGAGATATGTTTATGGGACATTCCCAATGTTATATCACACTCCCACTAGTCATATCATCCGATTAAATACCCATTCTTATGTGTAACCCGATGTAGGATCCGATCGAAGTTAGCCGCGAATTACTTCGTAATTCGACGATCGTAGTTGGTTTCTAGCTACACACTACGACCCCTAAATCAATCGGGCTTGATGATCTTCTTCATCAATTGTCCTAGCCGACATATTGCTCGCATTGCCATCTTGGTCGAAGGACATCTCCTTCAACTCCTTCAGACTCCCACTTGGAGTTAGAACAAGTGCAATGCCTCGATTCCCGTGTCAATTTAGTATCCCATCTGAGCCGCTCATCTGGTCTTAAATACCTGATGAAGGAATTTTACGATACTTGTTTTTAACTTTGTTAACAAGGATACGGAACCGGAATTCATAATTCCATTCCTTTTGTCCTCTAGGTGCTAAAGGCGGTTTCCTTTTAAATGGTCTAGCCATTGTTTGGAAACATTCACAGTAATGAGGAATACTCTTGATCATGTACTCGGTGTAGACGGTAAAATGTCTACGGGTCGGAAAGTCTGACAGTCAACGGGTCAACGGTCAAAGTCTTGTCGGGTCGGGTCGGATGCTTCGGGGACCGGCTACGTGTCGAAAAGAACCTGCACACAAAAAGAGAGAAGAGATCGTGAAGCCTCTGGGACACCGGGATGGTGCCGGCCTAAGGGGGCTCCGACGGTCAAGTCAGATACTCGATCAAATATAAATAAGAAAGTCAAAGTGGGCAATAGAAGGGTAACCGTCGTCGGAGTGCTTAGGTGTCGCGGCTCGTGAAGTTGTCGGAACAGATCTCCACGGTAGTGATTTACTTACGGTAATTAAGAGGGTGGTGGTAATGAAGTATCGTCGTTAACTCGCTGGTCGTAAAGGAGACTTGCAATAAGGTACTGGTCGTAAAGGGATCCGCAATAGAGTGTTGGTCGTAAGTGGATCGGACGGTGAGGATAAATGAAGATGATACGCCCAGCGTCTTATCGCTAGATGAATGATGCGATAAGGAGGTGGTGGTATTAGGATGGTGATACAGCCAGCTAGTTACTGCTGGGTGGGTGTTACCGTCAGCTCCTTACCGTTGGATGGGAGATATTTCAGACCAGAGGGCTCTTATGCAACAAGGTGGTGGCCGTAGGGTGTTGATACGGTTAGCTAGTTGTCGTTTGAATTGTGACTATCAGACCCCTATCTCCCAATTTCTAAGACAATGAGTCAGAGACTTTGAGAGGATCAGAAGATCTTTGAGATGCTTATGAGAGAGCAAGTGAGTAGAGAGAATGGATTAAGTTACTCGAGTACTGTTGTCGAATATTGGATGGATTTCTCTGAGTGTTGCTTCTCGTATTTATAGTGGTGGAGAGGGATTGCCTTGATGACGACCAACTAGTAACCGACGTAGTTAATCCGTGTCATTACTCCTGAGAGATACGTTAAGGGTTAGGGGATCTGACCATCAGATGAGTATTCGAATTTCTCGAGGGACGGCCAGGATGTTACCGCGTGTGCGGTAAGCTACTGGCCGGTAACGCCCGTCTTCAAGTGGAAGATACGGAATATTCACCATTAGTGCGGTTACGGATTACGCGATAACCTTCTAGCCGTCAGATAGCTCAGTACTAGGAGGTGGTTATCGCGCGACACGTGTCAGATGCGCTTAATGTTAAGCGGGTATGGATCTGGTGATCATGCTAACGTCTTGGGCCGTAACCGGGCCTCCTTATCAAGCTTCGAGGGTTTTATCCTTACGAAGCGGTTGTACATAAATTCTGCGGACACCTCGTGGGGTGGATATTTGCCCATACAGTTTGCCCCCACTCTCTAAGTCCGGATGCGGAGTTAGAGAGTAGTGAGGTATGACCGTGTCAGCGGAGGAGTGCGCGTCTCGATCATATTTTACTAGTGGGAGTGCCACTTTGCATCGTAGCGATGGCTGTTTCGAGGTTGGGTGCCTTGCCCGGATTTTTTAGGCGCTAAGTGCGAGTTTTCGGGAAGCGTTCAAAACAATATTCCGGAGATCGTCTTGGAAAATTCAAAAAAAACACACAAAGAGGGGCGCAATGGAGAAAAGGACAGTTTTGGTGCCCTAATCAAGAACGTCGGGCGCCCATAGCAGGGGCGCCTGGTGCCGGGACGCCCAGCGCGTTCCTGCGCGAAGGCACAGGAACGCGCCACGTGGCGCGCGCTGGGCGTCCCGTGACGCCCAGCGCGTTCCTGCGGGATTGCACAGGAACGCGCCACGTGGCGCTCGCTGGGCGTCCCGTGACGCCCAGCGCGTTCCTGCGTGAATGCGCAGGAACGCGCCACGTGGCGCGCGCTGGGCGTCCCGTGACGCCCAGCGCGTTCCTGCTGAATGCGCAGGAACGCGCCACGTGGCGCGAGCTGGGCGTGGGTATACGCCCAGCTCTCTTCCGCGACCCTTGGGACGTCTATCTCGTTTTGCCTCTTTCGGACGTTTAGCCCAGTTCTGCATCTTTCGGATGTCCGATTCTCACTGAGTCTTTAGGAGCGTCCATCTCTGTCCTGAATATTTATTTCGGACGGACATCCTTCCTCTACGTCCCTGAGACGCCTGGCAATTTTTGCATTTGTTTAAGGTTTGCGAGTGGGACACTCTGCTATGGTGGTAATATGTAATACGCTGATCGTGTGCATTTGTTCGAGGGCTCCTTGGCGGGAAGGAGGTAGGTGATGCCCCTTGATTCGGACCCTATAAAAAGGGTGAAGGATCATTATTTTACTTACCATTTGAAGCTTGAAGAGAGAGATTTTTGGGGGATTCTTCACTTGTAATCAGGTATTTTTCTCTCTCCTATTTGGTTTTGTTGAGTTCTTGAATTGTTCTTCAATTGATATTGAATATCCATGATGTTTTGATCTTTAAAGTTAGTTTCCTTATTTGTCGTAATGTGTTTTTGAGATTGCATACCTTGAGTTAGTTACTGCTAGGATCGATATGTTGAGTGAACTACTGCTAGGATCGATACCTTGAGTGAATTACTGTTAGGATCGATACGTTGTGTGAACTACTGCTAGGATTGATACCTTGAGTGAACTACTGCTAGGATCAATACCTTGAGTGATCTACTGTTATGATCGATATCTTGAGTGAATTACTGCTAGGATATGTTTCGTTTAAATGCACCCTTCAAGCTAGTTGTTGGGTTTGAAGCCTTATCCCTTTGTCCTACAGACTTTGCTTCCCGAGATGAGTCATCATGGACAAGGTAGTTCTTCTAGATCGCTTCGCGTGCCAGAACCTTCTGAGTTCCGGCGACAGAAGGTGCTTGAACGGGTGGCCTTGAAACGCCCATCTCTAAATCCGGCTTCAACCATTACAGAGGGCGGATTACGGGATATACGGTTTATGTTCAATATCCCCGAATCCATAGAGCTTAGGCTTCCGCAGCCTAACGAACTTGTTGACGAAGACCATGGCGGTTGGACCGCGTTCTACATGATTTCTTTCTTGATGGGATTTAGGTTTCCCATCCCTCGTTTGGTGCATGGGGTTTTGAGTTACTACGAGATAGCTCCTTCACAACTCATGCCTAGTGCGTGGAGACTTCTTTTGTGCTTGGAAGTGCTGGCCTACCTACAGCAGGTTGAGCTTTCAGCTAGCGATGTAATTCGCTTCTATCACTTGACGAGCCATTCTAGGGACAATGGTCGTTATGGTTTCAAATTGCGGAACCCCGGTGCTCACTTAATCACTGGAATGCCGGCTAGCGACCGAAAGTGGCAAACTTGTTACTTTCTTGCGCGTGGTGACCTTGTATATGGTGACCGGGGGGTAGGGCAGATTCCTTCCAGTTGGCAAGATGCTCGTAAGTATGTAATTGTTTAACTTAGAGTACCTTATGCTTCTGCGTTGCTGTAGCTTAAGTTTGTATTGTTCCTTTGGCAGATTGTTCGTTCAACAACAAGCACGTTGAGCGCCTGCCGCATTGGAGGGAGAGGATTTCAAAGTTGTTCGAGCGTCGTGATCCAGAGAGGAGTTCTTCCTACCTCCCGAGTCACTCTCTTATTACAGGTACCCCTTTGTCGGACTTTGTTCCTGGTGCGACCCTAACAAGTCGTCCCCCTGCACCTGCAACGGCTATAGAGATTCAAGGTGCGCTTCAAGCCTACGAAGAGTTATTTGGTGCTCCGGTACTCTTTCCACCTCCTTCGGCAAGTACAGAGTCATTCACATCGTCGCAAATGGTGGGATCTGGTTACATCCCTGCTCCTTACGCGGACATCCGGAAGGGTGGTCAGAGGAAGAGGTCCAAGGCAGGCACCGGTTCGAGTTCTCTTCCGCATTCTTCTTCGTCTGTTCCTGTCACCGAGGAGGTCCCGGCTACGGAACCGGTTTACTCGGCGATACCCCTGTCTGAGTCTTCTGGTGGGGTTTCTATGTGGAGGCATCATCCTTCTGCCTCCCCCTTTGATGGTTCCACTTTTTTGTCTACTGGAGGGGACCAGCTGCTCTCTTCTGAGGATCATCAGAAGTTCACTGCTTATGGTCCCTGCGGGGGTGCAGACTATGGTGTTTCGCACCAATACCAGGTATTTGCCTTTTATTCAAGTTGCAGCTATTTCTTGTTATATTTACATGCTCATCTTTGTTTTGGGTCTTGGTAGGCTCTCATGGCATCGATTTCCTCCCGTCGTCAGTTGAGCGAGAGTGTGGACCGAGTTGCGGAGTTGACGGGATCATTTTCCAGGTTGCAGACTCGTTACGACAGCCAGGTGGTTTCCTTTCAGGAGCAGGGTGACAGGATGCGTGCCCGGGAGAGAGAGTTGGAGGATCTTCGGGGGCGGTACACTGTGCTGGAGCGAGAAGCGGCGTACAACCAACAACTAGTTGATGAATTTCCCCGTGAGAGGGATCAGATTGCGACTGACGCGGCGTTACAGACTCGTGCAGACTTGTTCGTCGAGTACCGCGAGCATGGGCCCGACAGATGGGATATGGATGATAACATAGAGGCATGGCGGGTTCGTTACGAGGAGCTCTTGGCGGAGCGACGGGCGGGAGAGATGACGATAGATATGGACGAGGTGTTGAGGGGCGATGATGCAACTGGAGGCGGTTCGCCTCATTAGTGCTTTCCTTTGTCTTGACTTGTTTAGAATATTATGTGTGTTGTTGATTTCTTTTCCTTAGTGACGAACTATATGTAGTCGTCGTCGTGTGTCGTTAGGCGCTCAGCCGTTTTGTTCGGACGACACGCGTCGGATATATGTTGTTTGTAGAGTTGACTTCTGGTTTAACTAGACTTCTGGATTTGTATTTTAATGGTTCAAGTGAACCCACTGGATTTCTTTAAGACTCTTCCTTCAAGGATACATTTGCTATTGTTGTTTTTCTCCTTAGTTGAGTGGTTATGCTTATGTAGGGAAGACGACTAGCGCCTTATTGCGTTTAGGTGTCGGCAAGTAACTTATTGTCTCATCTTGGATGGATTACCAATCATAATTTGTGCAAGTGATACGGTCCGCACCTTACTGTGTTCAGGTGACGGCTAGCAGCTTGTCGTCCTAACTTAAATGGATTATGAATCCTAAGTTATACACGGGATACGGCCAGCACCTTACTGTGTTCAGGTGACGGCTAGCAGCTTGTCGTCCTAACTTGAATGGATTATGAATCCTAAGTTATACACGGGATACGGCCAGCACCTTACTGCGTTCAGGTGACGGCCAGCTGCTTGTTGTCCCAACTTGAATGCTAATTTACATACGGGATACGGCCAGCACCTTACTGTGTTCAGGTGACGGCTAGCTACTTGTTGTCCCGTCTTGGATGGGTTTCCAATCTTCACTTATAAAAGTGATACGACCGACACTTTGTTGTGTTTTGGGATCGTCTAGCGACCTACTGTTTCTCTCCAGACAAGTAATTAGATGCCCTTGTAGTGAAATGACATCGATATTGATAAAGTTTAAACACAAGTAATTACTGGATAAATACTTGAGATTTTATTTCTAAATTTTTGTTTACATCGGAAGTGATATCTTAGATTTAAGAACATTACATTGAACTTGAGGAATAAGTGCGGGACTTTGTTCCTTCTAAATTAATTTTGATGAACAGTACGTTGAACTTGTTGTTGTTAAATGAAGAAGTGTTCGTCATTCAACTTAGGTGCCTGGTGATTTTAGTTGCCTGTTGGACAGGTGAGGGTTGTTTAACCCGTATTGTTCTTCAGTTTCTTCATAGTCTTCTTATAGTATCCTCATGTCCCCCAGTCGAAGTGCGGAACTCTTCTGGTGGTTTGGACTTCGACTCTGACGTCCAGCCTCTTATTGCTTTTGCTACTTTGTTGTGTCTTGGAGACAGTTCCTGTCATCACACGTAGATAGTGAGGGGTGGTTGTTGGCGTAGCCAACAACCCTCCGACGCCCAAGTCAGTAGGTGATCTTTTGGAAAAAAGGCAAAATAGGAGAAGTTTCAAGGTTAGAAGTAGTACCTTCGTAAGTGAATGGCATTCCAGCTATTGCCTATGTTTAGGCCATCTTTTGATTGAAGTTTGTAAGCTCCTTGTCCCACTACCTTGGTAATGAGGTATGGGCCCTCCCAAGTAGGGGCTAACTTGCCAGCTCCTGTTTCCTTAGTATTTTGAAATACTTTCCTCAGAACCCAGTCGCCAACTTTGAATGTACGAACCCTGACGTTCTTGTTGTAATGTTTGGCTGCTTTCTGTTGATATGCGGTATTCCTGATTGCCGCCAAGTCCCTTACCTCGTCTACCGTATCCAGGTTATGGTTAAGTAGCTCCCAATTGCTCTCTTCTGTGGTCCACTAGTATCGGGCAGAGGGAACTCCTGTTTCAGCTGGTATTACCGCCTCACAACCGTATGCAAGGAAAAATGGGGTTTCCCCAGTTGGGGTCTTTGAAGTGGTTCTGTATGACCACAACACTCCTGGTAGTTCATCTGCACATGCCCCTTTAGCTTTCTTGAGTCGTTTTTTCAGTGAGTTCATTATCGTTTTGTTTGATGATTCTGCTTGCCCATTGGATTGAGGGTATCTAGGAGTCGAAAAACTTAGTTTGATTCCCCACTCCTTGCAGAAGTCTTGGAAATCAAAGCTGATAAATTGTGAACCATTGTCTGTGACAATCTCCTTGGGAACTCCAAACCTACAAATGACATGTTTCCAAACAAAACTTTTTACCTCGCGGTCTCTGAATTGGTGGTAGGCTTCGGCTTCCACCCACTTGGTGAAGTAGTCTGTGACGGCAAGCATGTAGACTCTCTGGCCTGGGGCCGTCGGTAGTTTGCCTACTATATCCATCCCCCATTTCATGAAAGGCCATGGGGATAGAATTGAACTTAGCTTCTCTGGAGGGAGGTGGGAAGTTTGGGCGAACCTCTGGCAGCTGTCGCAACATCTAGCATAGTCAGTAGAGTCTGCTCTCATAGTCGGCCAGTAGTAACCTGCAGTCAGTGCTCTGTTGGCCAGGCTGCGACCGCCAGAGTGGTTACCGCATTCCCCCTCATGTAATTCCTTGAGGACATACTTGGATTCCTCTTGGGTGATGCATTTCAAGTAAGGTCCAGAGTATGATCTCTTAAGGAGCTGGTCGTCCATGATGCAAAACCTCGCAGATTTGACTTTGAGTCTTCTAGCTTCATTTCGATCCTGTGGCAACTCATCGTTAGTTAAATACCTGATTATTGGTGTCATCCAGGTCTCTTCTGCATCTGTAACCGCTACCTCTGAAGGCTTTGCTTTCCATACTGTCGGCCACTGAAGTAGCGTTAGGGGGATTGTTTGTGCATCTTTGGTTGGAATTGATGACCCTAAATT
>BEHA01045512.1:676934-689821 GCA_002897215.1 Eschscholzia californica subsp. californica | reverse complement strand
GAAATATTTAGCTTGAAGAAGTCGGGCCCAAGGCGCGTTGGGAAATTTGAGGAGTCGCCACCCCAGATTACAAAGGAAAGCTTCGTTGTCAAGAAGAGGATTCCGAAGGCCGAGGCCTCCTAATTTGCGAGGACGACAGATGGCTGCCCAGTTGATAGTGTGAATGGATTTCTTTTTTCCCCACCAGAACGACCGTTGAATGGTCTCTATGCGATTGCTAATGCCTTTCGGAATGGCGAAGCATTGCATCTGATATCGGAGAACCGCCGCAGTGATAGTCGAAATGACTACCGTGCGGCCAGCTTGAGAGAGGAGGTTAGTTTGCCACTTCGAGAGCTTATGCTGAATCTGATCAATTAGTGACTCAAAAGCAAGGTTTTTCTTAGCGCCGATGAACAGTTTTGTGCCCAAATATTTATCAAGGGAAGAGGCCTGGTGCACTTTGAGTGATTTGGTAATCAGGCGTTTGAATTTGGGGTGGGTGTTTTTGGAGAAGAAGATAGTGGATTTGTTATAGTTAATGATTTGTCCGGATTCCGAGCCAAATAAGGTAAGAATATTGATAAGATTGTTGATATTATCGAGGGTGTTCCGCCCAAAAATAATACAGTCGTCGGCGAAAAGTAAATGGTTGATAGAGAAGGAAGAACGAGGGATAGAGAAGCCGATGAATTTGTGAGGGCTATCCGGGGAGTCCAGCAATCGGCTAAGGCCTTCCATGGCTAAAGCGAACAGGAAGGGAGATAGAGGATCTCCTTGTCTTAAACCTCTAGAAACGTTGAAGAACGGACCAGGTCTACCATTGATAAGCGCAGCCATAGTTGATGAAGAAATACAAGAATGAATCAGCTTGGTCCAATGGTTATCATAACCCAAATTTATCATGATGTCCTCAAGATAGTTCCATTCTACCCGATCGAAGGCTTTAGACATATCAAGTTTTAATCCAAAGAAACCTTTAGAGCCGCGCTTATTTTTGAAAGAGTGGGCTATTTCCTGGCTCATGATAATATTGTCCGTGATTTGACGACCCGGAACATAAGCAGCTTGAAAGGGGGAGATGATGTCTGGCAGAGTAATTTTCAAACGGTTAGCCAGAATTTTGGTAATAATTTTATACGTGGTGTTGAGCAGGCTAATAGGTCTGAAATCTGCAGTGGATTGCGGGGATTTGGTTTTGGGGATGAGACAGATATGAGTGTGGTTAGTGGAGAGCGGAAGAAAGGAAGACTGAAAAAAGGATCCGACTGGACAACATCTGCTTTCACCGTGTCCCAGTTGGATTGGTAAAAGAATGGGGGATAGCCGTCCGGCCCGGGGGCCGCCTCGGGTTTAAGGGAGAAAGTAGCATTCCGAATTTCCTCGTCATTAGGAGCCGCAACGAGGATAGAATTCTGTGAGGCAGAAATCTGGTTAGTGAACAAGAGTTTAATGGTGCCTGGGGAGGCTTGGGAGGTGGAGGTGGAGATTTTCCCCAAGTTGAGGGTGAAGATGTTATAAATCTCTTGGGTATCAGAGCACCACGAGTTGTCCTCTCTTTTAATAGTCGTGATGGTGTTTTTTCGATTTCTGGTGATAGCTTTAGCATGAAAGAATTTTGTGTTTCTGTCACCCAGCTGGACATGAGCTACTCTGGATTTTTCCTTCCAGATGCTCTCTTGAAAATTGTAAACCTCTTTTAGCTGGGACATCAGCTGTAGGAGAGTTTCATGGTTATGCGTGGACTGAATTAAGGAAGTGAGGGTTTTGATTTTTTGCTCGATATGACCAAAGACCCTTTTATTCCACTGAGACAACTTAATGGCGAGGTGATTGAGTTTTTGTTGGATAAGGTAAGAGTTCCCACTCCAGTTTTCACGGATAAAGTTTTTGCAATCTGGGTGGGACATCCAGGTTCTGATGAATTTGAAAGGTTTTTTGCCCACAGAAGAAGGGGGGTTGGTGGAGAGTAAAATAGGCAAATGATCCGATCCCACCCCATGGAGATGTCTAATGCTGGAGTGAGGAAAGGAGGAGAGCCACGGCAAATTAGCAAGAGCTCGGTCAAGACGCTCTTGAATCAGATTGCCGTGAAATTGACGGTTGGACCAGGTGTAAGGAGATCCACTGAAGCCTAAGTCATGAAGACCTAGCTCATGGATAATAGATGAAATTTGCTTGGCCTTAGTAGGGAGTGGTTTGGGAGGGCCACTTTTCTCTGACGGATGCATAATGGTGTTTAGGTCTCCGATGACTAGCCAAGGGGTAGGAGATCTAGGGGAAAAGTTCTGAAGAGTCTCCCAAGGCTTAAGTTTATCTTTGTTATAAGGGCACCCATAAAAGCAAGTTAGCAGTAATTCATCCACTGACTCATCCAGATTCAAGGAGGCATGGATTATGTTTTGGGTTGCATGGAGCACAGTGAGGTCAATGTTCGGGTTCCAAAAAAGGGCTAGACCCCCACTTTTGTTGATCGGTTCAACCGTGAACTTCTTGTAACTTTTATGAAGATTGAGAAGTCTATCTATATTCATGTTCATACATTTCGTCTCAGATAGGAAAAGCAGGTCTGGGGTGTGCTCTTTGATCATAGTCCAGAGATGTTTTCTGTTAAGAAAGTTGCCACATCCTCTAACGTTCCAGGCCAGAAATGAGAAGGGGTCTGAGTGGGTGGAGTTAATAAGATTGTGGATGGGGATAGAATTATGATTAGTGGGCTGAAGTCTCATAGGGTCAGACCTAGGGGAGTCCATCAAGAAGGGCCGGAAGAGAAAACCAACGCTAAGAACAGAAAAAAACAAAAACAGAGTAACAGAAATAACTACAACTAAAAACCACTAAACACCAGGCCCGCCCCTAAACCAGAGGCGCCCCCAAAAACAACAAGCACAAGACCAGGACCAAACTGAAGGCACTCCACTGTATAGAGGCACCTCCTAAGAACAAACTAACCGCCTACCCAAACGAGCAGGCTCACAACCGGCTCCGGTACACTATGCAAGAGAAACCAAAAGGTGGGGACCAAGCCACCACACTATCAACCCGAGGGGACCTTTCTCAGCATTTCAATTGCATATTAGTAAAGAAAGAGATGAAGGAAAATGCCATTGTCGTTCATTCTATGTTTTTTTTCTGTTGAAATAGTAGTTCATTTTATGTTAGGCTTGACTTTGGATGTACATATGTTTAGGATTGAAGCTAAAACCCTAAGAAGTAATCTATCTCAATTCTCAAACAGACATTTATTTGTAGAGTTTTTTCATTCAAGTGGATTTCAAACGTATAACACTTCTGTGACTGCTTGATTTTCTTCATGACTACAGGGAAAGTTAAAGGATTTTTGAGTGAGGGGCCCAAAAAATGGAGGGTAAATAAGCATTACCCCCAGCCCAAAAAAAAAATTAGAACCCAGTCCAAATTGTCAGGACAGCTCACAGTTTTCTGGTTTTTATTTTATTTATCCCTCTTTTACCCCTCCACGGGAAAGTTCTGTGTTTTCTGACAATCTGACGGACGACAGCGAAGCAATTAATTCCCCGTACATGACGTCATGTCAGAGAAACATTCAGATTTTCTGAAAATTTAAAAATGGCGCCATTTTTTGACAAAATTTCAGCCAATTTTTTTGGATCCCTCCCATTATATTTTGTTTCAACTCCTTATTTCTTCTTATTTATACATCCAAAAATCTTCTTCATCATTCTTATTTTGTTTTTTCACATTTTATCTTCTTCATCTCTTTCAATCTCTAAAAACATAAATTTTCTTTTCTTTTTCTCTCTAAAAGTTTTATTTTCTTATTTTTGGATGTTCATCATTCTTTTTTGTTTCACATTTTATTTTCTTCATCTCTTTCAATCTCTAAAAACATCAATTTTCTGTTCTTACTCTCTCTAAAAGTTTTATGTTCTCATTTTTGGGTGTTCATCATTCTTATTTTGTTTCACATTTTATCTTCTTCATCTCTTTCAATCTCTAAAAACATTAAAGTTTTCTGTCTTTCTCTCTCTAAAAGTTTTATGTTCTTATTTTTCTTCTTCATCACTCTTATTTGTTTCACATTTTATCTTCTTCATCTCTAAAAACATCAAAGTACATAACTAAATGTCCAGTGCACAGAACCATTTCCGGTACAGGAGAAAATTCCCAGTTCAAAAGTGTCCAGTACTAAACCAAATGGCCAGTACATAGAACAATTCCCGGTGCACAAGAAAATTTCCCAGTACAAAAATGTCTAGTACATAACCAAATGGCGAGTACACAGAACAATTCCCGGTACACAAGAAAATTCCCACTACAAAAATTTCTAGTACATAACCAAATGGCTTGTACACAGAACAATTCCCGGTACACAAAAAAATTCCCAGTACAAAAATGTGTAGTACATATCTAAAAAATGACCAGTACACTAAATAGTTCCCGGTACACAAGAAAATTTCTTTATACAAATCAATGAAATACTACCAAAAATGAAGAAATTTGTTGAGATTGGTAAGAGATCAGAAATAAATCTGGAAAAAAAGAACGAAATTTGTTGAGATTGGAGAGAGAAATATGTGTGGGAGAAAATAAAAAAGAGATAAGAAATAAATCTGGAAAAAAGAACGAAAATGGCAAGTTGGTAAATTTTGTAATGGCAATTCTGTAAATTCGTGGAAAGTACAAGGTTTAATGTCAGGTGCGTCAGACTATTTTTCAAAAAAATTCGCATTTCCCGGGAATTTTTCGGTGGCAATTTTGTGAATTTATGGAAAGTACACAGTCTGATGGGAGGCGTGTCAGATTATTTGTTAGAAATTTTCGAGTTTCCCGGGAATTTTTCGATGGTCGTTTCGTAAATTTCAAAAAGAAGAAGGGTGTTTCGGAAATTCCACCCCTAGCCTGACTTTTTTGGACCTGCCCCTCATTCTTTATCTGCAGTGGACTTGATACATATTGTTGGGTTGATTTTGGGCCTTTTGCCCAACCCCTCAAAGTTAAAACTAAAGTGAGCAATTATTGTTTTTTTTTTTTTGATGAAAGATGTGAGCAATTATTGTTGTTATACAAAATTCATACTTTTATAGCACGTTTGGGATATTGGTTTCTTGGCATCCATTGGTTTGGCCAAAGTCCAACTTTAAATCAAATAGGTGCTCTAAGGAAACAAATAGACTATGTTTTCCAGAGAAGTGTTTTTCCTCTTTTTCTTTTGCTTTCAGTTGAACTTATTATACAATAACGTATTTATTTCTACGAAAATTATTTCTTAGAAAGAATGGAAGTGTAGTAAGAATACTTTTTGTCACATATTTTAATTACTCGGATTACACTTGTACAAAAATAGAGTTGGGATCAATCTATAAAAATGTAGAATACATGTAAAAACAAGAGACTATAAATGTTAGAAAAAATTCATGAAAGCTCAAGCTTCACATCATTTGGGAAGGTTGAAATTTGTTACACTTCCTTTTGTTGAATATTGACTATAAGGGTAAGTTATTTTTAAAAGAGAAAATATAAAGACATAAAAGTAATAACAGAAGGGAAGACCGTATAAACTTGTACAAACTTCTTGTTGCAGTCAAAAGATTTGCAGATAGACCGAAATAAAATTTGTGACCTTGGTAATGTTGTGACTTGCCTGTAAGCTTGTACAAACCTAACTATCTCCGCAACTAAAGATACATTTTTTTTTTTTTGATGAAATAAGCAACTTAAGATACATAAATGGCCAAAGACAGAAGGAGGTGGTTGCGTTGTTTTGGAAAACGGATTCGATTACTCTAACAGGTTATCCTTTAAACTTCGAAACCCCTTGAGAGTTAAAAGCATGACCTTATTTCACAAACTCAAGCTCATATCCCTTAAACCCTGTTGACTCCTATATTTGTTTCTCTCCTTCATTTTCTTCTGTCTTTTGTATTTTTAAAGTTAGGGCTCATAACTTGCACATGAAGGCTTTGAAATGCCTCAAGTGGAAGAAAGAGAGACAAAATGTGATTCTCTTGTAGTGTATTTATGTAAGAAATTACTTTATATATGGCAAACACTTCTTGAATAGAAGTTTTCGTTAGGTTTCTTTTCTTTTTTGCAAAGTTTGGTCCATATCGTTTGACTCGTATGATTTTATTTTAGTAAGACATATCACCTGATTGCATGACTTTATTTGGTGATTTTTTATTGGATAGGATTAAGAAAAGTTTTGAAAATCGAATATGACATTCAGAGTTTTTAATATTGATTGTCGCATTAAAAATGCTCTAAATTAGATAAGTTTGTTATCTTATAGGAGTAAATTAATTCACTTAATAATATTCAAAATCCCAAATTCCCCTGATCTATATGGAAGAGAAAGAGAGAAAAATACTCCATAAAGAAATCATCAATAAATTAAGTTTGTTTGTTTGGTAGTAACCAACATTAGACTATTTGCCGCACTAAAAGAAAAGCAATGAGTGGCTTGAAAGTACTTTTAGGAAAATCAAAAGACAAATAAAATAATGTGAATTGAATTATTCAGAGCCAATATGAAGAAAACTTTTACTTTTTCATTTTCAAAGTAAATGATATCTTTTATTGTTTAAATTTCAGCACTTTCATCATGTGTTTGATGTTGCTTTATAATCCATCTTCTCTCTTTTTCTTTCTAGTGTTCTTTTGTTTTGTCTTCTCTTTTAGTAGGAGGTGATAATTAGAAGTACAAATGGTGAAATGGAGCAACCATAATAATTTATGCTAAAAAAAATCTATTTAATAAGATTTTACAAAAAGTTTGAAGATAGGGTATATGCCCTCGTTATGGATTGTAAATGAAGAGAAAATGTGCTAAATATTTTCTCACACAATATCTTTCATGCAAAATCTTGTAAGAGCAACTTCAACCTCAACCTGGCCGAAAAAACCAATTTTTCACTCAAAAATTTCAACCTCAGTTTAGTCTCAAAAGTTTAGATCCAACCCCATCTTCTCTTGAGGCCGAAAATTTGTGCATGTGAGAAACGCTTGCGTGAATTTTTTGTGGGTGTATGAAAAGTGTGTGCGATCTTTTGTATTTGCGGAACACGTGTTTGAACTATTTTCGAAATAATTATTTTCTAAATAAAAACTACTTAGATTTAAAAAAACAAAACAAAAAACTTATTACATTTTAAAAAATAAAAACTAAATAGGTTTAAGGATAATATTTTTAAAAAATAAATAATTAGACCGTCGGATGTGATCCAACAAGCACATCAAGTCGTTAGATCACATCCAACGACTAGGGTTCATCCCAACTCGACCGTTGGGATGTTCCCCAACGGTCATGTCGAGGAATCTAGCCGACCCTAAACTCTGGTCAGCTAAACTAGTCGGTTGGGGCTCAGCCCCAACCAACCGAGCTTGGACCTCCCCGACTGAGACCCGAGGTTGGAGATGCTATGAGTCTATAACGTAAACATGTAGCCGCGAATGATAAAGTACTTTTTAGGAATTTTGACCCGAGTACTAACGTTTTTGGGAATTGGTCAATATGATTTTCTATACCTGTCAATAACCACAAATCTATCAGAGTAAAACCAAATTAATTTTAAAAAAATAATTTTGGTGAATTAACTAATTTTTGAAAGATAATATGTTAGTATTCTCTTACAAATATAAATGAGGATTAGTCTAGTCCAAGGAATGAAATGTGGAAATATTTCAATTTTTCAAAGTGCGTGCACCATAATCTACTTACAAGTATTTCTTGTCATATTTCGACCGATATTTTTCGAAATGTCGACAAAAAACTGTTCAAAGATCGAATTTTTCAGTTCTTGGTGTTTTCTTCAAATATTCTTGTTATTTTCTTTGAATTTCTTCAAGTTCTCTTACAAATTTCTGGTTGATTTCACTATTTTGCTCTTCATCATCAGAACCCTAAGAAGATTTGACGAATTTTTGAGGGGATTTGGAGATCAATTGAAATCTAGAGAGAGAAAGAACGTGAGCTACAGGAAGAAGAAGATGAAACTATCGAGCAAGAGAAACCCTAATTTCTTTAAGTCATTTGATAGGAATATTAGTTGGATCACAGTATATAGAATTTTGATGTTTTCTTTGATTTGACTTAATAGTCTATATAGTATTTCGATTTAGTAATTTACCCCCTGCAATAACTATCTAAGTTTTTATTATTCAATTTACCCCTTGAGATAACAATTTAATTTTATATACACCCTTAAATTAACAAATTCTGTTAAGATTTTGCCGTTCTTTTTCATGTTCAACTCTAGTATTCCTGTGTGGTTACAAATTAAACCTCATACTAACAAATTAGCCCTAATATTTATCCCTATAATTACAAATTAGCTCTAATATATATCCCTACAATTACAAATTAGTTCTGATATTTACTCTTAGATTTGTAAAATTTCAACACTGACTGAAATGTTTCCATTTTTGGGCCGACCAAAATTTTCACCGAAATCGAAATTTCATTCCCTGGTCTAGTCTTTTTGCAGTTCCATTTTCAATGACACCTATATCTGGGGTACATCATCACTTTGACAACATTCCCAAGAGATTTATCCATATATAAAAGCTTCAAAGAAAACGTCACATAAAATATTATAGATATTCGTAGGCAAAATGTTACATAAGATATTGTCTTCCTTAACTAAAATATCCACCAATGTATTCTATATTTTGGGACAGATTTTTTTTCCAAGGTCACTCAAAGTTTATACTAGAAAAATATTGAAATGTCTTCAAATGTTATTAAAATCTATCAAATTTCTCTTACATTTGTCTCAAAAAAGTCAAAGTAAAAAACTTATTGCCCCAATAGTAACATGACCAACACAAATTTAAGAAGGAATAATGAGTTGTTATCTAAAGAAGTTGCTTGACAATATAACTGGAGAGAGAAGTAGTTAAATTAGTAGAAGTATTGAAAATTTAACGATATATGTTTAATAAATGAGATTTATGTTTGTGACATGGGAAAAATCGATGTCATTTGTTATGTAGATATTGTGGATAAGTGCAGTGGCGAAGCCAGAAACTTTTATGAGTGGGGGCACTTTTTTGTTATATGTAATGAAAAAATTCCACAGTAAACGATCAAGCTAGAATTGAAAAGCAATTTCTTAACAAAATTTTATTTATAGTTTAGGTATTCCGAAACAATTTTGATGTATAACAATCAATCTCTAATTTTCTCAATATGGATCTAAGATCTTTCCTCCAACTAGATTCCCAAAATTTACTGAAATAAAAAACAAAGGAGGGGATGAAGAGATATGGTGAAGATTAAGAAGAACAATGCTAGATGATGAAGAGGAAGTGATCGTAATGGAAGAAAAGATGAAGATTAAGTTTTCTTTCTAATAACATGTTTACAAGAACAAAAGTCTAAAAAATACGATTTTGAATTTCAAAATACAAATAACCGAAAAATCGAACAAAATCAAAATTAAGGTGGACGTTTAGAAAACTCATCATCTCTACGAGGCCATTTTATTTAGTTGGTCACTTTGAGGAGGTCAAAATTGAGTTATCTCAATTAATAAAATCTAATTTTAAGCCAAGCATGACCTTTATAATGTATTTTTAATAAGTAGTCATCTTAGACCAAACAATAACTTCAACTAACTTAAGTAGTAGATATTTTAGAAAAAAAAAATTCTAGAAAAAGGAATGTTGTGTGTGGGACTCGATCCCTTGACCTCAATGTCGAAACATAATCACTTCACCAACTAAGCTAAGAAAAAATTGTGTGTAAAAAACGGAAAATATATATATATATATATATATATATATATATATATATATATATATATGTATCTAATATAGCGACAAATGTCAGATAACATTAACGAGCCACGTTAGGGTCGTGGGGGCCTGCGCCCCCACGGCCCCCTATGTGGGCTCGCCCCTTGATAAGTGTATCTATTTAACTGACTTTAAATACTACAACTGTATGAGTCTGAACGGTCCCGCATGGATTAGTTAAACAAATCATTTTCATTTTAAAAAGGAAACTCTAGTTGTTATTGGGAAATTGTCAACACAAGCAAACACCATGCATTATGTCTACGCCAACAATATGGAAAGTTCCTAACTTTATTATCTAAATATAAGATGACAAAATAGTGGTTCGTGACTAAATTGTGGTTGGTTGTTGGGTTAGTTAGGTTGAGTAGGTTGTTTCATCAACCTTCCTTATCTGATTCTTAATTTCTGATTAGAGCTAGGAAGTACAAATTATGATAAGTTCATTATTTTATGTATTAAAAAATGTTTAATTTGCACTTATTGTTCTTCCAGTTTTGCAATTATTTTGATTTTATATTGCCAACATAAGTTATTTATTTGCAAATTACGACCAAATTTGACATTCTGAGCTGTTCTATTGATTGATATTGGGTCAATATGGATTGATCTCTCACCTGTGTTTTTCATTTGCATAAAGCTTCCGTTTAAAACAATAATGTGTCGACCATGGCCAGTTAGTCAGTGATGGGTTCGGATTAGCATAACCCATTAATAAACGGGCTGCGATGTCCGGACAAGAGTCTGTAAACAAGCAGCCGGCTCAACAAGACCAAGAAAAGGGTCGTGTTGGGGCATTCCGTTGGTAAACTTTACGGGAAAGAGATGAACCGCTCACTATAGATGCGACCACATAAATATGAACCAATTTATAGTTTGCCATCAACTGGTTTTACATGTCCCCAAACAAGTAATGGAGATAAAAGGGGAAAATCTTTGAAGCGAAAAAGAGTGGGTTAATTCCGTTTTGGCATCCAATTTGTGACCAACTCACCGTCTTGACTCCATAAGTTTCCGGCAGTTCGATTTGGCCCCCAACTTCCTGTGTAGCTCCCAATTTTTTTTCTAAACCTTCCAATTCTAGCTTCATGACATTTCTGCAATTTAATTTCTTTTTTTGCTCTTTGTCCACCTCATCTCAACAAATTTCCACATCACCTTCTTCTACATAAGAGTTCGCCGGAGTTGATCACCGGTGACAACTTTTTCCTACGACATTATTTTTTATTTTTTTTTACCTTCTTCCCCAACTCTTTTCTCAGAGGGAGAGAGGACATGCAAGAGAAGAGAGAGAAAGAGAAGATATAGAGAGAAAATAGTTGGGGAAGAAGACGAAGGTAAAAAAAAATTTAATGTCGCCGGAAAAAGTTGTCGCCAGTGACCTACTCCGGCGAACTTCAAAGAAAGTGATGTGGAAATTGTTAAGGTGAGGTGGACAACGAGAAAAAAAGAAATTAAATCACATAATTTCCATGAGGGTAGAATTGATAAGTTTAGAAAAAAAAATTAGAGGCTAACAGGAAGTTGGGGGGCCAAATCAAACTGCCAGACACTTATGCGGGCCAAAACGAAATTAACCAAAAAGAACGAAAAAAAATTGTTACAATTTACGATACATGACTAACAGAAAAGTGAAATGTCGGCTATCTGTCTTTCTAAAAAGCTTGGAGGTCTAGGTTTTCGTTTCTTGTATCTTGACAACCAAGCCTTTCTTAGTAAACTGGTCTGGCGTCTTCTTAAAGATCCTGGCTCCCCGTGGGCTGAGATTCTCAAAGCTAAGTACTTCACCAAGGAGCATAAACCAAAAGCAGCTAAAAATCACCACTCGTGGCTCTGGAAATCCCTCTCCAAACAGATTGATAAAGTGGCCAAACTAACCTTTTGGGATATTAACAAAGGTACGAATATTAGTATCTGGCATGATTACTGGATCCCTAATCACCCACCTCCCATTAGTAATCCCACTAATAGTACACTCACTGTTGTTTCTCAGTTGATTAGTAATAATACGTGGAACTTGACTATTTTAACTCAATGCTTTAACAGTGATATTTGCAATTCTATCTTGAGCATTAATTTACAGGCACAGATGGCGGATATACCCAGATGGTCACTTACAAAATCAGGTAAATTCTCTATTAAATCCATGTATAGTCGTACTGAACACTATCCTATTGAACAAAAGGAATGGGCCTTCATTTGGGATATGCATATACAGCCTAAAATCAAACTATTCCTCTGGAAATGTTGTACTAACAGCCTACCGGTAAGAGAGAAAATTGGTAAGTATGTGGGTAATAATTTTAACTGTGAATTTTGTCAGGAACACGAAACGATGATTCATATCCTACTACATTGCGACTTGGCGAAGGTGATTTGGTTCCATTTTAATATAATTTCTATCAATATAACTAACCTTCTAGACTGGATTATATCCTGGAAAGAACTTGATGAACAAATAAGTGGTCTTTTTGCTTACACTCTTTGGCAGATATGGAAAGCAAGATGTGATAAATGCTTCTCCAACACTCAGATAGTACCCATGAAGATCATTGATCAGATCAAGTGTTCTAATTCTGTGTCAAATTTCCATAACATAAATAGGCAGATTGACAGAACTATCTTATGGTCGCCACCAAAACCGCCTTATATTAAGATTAATGTGGATGCCTCTTTTTTGACTGAACAGGAATTAGTAGGGATTGGTTGTATCATGCATGATGACCAAGCAAATTTCCTAGCGGCTATGGCATGCAATGTTCGAGGACAAAACGCTGAAGAATGCGAATGTTGGGCGATCATTAAAGCTCTCCAGTGGTCCATGAAAAAGAACATTTCGTATCTACAAATTGAAAGTGACAATAGTAATATGGTTCAGCTTCTAAACAATGAGACCTCAGATATATCCTGGCAAACAAGCAAAATCATAGACAAAGTACATCAGCTCGAAGCACATTTCTCCAAAGTTCTCTATACTCACATTCATAGAGAAGGTAACTACAAAGCAGATCAATTAGCCAAATGGAGTCGTATGCACGTAGGATCCTGGGTGTGGCTGTCTCTGTCTGATCTTCCAGTCTCATTGTACCAATGTTGCTCTTAGGCTTCTGTTGTTAGTTTGGTTTTTATTT
>BEHA01045512.1:623337-676922 GCA_002897215.1 Eschscholzia californica subsp. californica | reverse complement strand
AAAAAAAAAAAAAAAAAAAAAAAAAAAAAAAAAGAAAAGTACAATGATCATTCAACTCAATGATTTTAGTATTTTACAATCACAATTTACATCCACAATGATGAACGAAAAGAAAATGATTTATGAAACTTAAAAATCATCCTCGAGTAAGACTACAAGATGTCATGTGATCTAGTAAAATTTTCAGGCCTTGTTTCTCTAATCTAATTCTCAATCATAATAACTCATAACTACATAACAAAATGTTCATAAATTAACCAGCCAGAAGTTTCATTATCGTAAAAAACTTGGAAGAAAACCAAAGCACAAGAACAAAAACTCAGTATCAAACTAGTTTTCACGGGACATTCATAACTTGAATAGATTGCAACATATCAGATACTGCAATAACAAGATCACCTGACTTAATCATCCCTCTAACCTTCAGCAATGAGAAAGTTCTGTTAAGGTTGCTATCCATGTCATCTGAAAAGTCGAGGCGAAAGGGTATCAAACCCCACTGCAAGTTCAAACGTCTTCGTGCAGAAGTTGTATTTGTAAACGCAAAGATCGGACAGTCAGGTCGGCAACGTGACACGAGAGACGCCATGTGACCGCTTTTTGTGTATACAAAAAGTGCATCCGCCTCCAAATTGTTGGCTGTAATATTGTAACACACTCTCGTTATTTCATGTCAGCATATGCAATTGAGTAAATGATCACCATTAGTCATCTTAGAATAGTTGTGGGTAACATTTAGATACTCTTGTGTGTACTTGCAAAGAATTATGTTCACAGGATAAAATATCCCTCTAGTTTAACACATTGTGTATAATGTGATAATGGTTACTCTAGGAGAAAAAAATGCAGTTAGACTAAAGGCTTAATTAACTAAGACAAGAAAATATGTGTGGACGATAATAACATAGTTCAACCTTTTTCTAATAATGACCATATATGATACCTCAATCCTCATATATGTCAGATACTAATAAGTAATACTTGTACAAGTATCTACATTTTTAGCAATAATGCCAATAAAGGAACATATTTATTTTACCATGAGAGAGATCTAGAACTGAATTCATGCCCATAAATAGTAAATAACCTAGAAATCCAAACTTAAGAATCAGGATAGTGCTTACCCATTTGAGCAGCAGAATTACAGATCTCCTCTGAAATGCTGTCTGAAAATGAAGATGCAATGTTTGGGAGTTGCATCGACACATGACGTTTCTCCTCCCTCCACCATCTCTCCATTCTCAAACTGACACTTCTCAACACAGTCAACGCCTTGTCTGGAAACTGGCCCATGGCAGATTCCCCAGAAAGCATTAAAGCATCGGATTGCTGCCTCACAGCTTCCGAAACATCAGCAACCTCTGCCCTAGTGGGTGTAGGGTATTCAATCATAGATTCAAGCAGTTGTGATGCAACTATAACTGGCTTGTTTAGATGCCTGCATGTCCGAACAATTTTCTGCTGGGCAGAAGGGACCTCTTCCAACGGTATCTGAGCACCAAGATCTCCTCTTGCTACCATAGCTCCATCTGATGCCTGAATTATCTCCTCTAAGTTCTTCAGGGAGTCAACACTCTCTATCTTTGCAATAACAGCAATATCACTACATAATAATATTGGATATCAATTAATATGATAAAATTGGATGAAATACAAAATTAATAACCTTCAAGAGTTCTAAACATTCACTTTTCACCATCTTAAAAGATCAGGAGTTCATATATAATTAAATTGTTATAAGAGAAGATAAGACATGGTGACCATTCTTAAAACCATCTCAAAGTTCGGTACTGACACAAGCATTAGGACACGAAAAGAAAACACTTGCAACAAAGGAAGATTTTTATTGAGGTTACTACTATGAGCAGAGCACAACCAATTCCATGAAAATCATAAGTTCAAATTCTGTCACCTGCAAAATCTGTGGGTGGGTTATTCTTGTTATTTTTCTTACACTTCATGTAGTAAGCTAGGCTCTTGTTTGTTGTGTAATTACATAATTGTGGTTCTTCTACATATAAAGGACTTTCGCTTGAAGGAGAGTATACCATTTTCAAGGAAAACATTAAGCTTGAAATAGTTCACTTCATGACAATCAGAGAAATAAGATATTGGATCAGAGAAACTTATAAGCTTACCTGTCACGAGAGTGTGCAGCAATGTAACTCTTGAGATGATTAATCACTTCTGCGGTTTTCACAAAAGAAATCGCAATGAAATCAACACCCTCCGAAATCCCAAAATCAATGTCCAACCAATCCTGTAAAGAAAGCCAAGACATGCAAATCTATCAAATGACTGCAAACCATGCCTCAGGTTCTCCAACCTTGCCTGAAGGAGGTTGAAAGAGACCTCAAAATATAGTCAACAAGTATATTTTCTCTCAATGATTACTTGTAGGAAAGCACTAAAGAGAGACATGGGTGGCTGGAAAACTGGAGACTTAAATTTTACATAACCAACAAATACTTTAAAAAGATAAATGATAATTATCTTAAGCTGTTAAAGACTGAATCATTTAATCCAGACATTCTATTATCTAGGCAAGCAAGAAGTTGATGCTTAAATGAGCAAAAAAGATTTTCATGCAAGTGTGCTAGACATCAAGTGAATAGCTAGATTAGTGGATGGAGTGATGGACTAACCTTAGAAGAGATTGTGGGAAGCATAGCGCGCTCTCGGACCAAGTTGCCGTTCCGCCAGAAAGTTAAGTTAGCCCTTGGTAACAGGAGACCAGAATCTGTGCACCGGCACTTCACATCTGGACCAAGCTTCTCAATCACCTCAAATCTCACCATTCCTCCATCAACAAGAAGCTCATCACCCACCTTAACATCTGCACCAAATCCGAGACTGTTTGTAATTTGAAATTTGAATAGAAAATCCACCTTTTTTTACTGATAACAAAAACAATATCGTGTTATGTCCGCAGCTCAAAACAGATAAAAGAATTAGAAATTCTAACCTTCAGCGAAACCATCATAATTTACAATGATGGTACGCTCTGGAAGAGGTGTGTCAAAAGCACGCACACTGAAAGTCCAGATCTCGCCATCCTGCACAAATAGAAGCTCTCAACAATGTTTAGTTACACGCCTACAACATTGAATAGTCAAAGAGCTGATTGATCAGAACTCAACTCAAGATATAGCGAACCATTCCCATATAGCATACCCACGAATAGGACTCGGTAATATTGCCCTTAAAACGACTATGAACTGTTTTATTCCCAAGTAACAATCACCTCGATCTTTTTTGCTAAAACACGAGTTCTAGGATTTACAAGAAGAAAACAGGCTAGATTCAACAAGCTGAAACCACGTTTTGGAAGTAGTGAGCAGGAGGACAACAAAAACAAAATAAAAACGTGGGAGCAGACTGCTAAGGAACTTTGCTAGATTTTAGTTTTATCACTTTTAGGTAACTAAATCAGAAGATCAGCCGCCAACTTGTGGGCAATATTCTGAATTGTCACCCATCAATTCAAGTAAACCCAATATCCCGTTCTAAAGGTTATGTTTGAAGTAATCCCCACATTTAAACTAGACTATACACAAATTCTTTTTAAGGCTGATTCCCAAAAGCTCTCCAACTTTGGTCAACTCAAATGTGTAGCTCCCAATTTGGTCCAGTGAACCAAATGAATCCAAAATTGATGGTCCCATCCATTTGCCACTTGGTGGTTTTCTTTTCTCTCTCAAATAATATTTTGTACTTGTTATTTTCTTCTCTCCAATTTAATTATCATGTTCACTTTGTCTCCCCCACCATTAATTGAGGTCCGAGCTCGAGCGAGAAGAAAAAATGGGTGAGAGACAGAGGAAGATAGATAAACAATTAAGAAAGAGAGAAAAATAACTAAAAAGTATAAGGGTAAATTGAGAGCAAAAAGCCACTGTCTGGAACTTTGGTTTTGGGGGGATTTTCTTTGGAACTATGTTGGAGGTTAAACTCGTGTCCTGCTCGAAATTTGGGGGTGTTTGGGAAGTTAGCCCTTTCGTGCAAATTGATGACGGTAATTAGTTTCGTTTCACATTAATCAGATATGAGTTTACTAGCAAGAAAGACTAAGTGCCCAAACCACATTTAAGTCCTCTCTCTCTTTCTTAAATTCTCTCACACAGGGACACAACATCAACCTCCGACCATACATGAAGACAACTAAAAGCAATCAGAAACAACAAATCGTATCTGCAAGACTGCAACAAAATCGTGAAAACACATATTTTTGTCAGAAAAATAAAAAATCAATCTCCCACCCACCACATAAAGACAAACAAAAGCAACCACAAACAACAAAACGCATCTGCAAGACTGCAACAACAAAAAGATGAAAACACATATGAAACTGACAAACACGTTACCACTCTCTAAACCATGTAAACAGCATATTCTTCAAAATTAGGCAGGAATTTCTTCAAAATTAACATAAAACTAAAAACAATAAACCCTAAAAAAACACCCATGTAGTAAATTTCTCACAAACCACCAATCTTATCTGATTTTTCGAAACAATTTATCATGTCAATTCGAGCACATGCTTCAAAGTTCGATTCATTTAACATTTAATAGCAACCATAATTAATATTACAGAATGAATCATAAAATACCTCAGCTTTCGCAGAAGGAACAGCTCCACCAAGATCTCCCATATGAATCTCACTACCTTCAGTATCCATCATGATAGCAATAGCATATCCTTTCTCTTCATTCAACCTTCGTACACGTTGAATCACTTCACGATGCCAATCACGAGTTCCATGACACATATTAATCCTAGCGACATTCATTCCACCAACAGCAAGAGCTTCAAGTTCTTCAAATCCACAAGTTGAAGGTCCAATCGTGCAAATAAGCTTCGTCCTCCTTGTACTACGAAATCCATTCTCTTTCAACTCTGCCTCCGACACTGCATCTACCTCAATCGCACTTGAATCCGTCTGAAATGCCTCAAACACACCGGTTTTCCCATTAGTTGACTCCAAAACCCTAGACGATTGAGATTTTTCAAGATCTGATGAAATTGCAGAGATCGAAAATTTCTTCCTTAGAACTGTCACCGGAATCTGACGAATAGAAGGACATAAACAAGGTTTTGAGTAAGCTGATAGGTTATAAAACGTCCGATTGGATGGAGGAGAAACAGGAACTAAAACTTGGAGAGCTTGCGCCATTGCTATCGGAAAAAGGTAGATCCGTTTTGTAAACCTGGAGAAACGATACTTGACCGGAATTTGTAGAAGGTTAGAGAAATGAATGAACCTGAGAAGGTTAGAGAGAGAAAGTAGAGAGAGAAAGAGAGGAGCGGTTTAAGTTTAACAACTAAAGATGGATGAAGGAAACAGTGGGAAGAAGAAAATGAACTTTCCGAGTTTCTGCCAGATAGATCGGAGAGGAGAAAGGATAACCGAGACAATGACTGAAGATCTTATGACATTTATAACCGTTGGATTGTTGGTGAATAAGTTGTTCACGTGAATCTCTATGGAGTATTTATTGACGTTTTCTTAATACAATTGTGACGTGGCGTCCACATCGACTGCTTGTCCACTTGTGAGTGTTACAACGGTCAAATGCCAAGACGTTGGTCGTTCTGTGGGAAGTTGTTTTAGAGGCGTTGTTTCCTTCACAAACTTCTATTCAAATTTGGAGGCGCCATTAACATTTCACAAGAGAACAGAGGTTAGGAAGAGTACCCATGGTCATGGACCTGTCTGATTCTCACACCCCTTCTTCACTAGTAGAATGTTTTTCGAGAAATCATATGGTTGCTCAAAAGATGATCTCCAGATCACAAGTGATTATCATCGAAATTGTAAAGGACCAGACATTTTTATCCGACCTCGATTGTCATGTCAATCTGTATATGAATGTTTTTGAAATACAAACTTATTTTCATGTCATATACAACATCGTAAAATCAATCAACCCATCTCTAAGAAAAAAAAAACGAGTACTTATATAAACATCGTCACATTACAATACCCAAAGAGTATTTAACCAAGTCCATCTATAGCAAGTTGTTCCATCGTATCAAACATCATTGACGATTAAAGAAATTTGCAGAAAAGAATGAAATGTATAACCAGCGAAAAGATGTGAATGAGATTTAGAGAAGAAAGATGTGGTTATGAGTATATGTGATATGTCTAATGATCTAAAAGAAACTTTAGATGCGTGGGACGTTTTTGTTATAAGCCCAGGCATCTAGGGTTTCTTTTGTCCTAAGCGAGATGCGAAAGAAGTGTGGAGTCTGTTCAACCACTTTTGGTCGGAGTGGTTATCAAGTTGGTTTCCACCCTCTAGATCAAGGATTCAAGACTCGGAGTCATACCCCTTAAGTATACTGACATTCCAAAAAAAAATTCCAATTGATTCCAACGAAATTCAGTTCAGCCTGAGGTAGTTCTGTTCTGATAGCCATCTGAATTTCAACTCATGTTTATTCAAATGTAATATTACTATAATTAGGTCAAAGCAACGTAAGTACTATAAGTTAACAAATTCATACAAATACTACAAATTTGTTCATATCTTCCAATACACTAAAATAACAGTATAGATAGTCGACGATATCTTATATTCTAAGTCTGTCAATCAAACAACATAAACTACATAACAATCTGGTTTAACTGTTGAGGTCATGAAGGACGGGATTCACGTCAAGTTCCTCTGCAAATTTCTCAAGAATATCCTTCACAAGTACTCCAAACTCTTCTTGCTCTAAGTCAGAACTACTCTTGCTATTCCCTATATCAGAAAATACCTGATCAAAAAGAAGAATCACAGATTCGTTGGCTTCAATTGGTGGAAGGCCGAATTGTTGTCCATTTTTCTCAAGATACCCTCTTATTCTTGGCTTGTATCCTCTTCCATCTTTGCTGGTATCATCTTTATCCTGGAATATCTTCTCTATCACATTGTTCAATTGCTTCTCGTCAGCCAAAAACTGCAGCGTTTACAGCAATATTATAAACAAATATTGTAGTTTGAGGGATATTATGAAAGAAAAGGGTAAACACCCCCTCTTCTCTATTTTCACAACTACTAGGTATAACCAGCGTCCTACTGGCGCGTGGTAATTGTGTCGACTGTCGAGCCAAAAAATGTCCGAAATACTACTTTAAAGGATTAAAAATAGTCAAATCAGCATAATAGTTAACTAACTATATCCGGAAATGATTTTAATTATACAACTGTAGTACATAGTGCAAGAGAATGGTATGGAAGCATAGAACCGCAAGATTACAAGCTGAAGATCGAACTTGAAGGCTAGATTTACACTATACAGATCTAACGCTTGTGCCAGAAAAACATCCTTGTGTTTTATTATAAGATAACGAGAAGCAAAGAAATGACAGGTAAGTATGAAAAAACCAACCTTCCGTAGCTTTGAACCGTTGATGATCTTGACATTCTGGATGACGACAATAGGTTTTTCTGCTAGAGCATCGGCTAGGTCTTGTAGAACAAGCTGAAGTAGCTCTGCGAATTGTGCCTGACCTAACTCTTCATCTCCCTCAGCTCCATGTTTCTTTAAGATGTCGTTTAGACGAGGGAATTCTGTCAATCCAGAGATTAACAAGTTAGTTGTGAATATAATAACGAAGTTATCTCACTCAAGGATAAAACTGAGCTCCACAAGTCACCATATTTCGACTTCGCGAGAATCTATTTTGATCAAGGACTAAATCACCATGATCTAGAAGTAATACCAGACAGTGGTGACACCTAAAAACAGTAGATTGTCATGAAAATTTATACGCAGGAGCTTCTATAAAGGTTTACCCAGTGACTGAGATAAGAGAATAGGTATTCTCTCGTAATAACAGTTTTAAACTATCAACTCGTTACTGGAAGAAATAATCAAACTAAAACGTCTTCCTATGGAGATCAAACCCTCTATACATAGGAGAACAAACCCTCTCCAAAATGTTTTCAAATTAAAACAAAGCCATAAATCCTAATTTAAGAGACTCACAAATATTGATTGAAGATATAGAAAACTTAATTAAAAAAAAGACTAATTTAAGAACTCCTTAACCTAAAAAGGATACAGCTTGTGTCGATGATTATGAGGGTTGCTAGGACCTAAGGCTAGGGAGTGGGGAGTGCCAGTTTACCCTTGAACCCCTGTTTACATCAGCTTGATAGAGAAAGTGTTCATACACACCCGGGTTTAATTAAAAAGAAAGAGAAGACAATTAAAGCCAAACGACCTTCACAATAAATAATCGATAACAAAAGAAGATGTTAGGATTATGGAAGCTTGGACTTGGAGACACTTTGTAGGTAAATGAAGCTCGCCAAAGAGAAGAGCTCGCAAGCTTGAGCAATAACTTAGAGAAGAGGGTACATGAAGCGTAACTATTTAGAACTAATGAAACATAAAAATGGGAAATGCATTATCGGCGACCAAGCAACATGTGATCCATTAAACACAGAAGCTATAACTTGACGAAGTATACTTATAAATCATACCCAATCAACAGATATCAAAACGTAAAAGTAAAACAACGAAAACATGAACATCATTTAGTACAATGCTCTCATTAAATGAAAGATTACTTCATTCTGGTACTATACCCTGTTAAGTTTGTGGTCATTCGACTCAAAACCAATTGACAATGAGCGAGAGGACCTAGACATTATATTCATAGTTGCTAGATAACCCTTCTCCCATGCGGGACTATTCTCACGTACCCCATACTCAACCTCTCTTTCTATTGCAAAAAAAAAAAATTTGTGAAATTATAAGCAACATTAACATAAATGAACAAATTAGAGATACTATCTTAAAATTAGTAAAATAAAATTAGAGAGAAAGAGATTCACCCCATCATATAAAATTAGTAAAATAAAAGAATTAGAGAGAAAGAGAGAACCTGAAAAAGTTGGAACACCCATTTCAACTCCCATATGAACAAGAGCATCCTTAGTTTTGCTCTTACTGATCTTTCCTATATCATCTGTATCTAAATCAGTGAAGAGATTCTCCGCTAACATTGCGAAATCATCTTCATCCTCCAAGAACAAACGAAGAGGGTTTCCATCCAAAACCAATACAATTAAAGGATCATCTAAATCCAAAGCAACCAAAATTTCCCCAATAAATAACCCAAAACTAAAAGTTAAAAGCACTAACAAAAACATAATCAATTTGTCGGATTCAAATTCACCTTTTAATCCATCAGCGACAGCGATCACGTACTCTTTGAGTTTTGAAGAAGCTTGGTCTTTGTTGAGTTCAGTAACGGCGTCAAGGTTTATACGTTTAAGTGCATCGAATTTTCTAATATCCGGTAATGAAAAGCCGAATAACGATGAGGAAGTTTGAGATTCGGCGATCTCAATGAGGTCAGCTCCGGTAATAGAGTCGGAAGTTGTTTGTGGTAGATGGAGATTGATGGCTCTCAGACGAGTTCCGTCAAGTACAGTTAAACCTCCGTCAGACATTTTGTTACAGAGAGAGAAAGCGTTGGAGAGAGAGAAAGCGTTGGAGAGAGAGTGAGAATTGGTTCAAGTAGGAAGGAAGTTTGGGTCGCTTCAACTTTTGGAACAGGTCTTTCGTGGGGTGGGGTTATGTTGTTTAATGTCCATACTGGGGTCGGGTGGACAAAGATGGTTTTTTTCAAGGGTTATTTCCCAAATGGCCCCCAACTTTGTGACCAACTTCCTGCCTAGCCCCCTACTTTATCAATAATTCTCATATGGCCCCCTTTTTCAGTTACCGTTAATTTTCCGTTAACCAGTCATCATTTATCTCTCCTCCATCTTATCGCCTCTCTCTGCCACCTCATCGTCTTCTCCGGCAAGGTCGCCGGCCGGCCAATTTTCCGACCGACGATCTTCAAACTTTAAAATATTTTTTTTAAAATTATTTTCTCTCTCCTCTCTTTCTCTCTCTAAATTTTTTTTTTCCTCACCATTATTTCTCTCTCTAGATCTGGTTCATTAAGAACCAGATCTGACCTTGAAGAAGGTCTGTTGTAGACCTTCTTCAAGGTCGAATAGACCAAGGTCAGATCTGGTTCTTAATGAACCAGATCTAGAGAGAGAAAGAATGGTGAGAAAAAAAAATTTAGAGAGAGAAAGAGAGGAGAAAGAAAATAATAAAAAAAAAACTTTTTTAAAAGTTTGAAGGTCGCCGGACGGAAAATTGGCCGGTCGGCGACCTTGCCGGAGAAGACGATGAGGTGGCGAGACGATGAGGTGGCAGAGAGTGGCGATGAGATGGAGGAGAGATAAATGATGACTGGTTAACGGAAAGTTAACGGTAACTGAAAAAGGGGGTCATATAGGAATTATTGGTAAAGTAGGGGGCTAGGCAGGAAGCTGGTCACAAAGTTGGGGGTCATTTGGGAAATAACCCTTTTTTGAATTATGGAGTACTAATTTTTATTGTCTTTTTTTTTTTCTTTTTCTTTTTTGAAGATAACCTTGCATTCACTTAATAAATAGTTTACAATACAGTCCAAACCAAAGACAAGGATCGAAATGTAATAGAAAACAACCAAAGGCTATAACAAGCATCTTGCTAGCTATAAAGGACCGGAAGCAGTCGCCAACTCATGAGCTCTAGTATTGCACGATCTGTGACAATAAAGTACCGTCATGTGTCCTTGTAGGATGTGTGCACGTAGATTCATAACCTCATCTAACAGTCTCCATGGAACTTGATCCAGACCCTCCGTGAGATATCTAACGGTTGTTATTGAGTCCCCTTCCAATATATAATTATATAACCCTAAGGACACAACCGTTTCAATCCCCAACTTAAAGGCTTGGATTTCGCTATGTAAAGGAGAGAGAGGGGGAAATCTTGCTGTTCTTCTCTCAAGTTCTTCACCTGTTGAGTTTCTTATCACCACACCAGCTGAAGCTCTTGTTGTGCTATAAGAGCCGTCTAGATTCACTTTTAATATTCCAATTGGAGGGGGAATCCACTCATTTACCTGCACCAAATCAACAACATTATTGTGGATTAAAGGGTTAGGACTGTTATACCTCTCTGCAAGAGCAGTTTGATGAAGGATTGCTTGATACTCAATCGGTTTGCCGTTAAAGTGTTTATCATTTCTAGCTTTCCACCAGTACCAAATCAGATAAGTAAACTCTGTCCAAACTTTGTTATTTGCTTCCCCTGGTTCCAGTAATTTAGTCAAAGTAACGATCAGATTATATGTTGCATTAGTTCGAATACCTACACTCGCCTGTTGGATTAAGATTTTGAAACCTTGACATGCACCAAATAGGTGAGATGTTGTTTCTGTTTCTGTGAGACAAATTTTGTAGATCTGATCTATATTGTGTATCCTCTTTTCTATGTTGTTTAGAACTGCCAAGCCATTATGAACAAGTCTCCAAACAAAAAGTTGGATTTTAGGTTCCATATTCGTCTTCTTCCATAATTTTTTCCTAGAGAAATTAATGATATTCGCATTACTCTGATTCGTAGTATCCAAGGTTGCATAATAAGATTTGGTAGTGAACTTACATGTAGGAGTATGTTTCCAAATGAGCATATCTTGATCCCTAGAAGAAGGGATGTTGATGTTGATAATTTCTTGAACTGATGATTGAACAAAATACAAATTAAGTATATCTTGCTTCCATGTCTTTGAGTATTGGTTTATTAAATCAGAAACCTTCTGAATAGTATTAGGAAGATCCATGATAATAGTAGGAGTTTGAGTGATAGTAGTAGGAATCCATGGATCAGAAGTAATGTTGATATCTGAACCATTACCCACCAACCAAAGACTGTTATGATGAATGGTGTCTTTAACTTGTAATATTGAGTTCCAGAAGGGTGTATGAGGTTTCTGACTGCTAGAAGACCAAAAATCAGTAGAATGATAATATTTCCCTTTTAAGATTTGGACCCAGATGGCCTCCGGATGATTCAATAGTCTCCAAACTGTTTTGGCCAGAAGGGACTCATTAACATATTCAAGCTTACGAATACCCAGACCTCCTTGATCTTTCGAACTACTAATAATATTCCAATCCATGAAATGTATTTTATGTTCATTTGAAGTTTGAACCCACCAAAAATTACGTTCTAGTTGTTCTAGGTGGTTAAGAACATGTTTTGGTATCTTCTGAATATGAAAAGGATATTGACAATAAGAGTTTAAAACAGATTTGATGAGCACAGTTCGACCAGATTTGGAAACCAACTTCTGTTTCCAGCCTGCAAGTGTTTTATTAAATTTCTCTATAAGCCAATTATAACTATTAATTCTATTACCTGGTTTCAGAATGAGCGCTCCCAAGTATTTTGATTGATTTGACATGATGGGAGTTTGGAGATCAGTAATGTAGAGCTCTTTCATCTGTTGAGAAACATGAGGACCAAAATAAATAGAAGATTTATTGAAGTTAATTGCCTGACCTGGGATGGAGGAGTACTTGGATAGTATCTCCTTGATGGAAGTGAGAGCTTCTGGGGTAGAATAACCAAAGAGAACCAAATTATCCGCAAAACGTAGATGGGAGACTGGAGGGCAGTGTTTATTTGCTTTATAACCTTTGTATTTGCCTTGTAACTCTAAACTCGTGATCAAGAAAGATAAAGACTGCGCCATAAGAATAAACAGGTAGAGTGACAAATGACACCCTTGCCTAAGACCACGGGAAGAAGAAAAATCCCCTGTAAGATTCCCATTGACCAGAATATTAAACCGAGTTGTGGTAACACATTGCATGATGAGATGAAGAAGTTGACCTTGAATGCCAGTTGCCGAAAGGACTTTTTTAAGGAAAGTCCAATTAACTCGGTAGTAGGCTTTCGCCATATCCATCTTTAAAACAAATCCACCTTTTTTTGCATGAGAATTATTCATAGAGTGGAGTAACTCTTGGGTAATTATGATATTATCCAATATTTGTCTCTCTGGAACAAAAGCACTTTGAGACCATGATATACTGTCCTCTAGAAACGGTCTAAGACGATTGGTAATGATCTTGGAGATGAACTTGTAAACAGAGTTACATAGTGCAATTGGGCGGAAATCTGAGGCCATACTCGGTGAACCGATTTTGGGGATCAAGGCAATGGTGGTGTAATTGATGGAAGGATCAAATTTGCCTGTCTCGAAAATATTTTGGATATACGTAACCAGTTCTGTCCCGATTACATCCCAATTATGTTGGAAAAAGTGGCAAGAGAGACCGTCGGGACCAGGACTTTTGTTTGATTCCATCATCATAACCACTTGCTTGATTTCCTCGAAATCGGGAATCCTAGAGATGTAGTCAAGATTTTGTGCCGAGATGGGTTTATACGCTTCAAGTATCTCTATGGAACGATCTGAAACCAATTCCTCTTCGAAATGTTTCTGAAAGTGAGCCACTAATTCAATATTGATTTCATTATCTGTAGTGACTTCCTGCCCTGAAGATGTTTTTAATTGATTGATTTTGTTCTTTTGTCTCCTCTGCGACATCGAAACATGAAACGCTTTAGTATTCCTGTCGCCATTTTGAGCCCATTTTAATCGTGAACGTTGTTCTGCCTTTAAACGTTGGGTTTCTTCAAGAAATATGATTTGTTCCTGCAAATTGGATTCAATATATAAGGTGGTTAGATTAAGAGTTAACATTTGAATATCAAGTAAACGTTTTTTTAAAGCAGTTAATCTTTTTTTAATTATCCCAAATGCTCTGTTGCTCCAAGATTTCAGGGAGATTCTAACTTGAATAACTTTTTCATGAAAATTTCCAGTAGTGGAGGCCCAATCCTGTTTAAACTTGTCTGGGTTGTCAGTATGGCAGGTCTAGAATTTCTCGTACCTCTCTATAGTTTCGACTACTCGATTAGTAGTCTTAGTCCGAAGAAGGATAAGAGCATGATCGCTATTATAGCGAGGTAAGTGAAAAAGTCCCGCTTCGGGGAAAGAAATAAGCCAGTCGGGATTGCAATAGGCTTTATCGAGTCTCTCTCTAGTGAGATGATGAATAGAGCGATTGTTGGTCCAAGTATAGCACGGACCATTAAAACCCAAATCAACAAGGCCTGCATTGGTCACAAATGACTGAAACTGGTAGAGATAGGGTATATGGGAGGACCCACCCCATTTGTCATTAGAAGAACCTAATGCATTAAGATATCCTATCAAACAAAAAGGGTTAGTAATGAGTTGAATTCTGGAGAGCAAATTAGACCAGAATAAGTCACTATCTTGAATACAGGGAGGACCATAAATACAAATGAGGTCCCACTTAAAGTTAGAGGGATCAGTGGTAATAGTGGTATGAATCACATTATCTGAAGAAAAACTAATATTAACATTAAGCCGATCAGACCAATACAAAAGGAGGCCTCCTCCTCGGCTTCTGGAAGGGACTAAATATTTATTGGACAATCCTAAATAATTAAAAGAGGGAACATAATTGGGAATATTAATATGAGTTTCAGATAAGAAGGCAATGGGAGGATTAATGGAAATGTGGAACGATTTTAGAGTTTCCTTTGTCGGGTCGTTCCGGAGGCCCCGACAATTCCACAAGAACACATTCATTGTTCCATCGGCATTTGGGTTGCCGTCACCCTTTCATTGGTATTTTCTTCCGACATTAGTCGTGCCGATCTTTTCCATGTTCTCGTTTTCTCATTATTGTTGTGATTAAAGTCTGCACCATTTTCTTCTACTCTATTGAAATTGATTTGATGACCTGATTGTACTTTCTCTGTAAAAAAGGGTTAGATGGGATTATTTGTCCCAAATCAGAGAATGACACAGTAGAGTTAGATTTATAACGTTTAAATTTAACTAATGAGTCATAAAGAATTCCAAAATTAGAAGAAACCGAAGGACTTAACGCAGCAAAGGATGACTCTTCGTTAGAAGAATTTGGTGATGTCCCTAAGATTCCATTGCTTGTCGAGTCCATCAGAGAATAAGATTCTTGCTCCTTTCCAGTCCCCCTAGCATTGAATGGGATTTTAAAGTTTTCAGGGTAGCGAGGTTCCATTTTTTTAATAACCATGGCACGTTCTTCCGGTTAAAGGTTGCATTGGAGGAGATCACCATAATGTAGAATTGTTGGACAGAATTTAATCAAATGTCCAATATTACAACAAGAAAAGCAGAATCTTGGAAGACGTTCAAATCAAACTTCAATGGATATAAGCTTTGTATGTGAAAGCTTTAGATTTACTCGTTTGGGTAGAGGCTGGTTGATATTGACTTCAATACGAACTCTACCATAAACACTCCATTTGGACACCTCTTCCATGGATAGGGGAATATAATTTCCGAGTGTACCCGCCAGATTAGTTACCGTAGTACAATTAAGCATTCCTATGGGGATCCCATGAAGTTGAACCCAAAACCAAACCATATCAAAATTATGTTCTTGAGGGGGTTGATGAGGGTTACAAATTTGAAGGATAACTAGTTCATCCTGTAAAACCCAAGGGGAACTTTCGATCGCCAAATGCAGTTCACTGGTAGTAACAAATCTGATGAGAAACAAATTATCCGTAATCTCTGTTAATGTGAATTTATTCAGACCTTGCAGAACTTTTGAAAGTCGTAGAAGTGCCTATCCAATTTCCAATTTTCTACTACTTAAGAATTTGATAATTCCATTTTTATTGATCTCGAATGTAGTAGTCATAATGTTAGAGGCTTCTACTGTCGGAGGAGGATTCTTATTCACAGATAAAGCCTCAAACTTTTGAACAAATGTTGATTGTTGAGATGCCATAGATCAGTAAGAAGGGAAAAAGAGAGAGAAGTGAGAAGGTAATGATAATAAATAATCTAGGAATAGGAGAGAGAAGTATGAAAGATTAAGGCTACAGATGAGCAATGAAAGGATAAGTTTTAAAGAAAATAAAGGAATAACTGTCGAAAACCAAAAATCCGAAAAAAAGAACCAACTTTGAAGGAGGAGAACTGCCTCTATAACTGTTTACATGGTGGCACAACCTAATCGCCGGAAATCGCTCATCCACAGAGCAAAAGAGAGTAGTTTACTCCTACTTCATTAATCATTATCACTAATTTTTATTGTCAGCGTGCCTCCAATCCTATAATCCATGATCTAGATGGTGGAAGACTATAACCTCCTACCACTCCAATCCTGGGTTGGGTTGTTGGTAACTGTTCGAAAAAATTCGACTCGCCACACGAGAAAGCGATGTAGCCAGTTTCTATTGGACATACTGTTTTTTTCTCACCAGAGCCGTCCAAATGAGAGCAGATTACGTTGGTTTTCGATCTGTGGTCTACTAAGGTTATTTTTTTATTTCGTAAAAAAAATTTGTTAGTAACTTTGGTTCCACATATCATACCAGTGCAAAAAAAAAAATATCATAGCACTTGACAAATAAGTACCCAATTCGGAACAAAACTGACTTTTATGTTAAGATCAGGTCCTCACATGATTTATAAATACCGTTTTTTTTGGGTTATTTCCCAAATAGCCCCCAACTTTGTGATCGATTTCCTGCCTAGCCCCCTACTTTGTCAAAAATATCCAGATGACCCCCTTTTAAGATTCCGTCATAACACCGTTAACAAATCATTATTTTTCTCTCCTCCATCTCATAACCTCTCTCTACCACTTCAATTTCTTGCCACCTCACCGTCTTCACCGGCGAAGGTTGCCGACCAGCCAATTTTCCGGACGGCGACCTTAAAAAACATAAAAAAAATTCCCTTTCTCTCTCTAAAAAAAAGAGAAAAAAAAATTTGTTTTAAAAAACCTCACCTCTCTCTATATCTGGTGAACCAGATCTCGTTCACCAGATATAGAGAGAGGTAAGGTTTTTTTAAAGAGAGAAAGAGATTTTTTTATGTTTAAAGGTCGCCGACCGGAAAATTGGTCGCCCAACGACCTTTCGCCGGAGAAGATGATGAGGTGGCGAGAAAGTGAGGTGTCAGAGAGAGGTGATGAGATGGAGGAGAGAGAAATAATGACTAGTTAACAGTGTTATAACAAAATCTGAAAAAAGGGTCTCTTGGTATTTTTGACAAAGTAAGGGGCTAGGCAGGAAACCGGTCACAAAGTTGTGGACTATTTGGGAAATAACTATTTTTTTTTCTCTTAATAGTACCAAGACGTAATACTAATTCTCCTCTCTTACTTCTTCTTTTAACTTTCAACAAAATGACCAATTCAGTCAACAACCCTTAGTTGGATTGGTCAGAGGTATAGTCTTCCATCCTAGAGGTCAGGGGTTCAAGACACGCTGAACAATTCAAAAAAAAAAAGACTAATTCATTTTCCTTGTGAATTTTGAAAATATACTGGCGTTCTCTTTTAGAAAAAAAAATTTAATGAAATAATTCACCTCTTCTCCCAGCCTCACTCTTTTTTTTGTTCATTTAAATTGATCAATCTATCCAGTGACGAAGGAAAAAAAAAATTTGTTGGAGCCACAATTTTAAAGTAATTAATAAAATAAAAACTAAGTAAAATTGTTTTTATTGACTATAAATCTCAAATAGTTACACATCTATAACCATCATCAACGAGTTCGACCTATAATTCTCGTTCTTGTTGTCTGTTTGTCATTGTTTATCAAACTAGTATCAGGTATCTTAGATTATACAACGATTTGTTCGTACCTTTTCACTTAAAATATTTCTATGTGACTTTTGAAACTAAGAAATAAAGCAAAATTAAGTTTTTATTCTCCAATTGCAATATAGAATCTTGTAACAAAAAAGAACATACAATATGGAATAAACAATTTGAATATATGTAACTTCATTGCATTTTTTTTAGATTGGACTTCAAGAATCATTACATTTGATGGATTGATACATTGTAATTGTAATATGCAATACATCATGAGTATGAATGAGCATTATAATAGTCAATTAAGATATGTTGGACCATAAAAGTCATATAAAAACCCTTAGGGCCTTCCCAGGAGGCCTGAAAGTCCATCTATTCCTATATCTACTTTAATTATTGTCCAAACTAAATTGTATAAAAATCTGGATGATAAACTACTTCGCCGAGATTTGATCCCACAACTTCATAGGCTTAAGAGGGGGTGTCCAACTGGACCAAAAGGTGGTGAACACTTTATTGTATTGGTGTTGAGTTTAATTAGTTGCGACAATGTCTTTCAAATTGATAGAAAAACTTAAATACTATAAAATAAAAAATTAATAATATTATTAACTAATGTTTTACATAACTAGGATTACTTCAAACCTTAATGTATAAGAAAAGAGTTAATTCCTATTTGGCCCCCTACTTTGTGACCAGCTTCAAATTAAATGTGGCCCCCAAATTTCTGTAAATTCAAATATGACCTCTATTTTCACACAAATGCCATAACTACCCCTTCTATTAATGTATTTTCAAAATAAAATAAAATAAAAACCTAAATTCCACCTCACTTCCCTCTCCACCACTCATCTCTCTCCACGTCACCTCTATCTCCAACTCACCTCTCTCTCTCTCTCTCTCTCTCCAAGTCACCACTCTCTTCTCCGATGAAGGTCGCCGGCCGAAAAAATTTCCGGCCGGCGACCTTCAAACTTAAAAAGAAAAAAAAATTCACTCATCTCTCTCTCTCTAAAAATTTCGGCGAAGGGATCCCCTTCGCCGAAATTTTTAGAGAGAGAGAGAGAGATGAGTGAAAAAAAAAATTTGAAGTTCGAAGGTCGCCGGCCGGAAAATTTTTCGGTCGGCAACCTTAATTGGAGAAGATAGTGGTGACTTGGAGAGAGAGAAATAGAGGTGAGTTAGAGAGAGAGGTGACGTGAAGAGAGATGAGTGGTGGAGAGGGAAGTGAGGTGGAATTTAGGTTATTTTATTTTATTTTGAAAATACATTAATAGGAGGGGTAGTTATGACATTTGTCTGAAAATAAGGGGTCATATTTGAATTTACAGAAATTTGGAGGCCATATTTCAAGCTGGTCACAAAGTAGGGGGCCAAATAGAAATTAACTCATAAGAAAAACTAAATTAATACCGTTGAAATTTAAAGAGACAAGGATTACTTCAAACCTTAATGTATAAGAATAACTAAATGAAGACTTGAAATTTAAATTAATATTTTAGAAGATAAAAAAAAAATTGAGGTACAATTTTTTAAAGCTTTGGAGGGGGCTCTCATAAAAAAAAAGGCTTTGGAGGGGGCTGGGGGTGTGGATCCACTCGGCTACCATTTGAAAAATAACATTTCCAAAGCCAATTTAAAAAAAAAAAATCTAAAAGACCATGTAATACTTTACTTTACCTACACATGATCTCCATCACCTTCATGGACTATACACATCTTCTCGTCGTTCCCAACCTTCTTCTATATTTAGCATTTAAATAGTTGCCCTTAATGCATGACTGAAGAGTAGCTCTTGGCTCAAAACAAAAAAAAGAAATCCTAATGTTAAGGGAAGATATGTCCATACAAAAAAAAACTTCTGAGCCATTAGCGGTGTTGTAGTGGAAGCTATGACAAGGCCGGGGCTATTTGGGAGATGGTTAAGTTCGATAATATGTCCGCACAGAATGAAATCTATCAGCCATTAACAAAATTTATATTTTCATATTTTGTTGAGCAGTTCTTCATCATACACAGAACACAGGTGTGTTATACAAAATGACAATTATGCATATATTTTGATCATATACTCATTTACCCGAACCAAAAGGAATCCAAGTCCCGAGAGCAACTTATAGAAATTGCTTGAGGTTTTCAACTCCCTGGATCTGAACTTAAATGGCAAGATCATTAGCCACTGACTTGTATTTCCTTTCTATAACACTATAACACTATTCTCATTTTGTCTGCAAAAAAGATTCCAATGCCGTATATCTCTCTGGTGGCAGGAAAATGTTGAGGATGAGTGAATTACTTTCGAAAGACAAAAATCGGTCTGTTAAATCCAGTGGCACTGCCTGGTAAGCTGGATGCAACGCTCTCCACTGTCCTGAACCCAATCTGCAAAACAATATATATTAAAGTATAATCACAAACTTAAAATTCATCCGTAATGAACTTGTCATAAAACATAGATAGATGATAACAAAATTACCTTGTCAATAAGTATTTCCTGAAAAGAGCGTGGATGGAACAAAATGTTGTGGTAATTATATGTTGCTGTCTGCAGAAGATCAGAAATCAATGCCTCGGTTTAGTTTCCGCTGAACTTAACGGTAAATGAGTATTATAAGAGAATGATGAAATAGTTACAATTCAAAAGGAAGATTAACCCAATTTTCTTGATGAGTTAAAAATACATGGTTCATTAAGTAAAATTACTGGAGCGAACAAGCACGGGTGATTTCAAAAGGAACAACGTGAGAAGCCGACAAAAAAATTACCTCAGACACTTGGTAGTTACTCTTATAAGACTTCCAAGGTTGTGGTTCAAAAATGAAAATGCCACCCTGTTATCCACAATACGATATTCAAAACAAATAAGAGGAACCACCAAAAATTAGAACAAACATCACAATGGAACTGGAAAATTTCTTATATCCACGGATATTTATAATAGAGAAGGACATACCGGACTAAGTAGTCTCCAAATGTTAACAAACAAAGTGAGCAATCCCTCGTCACCCCAGTTCAGATGGATCCATTTTGAAACGCTTAAACTGCAAAATACAGGCCAAAGCTAGTTTAACACAAGAGGCAGGCATATATGAACGGAAATTTGTTTTTCGTACTTATATTTTTCAATTTGAATTTAAATAGCTTTACCAAATGATGTAACGAAGGAAACAATAACATTATATGATCAAGTGAACAGAGCAACACCCACAATAGTCTATTCTCTGGAGAGTCCTTCCATGACATCTCATAATGGGATTTCAAGCAGAGAACATTGGCTGGAGAAAATGCTTTGGAAAAACTCCAAGCCAGTTTAAACCGAGGGGTAAGGGTCAGGGAGAAGGCTGGAATCCTCTTCGATTTCTAGCTCATTCTCTCTGACCTAACAACATCTATATCCTTTATTGATCCATTGCCATGTTCAAGGCATGCATCTCATTAAATCCAAAGGTTCTTGAACATCCCTTCAACGGGCCAATGCACATCTAAACTCAAGTATGAAATTAAGTCAAATCTCCTTGAATACAAGGGAAAGCAGAAGCGCACTCCACCCTCTTGGTCTTGGCCCTTACCATGTAAAGCTTCTCAAAGCCCTTATTTCCGAACAAGTCGCAGGGCCCGTGGCTTTCATACCAACTTCACAATGAAAACCCAAAAAATTCTCCTCTTTAATCTAGGCGAAGTGTCATTGATACTCAATTACTCATTTTTATTGTTTTCTCAAGCCTGACGCATGAAAACCCTTGTTGGACACTGCATAAATGCAATCACTTAACTTGGTATCATGAGATATTGTATGTAAAGTCTGTTTGTCTCTTACTGGGACACTATCAGGTAAGGACCATAAGTATAATAAATAACCCGAAACGATTATTATATGATTATATACGTTTATGGTTATGTAATGCATCACCATCACATACTAACCTTTTACCATTCATTACGTCTAACTGACCTATCGGCGTTCAACAACAATACCTGCGCGGATATCCTTTTACATAGATCTAATTTTACCATGATTTTACACTTGAAAGGCAACGCAAATTGCAGTCACGTGGTCAATATTTGACACGTCATATAGCAAACCTCCATTCCCTTCTTTGACTTTTACTGTGGTACAGCTTACTCATATTTTTTTGTTTTAGTTATTAGGTCATTAAACTTTTTTTTATAAATTTTATTGCCCTAACACGTTTTTTATGCAAGGACACACAAGATGTACAAACAAAGTCTAATACCCTCAAGTAAATGTGAGTACACATAGTACACAAGTATCGGTATCTGGAACTAGAAATTTTTTAAGAAGAATTGCCGAAGTGAGATTAATATTTTTCGCATTGTTTGCACATTATTAATATATCATTTTTGGAATTAATTTTGTGATTTAGCACAAAAGTGCAAGTCCCAAGGGTACTTGGACCTTAAAAAGAATGAAAGCTAATAAGTACAAGTCCTAGATATGGAGAAGGGACCATATTTACCAAAAGACAATCTAACTGAGAGAGGAACTACATACCAAAGAATAGTATCATATTTCTCCAAGTGTTTATGCACACGCTCCACAAAATTTTGTTTACGGAAAGAGACTCTCTCAAGCAAGTACTCAAGACATTCCGACTTTTCCCCATTAGAAGACGTAGTAATATTAGAGTTTGATTCATCTTCTCTATCTGAGATTTCAGGTTCCGAAACATTGGAACACTGACTTCTGGATCTCTTCATTCTTGCTATTCTTTCAAGGTCGCATTTTGCACGATCAATTAGACCTACAAAGACGACCATTGGTAGTGATTCAAACACAATAGTTCAAGTAAACATGAGGATTCGTTTTACCTTAGCACTTAAAAGTTAAAACACTAGATTTTTGCATATGCCCACCATATACAACCATGTGCAGATTTTAATAACGTTTAAATAGTATGGACAAGAACGAAAAAACTCGATGTTTATGACTTTTATACTTCACAAGTAAAACTAGTTACGCTTACATGTAAAATTAGAATTTGACAAACAGGTATTTAGTTACTCCTGTTGAATAGATAAAGCAACAAAAATAGCAATAATAATAACAGGAAAAAGTGCTTGTACACCAGAAAACAAATTGAATAATATGAGGTTATAGTGCACTTGGACTACAGTGTCTACTAACATAGATCATAAAAAGAAATGGACGAAACATGTAATATTAAATGGTCTAGCTTACTGATGACAATTTACAACTCCATTCTTACTCTTCTTTATAACATCACATATCTTCTCCAATACCCCAACCATTAACACTTCCCGTCATTTCTACACAGAAAAAGAAAATCATGCTTACCTCTCTTTTCCACTACTAACAACTCCCCCTTTCTCATTCTATCTATTCGACCCCTTCCATTTCCATAAGAAAACTTCATTTACGACTTTCATACCGGGACAAGCTTCAGGGTTTTTCTTTTATATTTTCTGCTATACTTGACTATATCACAAACCAAAAGAATGAAATAACACAAACAGATCACCGTCATTTGGCAAAAAAAAATTGTCATCAGAGAAACTTACATCCGTCAATGTCTACCCCGCAGATGCTTCGACAATTAAAACTCTTTGCTGCATTTAGAAACCAAGAAGATCAACAACAAATCATTTCAGACTAAAAAAAAATTTCAGGATTAATTTATTTTTCAGCATAAATATAAAGTCAACTTCACAAACTAATTCAATAAATCAGTAATGAAGAACACCGCCACAAAAAACAAGGACTATATGAAGCAAACAGTAAGTACAACCATATACACATAAAATTATGGAGGTTTAGCAGAATCAAGTGCAACATTCAGCATTTCCAGACATTTAAACATAACATTAAATTCTAAATTTTCATAAAAAAATCATCCTTGAATTTCAGTTAGGATAATGGAAGATGATTATGGTTCAGGACTGAGTTCAGGATTATGTTGTCAAGAAGTGGCCAGAAACAAGTTAAACAGCAATATTAGGAACAGTGGCGTGGCTGAGAAAAACGAGGCCCAAAGCGAAATTTCATTTGGGCCTTTCAATAACATATGTAATTTTGTAAATATAATGTTATATACGTAAAATAGTAAACAAAAATTTCCACTTCGGATAATAATTAACTGTATTTGGTGCTTCACAGTACTCACGACAAAACAACTTACTAACTGACATTTAGGAATCATTATACAAAAAAGAGAATGAAAATAATAGTTATTGAATTTCAAATTCCGTAAAGCATTAGCTAAGAAGCATATACTTGCAATTGACTATTCGCAAAAGAAAAAGAACCGAGGGATATAGTATTGAACTAATGACCTCTAATTTGTAAAACAAGGTGTTTACCAACTAAGCTAAAACCAAGTTCTTGCAATGATTTAGACTTTCAAACATTTATACCGAAGTTAGTAATTTGAGGGTGCCCTCGATTCTTCGATTATTTCTTGTTATTTGAGGGGGACCCAGTGCCGTCGCACCTACGGTACCCCCTCTCCCACGCCTCTGATTAAGAACAGTAATGAACCCTAAAATTAAGTGTAATAAACTAAATCTAAACGAAGACTGACAAGAAAATTCTGTCCTTTACCCCCTTCTCAAATTTCTGAACTTTATTGTGTTCTAGTTCTATTAGTGAAATTCTCGCAGTTTAGCTTGCGCAAATTAACCGATAATCAAAGATAAGAGTATCCATTCTAAATTCTGTACGTAAACATCACAAAGTCAAAGAGAAAGAAAAAAAAAACAAAGACTAAAGTTACCTATTTCGATTGTAATGTGACCTTGATTGCAACCAATGTCAAGACAATCCTTCCCTTCAAACCATTCTTTCTTGAAAAATAGTAATCGAGGATCAACCTCAATATGTCGACCAATCTGGGACATCATTTAAATAATAGCACCAATTATATTTCTAACATCTCCCCAAACAAGAAAACGGGAAAAAAGTGAGGAAAGATAACTTACACGATAACCATAGTATTTGTGGTAGTTGCCGTAGATAGCAACCTTTTTATCTTCATATTTTCTCTTCTTCGTTTGGTTCACGACTTCTCCAGTTTCTGTCTCCGTCATCTCTCAAGTTCTATGGGTTTGAGGGAATGGCACCGAAAGACTGAAAGAACAGAGCAGCTTTTCCCCACTGTCGCCTATGGATTTCAAGGATAAAAAGGTGGGAGCTATTATAGATGCCACGGTAGGAAAGCAAAAAAAAATAATTCAATAATATTTACAAGTACAAATTTAGACATGACCTAAATATCATGTGCTTGACAAAAGATTCAACCTTAGCAGATCTAAGATACACCTATATTGTATTAGACGTAAAGCAAGGCGACAAGATTGACTCCTCGCCTAGGCAAACGAAAAGGCGACAAGAAGCTGCCTATTCCTTTGTACCACAACTCATATATACTACACTCTCAACAAAAATCATCATATATACTACAATAAATGGAATGTAACCCTAATTTCACAAGTATCAATTAACTTATTGAAGTAAACACAAGATAATGAGGAAACAAATCAAGAAGAAGAAAACACAGAGACTAGAGCTGTAAGAGTGAGCCGGGAGGTGTAGTTTAAGTGTTCAGTTCGACTGAACAGTGAGGTGCTCACTGTTCAGTCAAACATGAACAGTGAAGAAGAAAAACGCAGAGGGCAAAAGGGAAACTGAGTTCTATCTCTATAAGGGAAGAGAGGAAGCAGTCAGTAATCATAAAAGAAGAAGTAGATGATGAAGAAAACGAAAAACTAGAATTACCTCTGAATTTGGAGAACTGATTTGGGAGCTTGGAGTAGAAGTAGAAGATGACCGTTAAGAAAAAGAAAGAAAGAATCTCTCTCTATATATATTCTGATTAGGGCAGAATGGAATAGAGGAGGGAGACTGAGTCTACTTTTAGTCAAGCGGGCTTGGACCCCTAACTTTTCAATTTTTACAAAAGGCACCCCTCGTAGCTTAACAACTCCTCCATTGCTGGTGTCATGGACTTAAAAATCTTTAGCCTCCACATATGAAATGAAAAAAAAAGCGAGATGGCCAGCCCAATTGGTCAGGCCGTGAGGAGAGAGAAACGACCTGACCAATTGAGGCCGGCCATATCACTTTTCGGGAGCGGTCTACCTCAAAATTCGGGTGTTTATCACTTCTCTATGAAATGGAAGCCTTCTTTGTTTTCGAGTAAAAACACTTTGAAGATGTTGTGTATTATGTCATGCAATTACTGAATTTAGTAAGATTTTGTCTTGGTTTAACCTCGACGTGCATTTACCTAACTCCAAGCATCTCTCGTGTAGGATAGATAGTCTGATAAAAATACGTAAGAATTGTTTAGATTCAGAATTTGTTCTTTACATTTAGATACTAATATTAGTTTGCAGAAAGGAGTTCAAAATTGGACCAAATAAGATTTAAGTTACACACCAATATGAAGTTTGATCTTAAAGGGTGCATATCAGTGAGCATGTAGCTTAGCCTGCTAGTAAATTACCTTACTCTTATCACTAGATTCTTATACAAGTGTCTAATTGTATGTCGTTGATCTGCTAGTTTTAGACTCGGTTTGTAAAATAGATATCCCCGCATGGGTCCTGGAATGCAATATTGATTGCAGTGCATCTTACTTATCTAGGGAGCTCAATGCACACCTTAAGGCAGTTTGGTTACTCTCCGCTCTTGCAATATGTTTCGAGGTTTATTCAGAAACAGCTAACCAGAGGAAATCAACCCAAATAAACACTAACTCTGGCTTCCTGCCTTACGTCGAGGCGTAAGCCTTGCAGGTGGCGAAACTAGATTTCTTAAAGTCGACATCAACATTAGATTACAGAGTTAAGTAATCAATCTAGACTATATTACCTTGTTGTGATAATGCTGAGCTGGCCTTTTTTTGGTCAAGTTCCCTGCTCCAGCTTTCTAGCTCTCTTAGGATATATGTTTTAAAGCTCTTGGTCTACTCGAACGTATAGGATAAATCAAGTTAGGTTAGTAAGAGGTAAGTGGCTATTTTAGTTTTTTACTCTAGTTTGTTAAGCCACTATTGCTATCTGCAGAGTGCGGTTGATCAAGGTTTTCCTTCATCTTTCTGCCAAGGAATCAGCTGTGGATTCAGTATGATTGCTTCTTGATGTTAAGCTCCCTTATGTATAAGGTATATATTAGAATTTAGACGTAAACTATCACATTACTGGACGACAAATGATCATTTATAATTATGGTTATTGCCTGAACATATTATACTGAATACATTTTTTTTTTCTTCTTTCCTTTCCTCCCATCTGTTCTATTCAGTTTTAGATTTCAGAGGTAAGTAGTATATCTATTTATCGCATATTTGCTTAGATGCATTTTGATCTTTCATGGGAATGAGTAACTTCCATTGAGGACTGAATTTCTCCTTTTGTCCCTTAGATGCATGTCGTATACTCCTATGTCAGGCTCGGGAGAGAGTGCCTTAACGATGCTCTGTTATTTAAATGTAATTCAGGCAACACAAATGAGACTGCCAAGAAGGAAAATGATGTACCACAAACTTAAGCTGGAGGAGCAGGTCAGTAGTCCTAATGTGCATCTAAGAGCTCCCTCTCTTCAGTTTGTCATTGCGTTTCTTCTACTTATGTTGCAGATCGAAGTGGGCATCGACCGTGATAATTTTATGAATCCATGGGACACTATGAAATATGGGCTGGTGGATGCAGTTATAGTTGATGGCAAGCCTAGGTTGGTTGCACCAACTGAAGATGCAGTACCTCCGGGTTTGGGACCAATGGAAAGTCGAATGGAATAGAAAAGTGAGCAGAGTACAAGACGAAACCGCTGTAGGCATCACAGTTGTGCAATGTGGGATTTCAAGCTGCACAAACACAACTAACCCATCCCATAGCTGCCCGTTGTTCAGAGAAAATGTTCTCTTCTCTATGAATATTCAAATGGAAACAATTTGCTCTGGCGTTGCTGTCTTTCTTGCTTGCAGGGTCCTTTCTTGATTCTAAGATTCTACTCCAAAAACCAGAGGTCCAAAAACCAGAGGAAATGAAGTCCTTTTTTCCTGCATTCTTTTTCCTGATTCTGCACATCTCAGTTTTAAGATCAAATCTACTTCATGTAAGTTTAATATAATTATAAACGAACAAAAGGAAAAAAGAAAAGGAAAAGAAAAAGCAAGAGTAGACACTATCCTGATCACAGAAAGACCAAATATGATGTTCAACGAAGCGTATTAGTATATTCACAATTGCTATCTACATCTTCAAATATCCAACAACAAGAAAGTAGAAAGTTCACCAATTGTTGCATGTTTCAAACCTATTTGGAGAAAACATAAGTTAGTGGTGTCATTCAAATGTACTTATCAAAGCGTGAGACTAAATATGAATACAATCAAGATTTCAGATCATGGAAGTTAGGAAATCCGAGCAAAAAAATCGAACACAAATGACAATATATATACCTCTGGACAATCAACAACCAGATGTAACCTTTTCTCCTTCCTTTCCCTTTGGGCATCTCAATTAGATGAAACACTGTAATAGTAAGAAAACTACCAAATAAAACGCTTTTACAAAAAGGTAAATAGTACAAAGACCTAAGGTATAAAAAGAGACCATAAAAGAATCAATCGAAGTTCGGAATAAGAAAATGTCACATGAAGAATCAATTATACAATGGTAAAGAAAATATAACTCCATTGAAGCTAGTAATTATAGTTTTAACTCACTAAGTAGCGTATTCCCATGATCGAGTTATGACTACGCCTCGCAACTTTGGCCTAGTTCGGGTTCCTTGTTGCACGACCCCTTCCCTCGAAGCTTCTTCCTTGTTCCACCGTTTTTAACATCATTCAGCTGGTAATAATGCGGGGCAATTTCCTCCAACCACTCGGGTTTCACCTCCGTAACCTGTCTCATGTATTCCATCGTCGTCAGCACCAATTCATGGTAGATAATCCATTCTGGAAACTCACGTGCCATACCAGAACTTGGATGTATATAGACTGTTTGGGGATTTTTCACTTTCCGATAAGACCTATCTTTTTGTAGCCTTGCTGAATTGTAGAAAAATCCTGATGTTATAGCCTTCTTTACTGCGTCCATATCATTCAGGTTTGACGTTCGTTCAATTTCAACCCTCTCCAGTAACCCCTCCAATTGATCTCTTATATCTCTTGCACGTTTCATACTTCTAACCTGAATATAATTTTCATAACACCATTGAGATGAAAAGTTGTTCTCCTTCCATGAATTATAAACGTTCAGCAATGCAACATGATCACCAACATTTCCAACATGAAAATTCATCCTTGCTTCATCGGCATGAACTTGTTTGTCCTTGGGACGATAAAAGATTGAATTCCCAACAGAGAGCATTGCAGCAATAGAAATAATCTCTTCAGAACATTTATACCTATCTGATGCAACTATCATTTTAGCTAGCATAGGATCAACAGGAAACTCCGCCATTCTTCTCCCCACCTTAGTCAGCTCTCCTACACTATTGACAGCATTAAGGGCAAAAAGCAATTCTAAAGCTTTAAGTAATGCTTCTACTGGTGGTGGGTCCATGAAATCAAAATTCAACATATCATCAATGCCGAGGCTCTTAAGAGTAAGCACAACATGGGCAAGATTTGTCCTTTGCATCTCGGGTATTGTATTATCTTCTAAATCATTAAGATAATTAAAAGCTGTATATAAGCGAAAACACTTACCAGGGCCTGTTCGTCCCGCTCTACCCATCCTTTGATTTGCAGATGCTTTAGATATGGGAGTGACAAGTAAAGACTCCATACCGGTCCTTGGATTATCAGACTTCAGCTTAACGAATCCGGGATCAATCACGTACTTTATCCCATCGATTGTCAATGACGTTTCGGCTATATTTGTCGCTAAAACTACTTTTCTTGCACCTTTAGGAGTTGGCTCAAAGATTTTAGTTTGTAGCTCAGTTGGAAGGTTTGCATATATGGGACATATTATTAGTTCAGCAAGCTTAGACCCAAATACTCGCGTTCTGTGTCTCAAAATCTCTTCCATGGTTTCAATCTCCTCCTGTCCTGTGAGAAACACGAGAATGTCCCCTGGTGGTTCGGTTACATGGATTTGAAGTGTAGTGATAACTGCAGCATCTAAATAATCAGGTTCGGGTGCTTTAGTATAATGTATCTCTACAGGATATCGCCTTCCTGGAAATCGATAAATTGGAGCACCATCAAAGAAATCACTAAACTTAACAGCATCAAGAGTGGCACTTGAAATAATCAACTTTAAATCACTTCGATAACGAGAAATGTCCTTAACAAGACCAAATAAAATATCAGTTGAGATAGTTCTTTCATGAGCTTCATCCACCATTATCACACTATAGCTACCTAAATCAGGTTCATTAAGAAATTCTCTTAGTAACATACCATCTGTCATATATTTTAAAACAGTTTTTTCAGAGGTACAATCTTCAAACCTGATCGAATATCCAACCTCGTGACCAAGCTTTACTCCCATTTCTTCGGAAACTCGCGCAGCAACACTCATGGCAGCAACACGCCGTGGCTGAGTACATCCAATCTTTCCGCGTTTCGTGTATCCAGCCTCATGAAGGTATTGAGGTATCTGGGTAGTTTTCCCAGAACCAGTTTCCCCAACAATTATAAGAACATTGTATTCATCAATGGCTTTGAGAAGCCCTTCTCTATGACTATAAATAGGTAAACATTTTCTGTCATCTTCATGTCTCTGTAACATTGTTGTTGAACTTGAGGGTAATTCATCTTCTTCATACTTATCATCATTAGAAACTAAAGCTTTAACAAACTCAATTTGATCCTCAAACACATACTGATAATCATCTGATATTTGTTCTTTATTTTTCGATCCGAATTTCAAGGTTGCTTTCTCAATTTGAAGATCTTCCCATGCCTCTTGTTCTGCAAAAGGTTTCATCTTTCCACTAGAATCATAACCCTTCACCTGATTAAGAAACTTCTGATTATGATCATAAGCTTCAGGAATCTTGTACTCATCAAGATTGTCCATTTTTTCTGATCGATTCTGCACTAACTCGTAAATGTCTTGTTTATATCTTCGGTCACTATACTCTTTTTCTGTCAGTTTAATATCCTCAAATAAATATTTATCATCTTCTATATCATCCCTAATTTCCTCCAATTTCTTTTTCACCCTTTTCTTTAAATACTCTTGCCTGGAAACTTCTCTTAGGGCTGAAGTACGTCGGCAAACTCGTCGTCTCCCCTTTTCTGGTTCAACAATTCTTTCATCATCATCATCATCATCTTCTTGATTCTCAATCTTCTTTCTAAACCGTTTTTTGCAGGAATTCACTTTCGCAGCAAGCGAAGAAATCTGATCATTACAACAAACCCTATTACCCCCATCGTCATCGCATTGATCATCATCGTCGCCGTCATCTAAAAGAGCATAATTTTTGTGCTTTTTAACCAACATTGCTGCTTCTTTTTCTTCTTTCTGATAATTACTCAAACCAGATGGTTTACGTGAAACCCTAGAAAAAATCTCTTTGGCGAAAGTAAGCGTTTGACTTGACGATGACCATCCGAATTCAACAAGATTGGCAACAATATTAACAGGAGATGATGATTCTTTAGCTAATCCAATTACAAATTGAACAAGAGTTGGTTGAGAGTATCCTAATATTGAAATTAAATTGTCTGAAACCCATGTTTTTAGATTACTATCATCACCTGCCATTTTTCCAAGATAGATAGAGAGAGAAATATGGAGCGAGGGAGAAAGATGGATTCTTCTTATACAAGTAACAGAGAGATACCGGCTGCTCCAAATATGGAAACCCGAGTTTATTAGAATTTCATTGGGGACCGCGAGTCAAGGAAAAAACGGCTCTTCTAAGCTCTTTATCAATATTTTCAATGCCGCTCCCGTGGGCACAAAGAAACGGGACATGAGATTGCTATTTGCACCCAAGAAAAGGGATTGGCTCTAGTTAGGACTGACCTCCGACATGATCGAAAGTTGTGTGTGAGATGGTGGTTGAAAACGGTGATGATCGAAAGTTGTGGTGGTGGAAGAGAGAAGGAGATTAGAGGGTTAAAAACAATCAACTGAATTTTGGGACTATACCCCCTAAATCAATCTTGAATGACTACCAAAATCATTTACAATGCCCCAAGGAATCCTTTGTTTTCAGTAGGATTTTACCGATTTGAGTAAGAAATAATATATAAAATAGTCTTAAAATTTGTCAGTGAGAATGTGTGAAATGGTGGTTGAAAACGGTGATGATCGAAAGTTGTGGTGGTGGAAGAGCGATGTAGATTAGAGGGTTAAAAACAATCAACTGAATTTTGGGACTATACCCCCTAAATCAATCTTGAAAATTTGTCAAGGTGCACTGGGTCTTAGCGTCTGGCCGTAGGTACTCCGCATCTTCATGAAAAGTTCGATTTACCGGGTCCATGTTGGAGACAACGGGGCCGTCGTTACACCATTCATGCACGTTACTACTTATGCGATAAGGAATTTCGCCATCTTAGGACAGTTAGAGTTTTTGTCGCCATTTACCGAAGCTCCCATTCAAAGCTTGTAACACTTATCCTTCGAGCATCGGGCATGTGTCGAACTTTATACATCGTGTCACCACTTAGCAGAGTTATGTGTTCTTAGCAGTTGATACCTCCTGGTATGTGTCGTTCCCTAAACACGCGACACTTTTCCTGACGTTACGAGGTTATTTTGTTGAATTCCTTCAACATGGTTCTCTCAAGCGCCTTATATACTTTACTTGTTCACTTGGGTCGGTTTGGCGTAAGGTCAGTTCACCGGGAGGATTTGTGACGTCCCGTGCCCCAAAATCGACACGACCACGCCCCTGCAATTCACAGACGAGACAAAAATCCGGCAGAATCTCCTCTGTAAATCGAACCGGTCGTACCTGTAAAACCTGTCATGCAAACCATACATTCGCATATACAAGAATAAACTATAAAGCGGAAGCTAACAAACTCAACTCAATTTCGGGTCGAAACCCGAACCACACAAAAAAACTACAAAAGCCTCATAAACATCCATACGAACTATATACCAGTCTCAGTGTTAAATATTTACATATATGTTTGTCCGTGAGTAAAAATATATACAACTAGTGGAAAAGAACAAAAAACAACGTCAACATCCACGCGACATACACCCGAAGACTTCAACGTAAAAGAGTCTTCTACGAACCAAAACTCGCCACGTCGAACAAAAAGATAACACCTGCTAGCCTCGTCAGACAAGATCACCGGCTGAAATACACACTCCGCCTCAAGGCTACAACCAAGCACCTGCACACTAACAACTGGTAGGGGGTCAGAATACTCACCAACACGAGTTATTCTGGTAGAAGACCAATCCAAAACCCATCACGTTTTCAAAAGTTCATTTAATAAGTTGTAAACATCGTGACAAAAACGAGTTATCAAAACAGTTACCATATATACTATATACAAAACCGTTTTCCTTAATCTAGCAAGCATTAGCAGTGATTAGCTGCCCACCCATGGTGCGCTCCCAATAAGAGAAGAGTTCCTCAAGAGAACCTAGAGTGCGTTAGATAGTACCAGCCCATTTAGGCACTAGCTAATGCACTACGTCTCCTCGAGAAAGAAACTTGCCCCTAGCCGGTAAGCCTCTCTCCCACTAAGGGACTCCGCAATAATTAAAGAGTTTACCTCATGCATATATACCTTAAGTATCTAAATACGTTTTTCTGATCACCGAGTTCGAATAAGAGAGTCGTCCCCCAATTACCATGGAAGGACCTGAACCTCATTCTCTTTGGTACCCTGTCATGCATCTAATGCGATCTTTTAAAATCAGTTTCATTCATTTATCAAAACCAATATTCATATTCGATTCATTATCTTATCAAACACGGCAGTGGAACAACCAAGAGTGATATCGCCACAAAGCAGAGGGATCCCAATCAATGCCACCTCCCAGGCGAGCGATCAGGGTGTACGACCCTGAGCCTCGAGCTGGAGGCACGAGCACCAATGGCCAGCAAGTGAAGCACTATACTCCCACAGGTCTCATTACTAGTGTCGCTCACCTCACCGGTCTCACACGGGTCACAACCGTGTCCACATGTCATCCTACCCTCAATGGCTACGTGCCCGTAGGTTGACATAATCTGCAGTCGGGTACATACAAGGAAATCCTCAGTAGTTCACAATCATCGTAAAATCAGCTCGAAAACATTTCTCATATCGCATCAAAAACATTTCAAGCATATTTCAATTCATCACTTAAAATCGAGTTTCATGCTACCTAAACTCTAGTTATAATGGTGCATATATAACTATAGGACCTATCACATTTCATTATCTATAAAAACATGCTAGATAAAAGATTCAGAACCCCTACCTCAGTCCTTGCATCACCAAAGACCTCCCGCCTACCAAACGACCTTATTCCTCCTCATTCGCATACTCTGGGATAAGGAAGAATAACCAAAAACACCGAATAAAAACATTAGGTTCTTATATTAAGAACCTTCGCACACCAAAGCAATAACGTAAAGAAAACTTAAAACATAAAATTAAATTCGCGAACTCTGGAAGACTTCAAGTATAACCAAATCTCGATCGATCTTCTAACTTCATAGCCATGTCCATTTAGGGTCAATCATACACCATGTTAAAGGTACTCATATCCTTAGCATTTGGTTATTAAATATGTACCCCAAAACCCGAGAGAGAGAGACATCCTCGAACAGTGGCGAGGCCACATAGGGGCACATGCCCCCACATCCCTAAAACTGAACTCCTTTGCTACCCATATATGAAGTTGAAACTTCACTTTAAAACATGTCATGGGCACATAACTATCCACTGACTTATTACTTCACCATAACCGATCTATATCTCACTTGGGAACATATCTTCCAACAGTTTTGCAAACCCAATGTGGTATTCATCTTTGGCTTTGTAAAACCCCAATTCTTGAGACGAAATTTTTATTAATCCCGAAACAAAAGAGAAGAGTAGAAGATACACAGTCGTGAAGAAACTCTTTTTCCGGTGATATCGACAATTAAAAGAGATAAAAGAAAAGAGTGAAATCAAGAGTGATGGAGGGAAGGAGAACTGTCGGATTAAGATTAGAGATCTTCATATTGAGAGAGAGAGAGAGAGAGAGGACCTGTTTTTGGAGAGCTCTTTTGCCGCAGGCCCCAGAGAAATTGAAAGATATCCTCTTTCTCACTTTACATAACCATATATCTCTCTGTCGCCGGCAGAAAATACCTTTGTGTACAAATTTTTTTTTTTGTTGTGTATACAAGTAAAGTGTGACTAAAATATCTAGATTTTTCCAATGGGTTGGCTATAAATGGTTTGTGCGTATACAATTTTCCGTTTCACTTTTGACCTGACCTTCCTAGTGTATTTTCTTCGACATATGGTTTTTTATTTTCTGGCTTTTGTCACTAAAACGTGCCCCCACAACTAAAACTTTCTGGCATCGCCACTGTCCTCGAAAGTTACCACACATACACAACAACACCATAGATATCCCTAACAGCGCATTACGCACTATAACAATCACAACTCTCTTATCGTTGATCGGTTTCAATCCATTCTCAAGTCGCTGGAAATCTTATATCCTTTATAATGTTTTATTATAAGGTGGTTTATCCTAATTCAAATCAGAACCTCTCTGAAAAATACAAAACATATGCAGCAGTTTCATTGATCGTACGCTGCATGTTAAAACGCTCATATCTCTCTCATCCGAACTCCGAATTATTCGTACTATACCTTTATGGAATCATATCGAGACAAGATACAATAATGGAGAAGACTCAAATAACATTTGAAACATCTATGATTATATAACCACTAAAAACAGTAAGCAGTTTTCATATTTGGTAAACTGCGCGTTGCTCGGTAAAACAGCCATAACTCCTTCGTCCATTATCGAAAAGACTTGTACCATACCTTTATGGAAAGCTAAGATCCTAAGATGCGACTCTCGTGTTTCGGGAAAGTCCGTCCAAGTAACATATAAAGCCCAGAAAGGCTCGGACAGTAGACTAAATTCAGTCCCTCGAGTTGTCGTTCGATCGATAAATTATATCAAATAATCTCTCTAAAGTTGGTCATATACTAAAATTAATCAATTCCCAATCATATAAACCCTAAAACAACACGAATCATCAAAATCCTCAAATTTCATAAACCTTAAACCCTAGAATTAAGGATTTTGACATCAAAACATCTAATTCATTGGTATCTTACCTTGATTGGGATGAATTTGAGTTGTGATGGTCTCTCTTTGATCAATCTTAGCTAAATCATTCCCTAATTCACCTGTTTCCTCAAGTAAAAGAAAACAACTCCATTCAAACTCACTTCAACCATATTAGAGAGAGAAAACGAAATTTCTTCCAAGAATTTAACTAAAATCAAGAGATAAGCCATCAATAACCTATAATTTTCAAATATATCAAATTCCCTTTATGAATTTGATCCAAAATTGTCTTTTCTTGATCGAATGATTTGAACCCAAATTGAAACCCTAACTCACTCAGTCGAACAAGATAAAAGAAAAGCAGATTTTTTGTTTCTTCAATTAAATCTGTCGAATTTACAGTTTAGTCTCTGGTTTTGGCCTATTCGCAAAAATACCCTCTAAATTGTCCTCTTTGCTGATTTAGTCCCTCTTTTGACTTGACCCAATTGTCGAATAGTCCCTCAACTAACCTTAAAAACATGGGATGTTACAGGATTGCTCTCCCATTTCAAAGTTTTTTTTCTAGAAGTTACAACCTTGTTGACTATGACAACAATCGCGACTAAAACAGATCCACAGAGTTAGAAGCCTTTGCACAATTTGCTTATGATTTGGATAAACTACTCAAAATCAATTAGCAAAAGGTCAACGATTACGTGATTTGCTCAGACAATCCCAATCAACCCCTTCTGGCAGTGAAAAGCAGATAGTGTCAATTAGCAAAAGGTCAACGCTCTGCCTTTTTGACACGATGAACTAGAAAAATGGCGTACGAGAAAATGACGTATTACGAACAACTATTTAGGTAGTATAACTGTCCATAGTGTGTGTTATGAAAAATACAAGATTGATAGAGAAATAAAACTCGAGAAACGAAGATGATCATTTTGGTCAGGAGAAAAACAATTTCTTTGTAAAACTATATACTATCAAAAAAGTCTTCAAAAGATGGTATATGTAATACTATAACTAGTTTTGATACATATATGGAGATAACCTGCAAATGAAGCTTAATCAGACAAAGATACGCTTGATTTGTTTCTCGATTTGATATATCTCTTGCTCTTACTCATGAGAAAACTTAGATCCAATGAATTATCATCTACTCGTCACCATGCTCATGTAGTATTAGTTGTGTTAGTTGACTGCAACAAATATGTTGACGCTCCTCATATTCATAATTCTAAGGAGTTACACAAAGGGTCTACTGCACACGTAGGACGTTGTAGGAATCTATATAACAAAACAGAAGGGAAAACGATGACTGGGACAAACATCATTATTTAATAAAGGATATTGTCTAGAAGATCTTCTCAAAATTTAAAATATAGTCCTTCTTAGAAATAAAAAAGAAAAAAATAACCATGTCCTTAAAAAAAAGTAATTAATTTAAAAACAAAAAATATGTTAAAGGTAAAAAAAAAGATCAAAATCTCTCTGAATAAAATACTAACTAATTTGAGAAAAAGAAATAAAAGAAAATAATACAAAAAAATAGGGTATTCAGAATATAGTAATATTAAATATGAGAAATCGGGTGACATGTTTGGAGAGAGTGTCTAAAACAATACTATAGGGTGACTCTAGAAGCACTGGGCTAGAATTTCGTCACATTTAATTAATACAACTGTTCGTGTCATGGGGACACGAAATATACCCTAATATATACATAAAAGGAGACATTTTTTACGTTCATCCGAGTTTTTACGGGAAATTAGAAGTATTGATTGAGGGGATAAAAATAGGGTCCATGGGTATATAGACCAAAAATAATTTGATAATAGGTTTATAGACCAATCTTCTCAGATTATGGATTATTAGTCCTTTTACAGAAAGGGTATAAAGTATGCATCATTTATAGAGTAATACCAAATGTGCCTCAATTCAAAAAACCCCGGGTTTTTTGAATTTCCGAGGGCTTTAGGAAACTTTCCCAAACCAGTGGGCGTGATTTGGGGGGGGGGGATCTTAATGCACCTAAACCGAATAGATGTCACTCCTCTTAAATACCCTTTCTCTCTCTAAACCTACTCGATTTGGGTTTTCCACAAATCTTCCAGATTTGTTGAAGAAAAACCCTAAAGAGATCGTTGGAACCCAAAAAGGTAGCATCCTTTCATCTTCTCCATTCTTCTTTTCCATTGAAGAACCTGTTCAGGTGAAAAGGTAAGCTGGTTCATAAACCTCTTTTCGTTATCAAATCGGTTTTAAACGAAACGTCTGTTACTTTTCATTGAAATCATTATAAATTGTTGTAGCATGTCCTTTTCACTTTCTATTGAAAAGGATTTGTTGATTTTGGTAAAGATTTCTATGGAAATAGAATGTTTCTTTTCGGTTTAATGTCTGTTTAAATCGTTTAGGGTTTTTTCGTTCAAAGATTTTTAACAAAACAGGGTAAAAAATCAGTTTTGTTTCATGAATAATAGATCTTTAGTTTTTTAGAAAGATTATCTCAACATTAAAATTTTTACTTTTATTTGAAAAACCTAATTCTTATTTTGAAACTCTTATTTCTGTCTCAAAATCAGATCCTTGTGTAAAAAAAAACCAAAAATTTCTTGAAAATGAAACCATTATTTTTGGTTTAGGGTTTAATGAAAATGTTGTTTATTGCAGCAAAATGTTATGGCACCTAAAAGTAAATCGACATCGAAAGTTACGGAAGAAATAACATCAGTAAGAAGGAGTCCATTGAAAAGAAAAGCAACTGTTGAAGAAGTTGTTGGAAAGAAGAAATCCAAAAGTAAAGAAACATCAATTTCTGAGCTAATGTGTCTGGCAAATGATATTATTTATTGATATTGTAAATTTATATTGATAAACTATGATTCATTTACATATCAGTGTTAATCTATTTAGAGTTTCTCACTTATTGTATATATAAATTTTGAATATATATTAAATTATACATTCTGTATATAGATTGTTTTATAATGTATTATAAATTATGCGTACTTTACATACTTTATGCTAAAATGTACCCTATTGATTTTTGTGTTATTGTACAGGTTGGTGTGAGTTCTAAAAGTTTGAAATTGAAGGATAAAGGAAGTGGGAGTAAATGAGTTGATATTGTAGGGGAACAAAAGCTAATTCCGGAGCAAAAGACATCTGCTCTATTCAGATACACCCTTAGTAAACCAATATAGTTGATAAATAGCATCCGTAGCTATATGACTGGAGAAATGAAGGAGGAGATAAGCAAAACTCCTTTCAGCCAACTTTTTGATGCTATGGCAGAAGGTACTATATTAAGGGAGAATTATACTACTCGTCCAACTACTGCCATTTTGGATGTTCTTTGTCGATATAAGAAATCGACTAAGAAATTTGTTATTGGGGGTGTTGAGATCGAATTCAAACCTGAAGATGTCTCTCTGTTGTTGGGAATGCCCATGGAGGGTTCTGAATATGAAGCTTTTCCAAAGAAAAACGATATAGATCCTTTGAAGTGTGCGTTCTTAACCAAGTATTTCAAGGAAACACTTGAAGCATCCAGGAACAAAAATATGGGTCTTTCTAGTGCTCTTGTTGGTAATGCACTTCAGAAATGTGTGAGGAATAGTGAACCAACAATATAATTTGTTGGTCTTCTAATAATGATGTTATCGGCGAGCTTCCTGTTTGCGACTGTGGCGGGTTTCACTGTATTGCCAAGCATTTATAAGAACATCCAATCTAGAAGAGCTAGCAACAGGGTGTCATGGCCAAGAGCCATACACTCATATATGATGGACACGATCGACAAACATTCAGAAGACCCAACCAAAGCATCTGGTTGCTTGTTACTTTTGCCAGTGAGTTACATTTTTAGAACCAATTTTTATATAAATTACATAATATCTATTATATAAAACAGAAGGGAAAACGATGACTGGGACAAACATCCTTATTTAATTATGCATATTGTCTAGAAGCCCTTCTCAAAATTTAAAATATAGTCCTTCGTAGAAATAAAGTTACCTATTTAAAAAACAACAATCCTTTCCTTCTTAGAAATAAAATAACTAATTTAAGAAAAAAAAAAGAAACAAAATAAATTTCAAGGGTTAAAGAAAGAAATTAAAATCTCTCTCTCTCAATAAAATAATAACTAATTTAAGAGAAAAGAAACAAAAAAATAATACAAAAAAATAATAACTAACAAAAATCTCTCTCTCAGTAAAATATAAAATAAATTTTGTAACATATGATTGATATAAGTGTCCGTGCCCTAGGGCACGGGATATACCCTAGTTTTATATAAAGTATGAGTTATTTACAATTTCTTTTTTTATAGTTCTGGGTGTGCATGCATACTAATCTGTATCTGTGGATGGATTTAGTAATGGGATGAAAAAAGATCTAGCTGCACTGGTACCTGAGCAGGTATAATTAACTTTTTTTGTGTTTTTTCATGAATGGAATTTTTACTTGTTTATAAGTAAGTTATACTTTTATGTACAGTATATGTAATTTATCGTAAATTGTGTAATTTCAGAAGGTTTGTTGTATGCAAGTACATAAGACTCTAAAATTTTTGTAACTTTGGATGCAGGTTTTTGAGAATGTTGTGGATGATGTTAGTGAAGAAGAGAAGGAAATGTTAAAGTTTACTGAAAAGGTAGTAGTGGAAATACCTTTTGATGATCAGTTGAATAACATGGAGATGATAGAATCCCTGAGTAGAGAAGTGAATAAACAAAGAGAAGATTTGAAGAAAAAGGACGAGGAAATTGAAAGATGGAGAAATGAAGTAATACAACTGAAGAAACTTTTAAAGTCTGAACAGAGGGATGAATCATTGATTCATCAGGAATATAATGAAGGAAATGGTGGAGTTAATGTGGACCAGAATGAGGAGGAAAATAATCTTGGGCAGAGAGATAATGTCAATGATGAGAAGATTGATGGAGGACAACCAGATGATAAGGTTCAGGAAGAACAAAATGTTCAAGAACAACAACAGGAAGGTTAGTAAATTATATTAATTTTTCGGTATTTAAGTATAATTTATGGTAAATGACAAATACTTTATAGTTAATATTATTCTTACATGGAAAATGATAGATACTTTTTGTTAATTTTTATGATAAATGATATAATTTTCATGATTCATGATTGCAGATGAAGATGGAAATGTACCATGCACAGCCATTGTGTTGGTGCCTAATGAGGAAGAGAAGAATTATAGTTCAACTCCAAATTTTTCTTTGGGAATAGATTTCACAAATCCACCTGACTTCTCCGACGTTGTTCAAGTTGCAAAATCCTATAAAAAGAATGCTGAAACAGAAGCAAATGATGATGACTTTGTCGAGACTACTCCAACAACAGTAAGGAAGATGAGAACAAAATCAAAAGCTGTTAAGGGTGGATCGGATAAACCAGTTGATCCTGTTGAAACACCAAAACAGAATTCTCTAATTAAGAGGATCAAGCAAGCTCCAAGAACAAGGAAACTCACTGAAAAAGCCGAGCCAAAAAAAAGGCTGACAAAGACAAAAAGAAGGAAATTGCGAAAAAGGAAGTAGTGAATGTTGAAGAAGTGGATAAAAAGGGGAAGGAAGTTTCAATTGAGGATGATGAGCAACTGGAAGAGAAGCAAAGTATGGAAGAAAGTGAAAGATAATGAGAAAGGGCTGCTTGAGGAGTTTAACCAAGGAGTGAAGATGAAGTAATGAAATAGAAGTTTTTTTTGTCGTTGTCTACGTTTTGGAATGTTTTGTTGTTTGTGATACATTATGATGTTTGTAACAAACATAATATGTTATTTCTAATATAATATAACTATTTAGCTATAAATTCAGTTCTTATAACTAACAACAATTAATATGCAGAACAATTGTATGGGAATCCAATCTGACGAGTGATGTTAGAGGAAGAGAGGTGAATTGACTTATGATGAACTGCGAAACAGATGCTCAGATTATAAATTGGTGGTCAAAGCATCTATCTTCCCAAATTTTGGTTGGAGCTGGACTCTCGCGTCTGAATTACGGGTAAGTTTTAGTTAAAGAATTCATAATTTCATTGAAGATGATTTTTTAAACCATACATAACCATTTTGATATAGATAAAAGATTTAGTATTAACAATAAAGTATGTATAATTTACTGCATATATGTATATAGATTCAAAAATTACATATACTTTATTCAAAAGTATTCATACTGACATGTACAATATGTCGATTTTATTTCACAGACAATGATAAATTGCAAGTCAACTCAGGCAAACATAGACCCCCACCTATCAGATCGGTTAAGAAATGAGGCTGAAAGAGGGCTAATATCTTATATAGTTGCTCCAATGTGTCATTCGATGATTACAGATGTTAGTAGGGGTATTCATTGGACTTTGTTAGTATTTGATTACTTTGATCAGTCTTGGACCCATTACAACTCATTATTCTTTGACACAAAGCTACGTAAACAATGTGAAGAAAATGCTGCAAAGTATGGACAATACATATTAGATGTGCTTCACAAAACTAAATATGTGAGTCCTGAATTTAAAAAAAATGTAAGGTTTCGAAGACGCCGTATGATCATCAACAAGGAGAAAAGTAAGTAACAAAGATTTATTGTTTTTTTTGCTTACTGTAATATATACATATAGTTTTATAGTTTAATAATTATTTGGTGGTTTCATGATAAATATTTTATCAATGATTGACAGTGCGGATTGTGGACTATTTGTTATGCTTCATATGGACTTAGTATTCATGAAACATTACAAATGGGGAGTACCAAATGAATATCTTGCGGACGATTGGATTGATTAGCACAGCGTAAAAGAGCGGAGGTGACATACGAGCTATTGTATGAAACAAGAGATCTGTGGAAAAAAAATTTAATATAGTTTTAATTTAAGTAAGGTTTTATTGTTTCGATTTGTAACTAGTTGTAATGACTTTTATTTGACTGTTTGAAATTCAATATATTTGGTGAGTATGTATTTTTTTAATTATAAATATCATATTTGTTGAAAAAGTTACTGAAATTTATCAAGTTTCTTCCTTTATTTTTTGATACAATTATGAAATGAACAACATGTAAATTGTGAAATGTAGGATAAAGTATGCATTTGTTGTGCAACACAGTTATTCTGTTCAAATAAATGATGTTTAATGAATTCAAAATTTTCCAATGAAATCCTCCAAATATATAATAGCACGATCTAAAGTATGAGAGGTATTTGGTGTTCTTTATGAGTTATATTTGGGGGATGATTTAGAATTTATGGATTTTTTGTGCTAAAGTACGAAATTTTTATCAAGTATAAAAATAGAATAGTTAAACAAAACGTATAATTCAAACATTGAGAATTTCTTATTTATTTGAATTAAAATTATATGTTACATAAGGGTAACATATGTGAATACATCAAATGTTTGCCCTACATGTTTTGCGGTTGTGGTATGAAGGTTGCTTACACCTACCACATATCCTTAATTTCCTTGGCATGTTTCCCGAGCTCTCGATCCGTACTGTTCTTGGACGACCAGGTCTACGACGAATCAACGGTGGGAGAATTTTGGTAGCTTCATCAAAAGTTCGTGGTTCATCAAAATTGGATATAGGCATCATATGTTCCTGGTAAGTCTTCACATAAGACTCAGTTGTCCAAATAGGATCGTAAAAACAATCTTGTTGGTCGTCAGACAAGCTTTTAATGCACAACATGGCATGCTCACAAGGAACACCATCAACTTGCCACCTTCTACAAGTACAAGAAATAAGAAGAAGATTAACACAATGAGATGGTTCCGAGTAAACCTCGAATATGAATGGGGCTGCCTGGGCAATATTCCAAGTTGTGGCACTATCATATTTTGCTTTCAACAGATCAGTGATGGTTGGACACAAGAAGGTGGTCCATTTTTTAGACAATTCGCGTGCTGTATTCATTTTGTTCATTATATGAATACGAATTGCCTCCAACATTGCTGTAATTGGTAGTCCGCGAGCATGTCGAATCTGATTGTTAAAGGACTCTGATAGTTGAGATGATATAGCTGTGTACTTGTAAAAAAAACATTGTATATAAATTTTTTATATTTTGTTATAATAATGATAATTTCTGAAAAGAAAATTCATACTGTAAAGTAAATATCAGATTTATGCTGTGTAAAGTACATGTAATTTTTTAATAATTTCAAAACTTTATAAAGTAAACTTCATAATGTTTAAAAAATAAATCAAAATAGATAATCAAATGAATACAATATTGTCTGATCGTACCTTATACCGGGAAAGAAAGCATCTGCCCAAGAAGCAGGGTCTAAGGATTGAAAAAATGCAGCAACTTTTGAACCACCCATTTGTATCATCTGGTTAATAGTTGCGTGATACTCAGATTCGGGAAGAGCTCTAGCAGCCTTGAAAATCAATGTTTGGAAGAATTTTGATTTTCTAGCTCCATTTGCCAATCTTAAATTCAGATTGTTCCTTAGATGCCAAACACAAAAGGAATGGTGTGCTGTCGGAAAAATGTTCTTAACACCGTTGATTATACCATTGTGACGGTCTGAAATAAAGATATACGTCTTTTCCATATTCAGAGCATTGCGCAAATGCCTTGGAAACCAGTCCCAATTTTGGTCATTCTCAACATCAACAACAGAATAAGCTAATGGAAATAAACCTGTAAATTAATAATATGGTTAGTGAAATTATCAAAAGTTTATCCTTTATAAGGCATACTTCTTTAAAATGTATATCTAATGATCGGTAAAGTTGTTTTAATTTATAATAAATTATCAAACATGTACATAATATGATGTAATGAGATGTTGAAAAAAGGCAATACTTTTTCATTAATTATGTAAAGTTTAAGAATGTTCAGAAAATACAATTGTTACTGTCTTTAGCCACAGCAGCGAGTATGCACCCGTTAAAACGAGTTTTGCAAAATGTCCCATCCACATATATAACTGGTCGACAATATTGAAAGCCAATTATACAAGCATGTGGTGCAATGAAAATTCTTTTAAATCTCCGAGTTACATCGCCAACTTCCAGTTGTACTATGCTGTTTGGGTTGGTACGTGAAAAGGCATCAGCATACCATCTAAGTTTTGCATAGGAATCTCCTTCTTGACCAAATGCTTCATTCATTGCAACTTTCTTCCCCTCATAAGTGTAGTAATATGGAAGTTGGACAGCGTAATCTTTCACGAAATCTTTCTTCAGACTTGCTGTGGAACGATCTGGGCTTCTTGTAACCTCATCTAAAATAAGTTTCCCAACAAATGAACTGTTTATTTTTGGTTTCTTGCTCTTCTTAATGAAACATTCACAGTCATGTTTCATTTCCATGTCTTTCAAAATAAACATAGATTCGCATTTCAATGGCGCACATCCATGTACTCTCCATTTGCAATCTTCAACAGGACATACAGCAGTTACTCGCTTCGAATCATTTTTAATAAATTTAAAATCATGCCCAGTATTTATACTATATTGCCGAAGAGCAAATCGAAAGGCTTTAGCACCCCCGGGAAATAATTGACCAGGTTCAGTAAACATTTTATCCCAACCATCCGATTTTAGTATCGTCTTCTTGCTTTGAATTGATGAATCTGTTTGAATCTCCATCTGTGGTGTCAAACATATAAACATTAATTGATATTGATTTAATATTTAAGCATATATTTTAATACAGATCAATTGTTCAAATACGTAAACAATGTAAAATGAACAGAACAAATTACGTACTTTATAGGTATGTATGAGATTAGAAATGTTGTGTTAAAAAGTACATATAATTTGTAGTAAGTAAAACTTTAATTTATGCCTATTACAAATTTCTTTATAACACATTAGTACAAGTATGTATAATTTGTAATAAATTTTAAATATGTTTAGATATTTTTCAACAACATAATATTGTAAAAGTAAAAAATATGTATAATAAAGTATACATAATGTATATTACACTACATATCTTGTACTTACGGTTCTGAGATCACATACTGGAATCTAATATCCATCATTAACTGTACTATCAGTTCAATATGATCTGAGGGTAATCAAAGATCTTAAACATCTTGATAATTGAATGAAAACATCAGATTTAGATTACATGGACTCAATAAAAATGAAAAAGAAATATCAAATACATGTAAGAACACTTTAGATATAGAAGATTACAGCAAAACAGATTCAGAGTTAATGAAATGGAAAAGAAAAAAAGAAAGACAAAAATCAAGATTTGATTTTTTCAAATCTTCTATATGAATCGTTAACCTATAAAGCAATAGAGATAAGATTTTAAACCTGATTACTTGTGGCTAGAATAAAGAGATAAACAGTAAAAAACCTAAATAACAATGGAGGTTTTGATGAAAGCTCTTGATTGAATACTAATCAATGGAATTTTTTACAGCTGGTGGTGAGTTTAATGTATGTTTAATGAAGATTTCGTTTTTAGAGAGAGAGGGGGAAAGTTACTGGATTGCGGTTACGGAATATTATCAACATAGTAGTTAGTTACAAATCAAACGTGATTGGAGAGAGAAAGTTGAGATAAATATGGAGAAAATATCTTTAACAGTTTAGAATGTAAATCACGTTTAGATATTAAAGAAGGTTAATATAGGTATTAAAGATATAATATGTATTATATGGATTTGTGTTTTCTCTCTAGATGAGACCAAAAGGACTAGATATCCATTTAAATTATTATTTAGGTTTTGAAATCCTTTTTAAGATTATAGAGGACTAAATCTCCTATTAGGACCCTATTTTTGGTCTATAAACTCAAAAATTAATAAAAATAGCATGACTTTGGCATTTTAATCAAACATCTACACATTCTAGTATAAAATGAATCTTAGGAAAAAAAATGAAATTTGCAACTTATATCTAGAAATTCCGGTCCTTTGTTCAAACTCAAAATCTGGAAAGATTATTAAAATAATTTAGCCTTAAGTGTAACATGGAGGAAAATATCATTTTAACCTCATAATATTGTGCCTCTTTCCAAAAATGTTTCGTACAAAACGGTGTGAAATTTATTTAATACTAATTCTATATGTAATAAGAAGCTCGCGACTCCGGAACATAATGATCTAGTCAACCATGATTGACTTAGGAGACACATTTTTTTTTGACCCAAAAATTTATTAACTTGTTTCTTGCCACCCTGATCTTCATCTTCTTCACACCTCCACCAAAAATTCTGGTCAGCATCTTCATCTCTTCGCCTCCTTTCTCTCTGAGTTGAAGAAGATAGTCTTTGCAGAGAGAAAAGAAAAGAGGAAGAGAGGAGGAGGAGAAGAAGAAGAAGAAGGGAGAGAGAGAAAAAAAAAAGGCGGCGGGAGATGAAGATGGTGGCTGGAACCTGTGGTGACTGGAGTTGTTGGTGGTCGGAATTTGTGGAGATGAGTGTGAGGAGGATGAAGATTAGGGGGCAAGAGACAAGTTTGTAATTTTTTGGGCAAAAAAAAAAGTTAGCCCCTAAGTCAATCATGGTTGGCTAGGTCTTTATTTCCTAGAGATTTTTCTTTATACCCTAAAGCCCCTTCCATGAAGAATCCAATTTTTTAAGTACATGACCACGACAAAGGAAAATAGTTTAATTTCTTTTCTGTAGTGATAGAGGAAGGTAGACGTAGATCTCATAAAGATTTGGAAAAGAATTCTAAATCAACCGATGTGATTTTTTATTTATATAAAACAAATCAAGAAGTTGACTATCAATCCACGTATTGATTTGAGATTTCCTCCCAAGTCTGTGTAAGATCTCGCTTGCTAGATTATTTCTTTTTTTTTTTATACTCATTCGATATATTGACATTTTGGATTAGAATAGATGTAGGACAACTCACATTAGAGTCAATATAATAAAGTGCAAACAAGATATGACGCGATATTATAGTTTTGTAAGGTAACTTTGCTGTTTGTTGTAATTTATAAGGTCATGAATTTGATTTTGTTCATACCACTAAAATTTACATTCAAGCTTCAATCGACATGTTAATAGTATTTCTATGCAAACCACCCAAAATTACGCCCACTTAGAATAAAATATTATGTCGTTATGGACTTTACTATTGAGGGTCCTTGTGGTATTTTAAAAGAAATAACATCACTAGAGCCCTTAGTAGAAATTCTTAAATACTCTGGAAAAGATTAAAAAAATCAAGGCTCTCCAATATTGCTAACTATACAAAATCTACATATTTATTTATTTCTCTGTGAAGCCCAAAATGAGATCAAACTAAAGAGGGACTTACTTTAGTACGAAAGAGAAATTACTAGAACTGTGTTATCAAGGAAATTCAAATTATAGATTTCAATATCGATGTTCAAATCTTACTTTTAGGGTTTGTTTGGTTAGTGTGGAAATATTTAAATGTCGATATTATTATTCTGTCGTAGAAAAAGAAAACATACTTGTTTTTATGAAAAATTCAAGTTCTAATTTTGGTAGGGTTGTGGAAATTTTAACTTTCTTCTTCTTCACTGTTTTCTTCTTTTCTTTTCAAATACTTCAACTTAGGATTTTGAATTTCTTTTTGAAAACGTTCTTCGTTAGTCGTTACAAGGCATTGATACATCGCCCGAGTTAAACTATGAGAGAGGCCTAAAGCTCAACAAGATGAAAGAGGCCTAAAACCCGACAAATTTGTTACATTTTTTATACTAATAATAACTCAAGTTCAATTTTCCTCGGATGTACACTTCTAGTGGATCGAACCGGATACCTCTGCGTTGCAGAATAACGCACTAACCAACTGGGGTACTTGTTGTTGGCGGATTTTGAATACTTGAGATACTTCGATTGGGGTGTGGGATATCCTAATGCGGGGGTTTGACACCCTTCAATTTACACCATGAGAAAATGGTCTTTCCTCTTTTTGGTCAATCAAATTGATTTTCCCACCGCATTTTCGTACAGACCAAACGCGCCCTTAAAAAAAATCTAAATTCTCTTAATCTGACGGTCCGACACTTCCACCGAAATCGACCAACCTAATTGCCAACTGGCTCGTGCCTATGTGATTGTTCCATAGTTTATAACCATTGGATTTCCATGACAAATCTAGCCTTGGACGGCTCAGATTGTACCAAAAGTCAAAACTGACAAAATTAACTCACACACGTGCCATGCATGGAGAAAACCGCGTACTAAATTCACACATAAAAAAAGTACAAAACCCCCATACACAGACAGTCTCTCTCTCTCTCTAAAAATAGTTTTTTTTTTCTTGAGAGAGGTTTTGGAATAGAGAGAGGAAGAAAAATGAACCTTCAATCCTTCTATTACGTAAAACTCGATCAAAGTTAGAGGTCTTGTAAAATCGAAGCGTCTAGGGTTTCTGGCGTACAAATTGTGTTTGTTTTTTCTTATCAGATTTTCAGTCATTAGTAGAATTTTTCGTGAAGTGTGATTGAATATTTGGTGCAGAATTGACGGATCTATTGAATAAATTGAGATTCTTTTTTGTTTATTTCTGATTTAGAGTCAACGAGTGAGAGAAATGAGAATAGGTTTCTTTTTTGGGAAATTTTTTTTAGGGAAAGTTTGATAATACTAATAACAATATGCAGATTGATAGAATTAGGCGAAATGTAAGTTATGATTTCTCGACGGATCATCATCTAGTAGATCGAATGCGTAGAGATAGAGAAAATAATTGGGAGACAATGTCATCTGGTTTGTTGTTAATGCCATCATCGCCGCCGGCGGTTAATTTCATTGAACATCAGGTTTCTAAACTGGATACTCTTGCCGGTGTCGCCATCAAGTACGGTGTTGAGGTATTTGATTTCGATTTCTCTCTCTCTATCTCTAGCTCTTTCTCTCTCTATGTGAAATTGATGAATTTGTTTTGTATATTTGCAGGTGGCTGACATAAAAAGGATGAATAATTTGGTAACAGATCTTCAAATGTTTGCTCTTAAATCACTTCAAATTCCATTACCTGGAAGGCATCCCCCATCTGCTACTCTGTCAAATGGTTCTCCTACTTCAGGGTATATCTTTTTTTTTTTTTCCTATTGCTGGAATTGTTTCTTTAAGATTAGATTTTGTTGTTATATTGGGTGTATGGGTTAGAGTAGTTAGGTACTTAGGTATAGAAGAAAAGGACAGAGAATACCCTTTGCTCCTTTCTGGAACCCACCACATTGAGATGGTTAGTAGCTTGGCAATGGTGGCATGGTCTATAAAAAATCACCCTTATGATCTTGAAAGTGTAAATAGAAAGAAATATGATAGACGAGGCTACGAAAGTAGACCTACCCCAGTCCTAAATAGGAATCAACCGTTCATCAAGAGTGAAAAGTCCATCAAGAGAGAGAGACAGACGACTGGAAAATGGAAACCATTGATTTCGTGCAGGTTTAGAGTAGGCTTTGACTTGTAGCCTCTTCTAGCATTGCTCAAAATGGAGACCATTGATATCGTGTAGGTGTGAAGTAGGCTTTGAATTGTGCCTCTTCTATCATTTTCCGATTCCTATTTAGGTTTGGGGGTAAGTCTACTTTTTTTGTCTCTTCTAACATTGTATCTCAATGCTAGAAGAGGCTACAAGTCAAGCCTACTCCATACCTACACGGTATCAATAATCTCCGTTTTCGAGTCAACTGTTTCTCTCTTGGACTTTTTCACTCTTGATGGAGGGTTGATTCCTATTTAGGTCTGTGTTGATTCCTATTTAGGTCTGTGTTGATTCCTATTTAGGTCTGGGGTAAGTCTACTTTTTTAGTCTCTTCTAACATTGTATCTCAATGCTAGAAGAGGCTACAAGTCAAGCCTACTCCATACCTATACGGTATCAATAATCTCCGTTTTCGAGTCAACTGTCTCTCTCTTGGACTTTTTCACTCTTGATGGAGGGTTGGTTCCTATTTTGGTTTGGGGTAGGTTTACTTTTGTAGCCTCTTATATCATTTTTCTAAAAAAAATAACTAGGCTAAATATGGAGCGGATAATATACCTCATTGAAAAGAGTTGAGATTGTGCTTGTATCTCAAACCATCATTCTCGCTTCTCTTCTAAGTCTTCATGAATTTGGGAAATTCATTGTCATCGTTTATTGGTAACCAATTGAAGTTTGTGGAGATTTCTGTTCGCTAATCATGCTGAAATTTAGGTACTAGATTATACCATTGTTCAAAGCTTGATATTTTTCTGTGTCATCTTGCTTATTTCTTTTGTATACCTTTAATTGTAGATAGGCATTTAAAAACTGTAACATGAATTGGTTGACACTGTAATTGACGGGTATAGATATGTCCATATTTTAATCTTTTTCTGCAAATGAAATAATTTTTGTGTTTAGCCGACTTATAACAATTGTGATAGTTGAACACGATTGAAACAATTACCCTGCTATATGAGATGCTTGGACGTTAGATAGGTTTTAAAACTCAGCCAATCTTGTAACTCCTACCGACATCCCATGCCTTTAGCCCATGCTTTATGCTTTTTTGAAGGACGTCAGAGTTTTGGACCTTTCCCCAAGGGAATAAATTTAGATATCTTCTAATAAATGCCTTAAGAATGCAGTGTGGAACAATAAGTTTCTTAACCATCAAGAGTTCCCATACCATATAGACCCTGTTTACCCATTTATTAATGGAACGAAGAAGTACAGATAGGAAAAATTTCAGAACATGGAGGACCTTGATTTCTGTTCTTACTTATCTCTTTTTATTTTGTTTCAGCAATTGCTACTTCATCATCAGAAAGTTATTTGAATATGATATTAGAAGTAAGTTCTTTAGTTAACTCTTGATGGTTAAACAAGATCTTATATGTTATTTGAACTTATTACAGAGACAGAAGTAGTAAGGAAACTCCATCTCGTCCTGCTCATGTGGACATATTTGAATCTTTTCAGTCCCTCAGACTGAAACCAGATCCACCAAGAATTTCTTCAGCTATGAGCAGTTTACAGGGCTTCTACGGCTTAAAACCACTGAATCTCAAGGAGGACAGCAATGGGACAGAGATGTCTGTATACAGAACAGGCAAATCTCACTACTTGGAAGATCAACCGCCCGGCAGATCTTCTTCAAGTCAGCACCGGAAAACTAGAAGCTTAGTTAGTAGTATATTAAACGAGAACACTAACTTGGCAGAGGATGTTCCAACTTCAGAAACAAGAAACGGCGATTCTCAGAAATCAAACGAGAAATTTATCCGATGGCATCAAAAAAGTGATGCTGATAATAGTCCTCATACCCCAGAGACATTGTTGAAGGTAGATAATGGTGGCAGTGGGTTTTCAGCAACAGCAGGAAAAGGACTAGCTTTGAGACCGAAATCGTATAATCGATTGGCTCAAGCAATGGATTCTGATTCAAGTTGGTTAAACCCTGTATCGGCAGGAGATTCCGTACTGGCAAATGGGTTTAGTGGGGTTCGAAAATCATCAAGCACGTCATGTTTGCAGGAACAAGACAGTAATGGTTCCTCCTTTATGTGGACAACTTCTAAGAGAACCTCCCAAACAACAACAAGCAATAGACTGATCTTCGATGGCTTGCCGAAACCAGTAACTAGTAGACGAAACAAAGCAGCTCTTGATTAATTATACCCCTTTTCAGTCTCGAAGATTAAACTATTTTTTATTCTTATTCTCCATTATAGAACATCAAAATCAAGCTGATAGAGTACATAGTTCCTGAAAGTAAGAGATAAAGAAACAGCAGAAATTTAGCTAATAAGAGAAGAATTCTTCCTTGTGAACTTCCTCTTTCTCTGGTATCACATTGTGTATGTTTAGCAAAAAGTTGGTTTTTTTTCTTCAACTCTAAGTATTTTCACTGGAAATCTTGGTTATAAAGATACAAAGAAATACAAAATTGGTTCTTATTTCCCGTTGTTTTCTATTAGAATTGAGGAGAGAATAGAATATTATGAGCAGATATTGACACAATTTCTACATCTATTACTTCATTATGTTTCTTACTTTTTTCTTCCTTCTTTTTTTGTTAATATTTCTTTTTTGGTGTTTGGTGAATCTGAGTTATTACAGTTTCTTGATCTCACTGGACTAGTGTATAGCTTGAAACCTCACACTTTTGTATGACTAGTGTATAGTTTGAAACCTCACACTTTTGTATTTTAAGTTTATGCTGTAAATGTACAAAACTATAAATAAAGTGAAGTTGGCCATTTTATACAACTCAGTTGAGGAGCCTTTTTAAAGGATGAGGAGCAGCAGCAGCAGTTATACGTGATGGGGGAGCCTTTTTTGAAAGAGGAGGAGCGGCAGTAGTACCGCGTGATGGAAGAGGCAATAAGGTGGCAGCAATGGTGGAAATGTTTAGCTCGTCTAATGGAATCAACCGTTGTATAGGGTCTTAAGATGGATAAATGAAGGCTCAACCGTTGTATAGGGTCTTAAGATGGATAAAAGAAGGCACGAAAGTATATTACTATCGAGGGAGATGTGAACAAGATAATAAAGGAAGCATGTGGGTCCGAATTAGCAAGCACAACATGAAAGATAAGAAATGTAATGGCAAGAATTCATGAAGAAGAATTAGCAAGCACAACATGAAAGATAAGAAATGTAATGGCAAGAATTCATGAAGAAACGAGATCGTTCGAGAACATCTATTTTAAACTCATTGTTCGTAAAAGCAACTTGTGGCTCATCAAATAGCCAAATTTCATTTTTCTCTCAACAAAAAAAAGAAAAATTCAAAACACACAGATCTCCTCTCCTTGGCTTTTGCCAGGAGAGTTGGTTTCTCCCCGGCGGCAAACTTCTAAGAGATAACCTTCGATTTCTAACAAGTGGGTCTCATATCACCATATCTAAGTTGAAGGCCAAAACGAAC